>CM046450.1:46212262-46234762 GCA_025506515.1 Flaveria trinervia
CATTTAACCTTCATAGACATAGCAACGGAACATTAAAGTAACTTTTCAATTCATTATAAATGATTTTGCAAGTTAATACATCGTTTATTTCAAAACATCGTTCGTTCGCATTACAATGCAAAAAACATAAACAAAAGAATGTCATCTAAAAGAGCTGAGTAGCCGCCCCGTGCCATCCTCAACAACATTACCTACCAACTGGAAACACATAAAAGTCAGCGTTGCTAAGTGAGTTCTAGTTTTGTATTAAAACATACTTTACTTTCATTAAAACCGTCCTTTAGTTTTGCATGTTATCATACATCATACGTACACATAGATAATAGTTATTATCTTCATCATCGTTCATTTCAAATTTTTATAATCTTTTGTTTTCATCTAGGTCCTGTCATGTGCTTAACCCCCCTCTAGAGCACCGAGCAAATTCATCTAGGGTTAAGCGACAAGGACCCCATACATTTGGTCAATCACAAATATTGAACCTCTGTATGTATCTCATGGGGTATTTAACCCGCCCACAGTTAAGCTGACAACCCCTCATTGAGTGTGAACCTCCATACATATGCATGATCACACGGATCAAGCCCCAGTGTGCATCCTCATGGGGTAGCTAACCCTCACACGGCTGAGCTAACACTCCTCATTGAGTGTGAACCTCCATACATTACCTTGCAAGACTTTCTTACGTTTGTTCGTTCATTAATGCATGCATTTTTTATTTCGTTCCTCTTTTCATTATCTTACACTTTATGTTACATAATACTTTTCATTTCATTCATTAACATTCCACGTAAAAGCCAAGTGAAAATAATCATACATAATAATAAGAAACATCAACATACACAGTCAACATCATCATACAGGGCATCGCCATACATACGTAACATACATCACGCATAATCATACAACATCATACATCATCATCACCCATGCCCAACATAACCTCTACGGCCTCAAAAGTCATCTTACAGGAACCCCCGAAAACCTCCCACATCAAAACTTACATATGCACTTTTCTTCGAAAGTCAGTAAATATACTATGTTCCCTCGGATACACAAGCTCTACTTGGGCGTATGGGCACCCCTCAGTCGCATGGCCTCCCAGGCGACTGAACACCATGCGGATGAACACCAGGCGAATGGGCACTATGCGAATAGACCCAATGCGGATGAACATAATGCGGATGAATCCTAGGCGAATGGAGTTAATGTGGATGAACACTTGTGCGAATGGACTGCGGATGGATACATCTGAGAATGGACCTCATGCGGATGGACCTAGGCGTATGGACCCCAGTCGCAAGACCCCCATGCGAATGACACTCAGTCGCACGACTCACAAGTGTATGGATTCCAGTCGCATGACTCACATGCAAATGAACCTCAATCGCACTCCTTTCGGCCGTATGGCCTCTAATCGCATGCCATTCGGTCGCCTAGCCCTAGCTAATGCAGAATGCAGTTTATCCCGAACCCAATCTGCACTTTTCAGGCTCCAAATCCTCTCAAACCTATTCTAAGCCCAAATCAACCTTCCTAAACCTTAGAAACACATACCACAACACCAGTCAAGCATACACAAGCCCGGAAACAAACTCCACTCGCATCACACACAAACACATACATACGGGTTCAACACACACACTTCAAAAACGAGTGTAACTATGTTTTCAAGCCCCAAATCAGTTGAAAATATGTAAAAGAGGGGTCCTAGAACTCACGCAAACAAAACCATCGAGTAGAGCTTCAATCCAACCCGCTACACCTCAACTTTGGTGCTCGAAACCAAAAAAATCGAAGCTTGAAACCCCTTTTCTCCCTTTCTTCTCTCTATGGCCGATTTTGTGAGTGTGGGGGAGGGTGTGGGCTGCCCTCCCCTCTTAACCCCTCACTCTTTCAAACCATCTCCCATTTTGGCAAGTTTGTTCCCTCGAATTTGGGCTTTATATCTTTTCTTTCTCTTTTTTTTTCTTTGGCTTAAAGGGAAACAACCGGGTGTTGCAAGTCCATCCCCTTAAATAGGTTTCATCCCCAAAACCTGTTATTCCTCGAACAGACGTGGGTAATGTTGTCTCATGTCTTCTTCAGTCTCCCACGTAGACTCCGATCCCTTTCTATGCTTCCACTATACGCACACAAGTAAGACAACTTAATTCCTCAATCTTTTCTCTTTATGGTCGATGATTGCCACCGGTTGCTCTACATAATTGAGTCGTTCGTCAACCTCGATATCCTCCGGTGGAACAATCATATCTTCATCTGCCAAACATTTCCTCAGATGAGATACATGGAATATAGGGTGGATTCCACTTAGCTCATTTGGTATCTCCAATCTATAGCCACCTCTCCCACTCGAGCAATGATTCGGAAATGCCCTATGTATCTTGGGCTCAACTTGCCCCGCTTTCTGAACACAATGATACCCTTACAAGGTGAGACCTTCAACATAACCCGATCACTGATGGGTGTGCGGATAGTATATATATTTTGATAAAGATTTATTGCACAAATTCAGTTTTAATTGGTTTTCACTAATACTAAACCACAAACACAAAAGGTAGTGTAACTGTCATGTGGTAATATAGTGTTGGTAAGAACCGAGTATCAATTCGTGGACACACCTAGCCTAGTCAACAACTTGATGTTTGACTATCAGATTCGGTTTTTGTTTAAAAAATGATAATTTGCATTGGAAAGATTTATTAGGATTTAAAAATAAACAATAATAGAAAGAAAGTAAACTAAGATTTGAGGCGTTTGGATTTAAAACCTGGGAATAAAAGTTATCATCCTAACTAGACTCCACTTATGTAACCGTGATGAATGGTGGTGTGATTTAAAGATATGGATTAATGTAATTATGTTAATATTTATAAAGATGAGCTGGCGCAATTTCTCGTCTATCCTGTTGCCGTAGTGACTTGATCTTGTCAGGCTGAGTTTTATTGCTCAGATCAAAGCCCTAGTAATGTTGGTAAATCTTTTGTGACCTATTTGACATACGATTTCTAAAAACATAACTTAATATTAAAAAAGAGTTGATCAGGTTCCTTCCTAACATACCATTAATTTTAGAAAACTGTAACAATTACTGAAGTTTCCAAACTAATAAAAAGGAACCCGCAAATGATTAAAAAGTTAAAGCGATATGATTTCTAATAACCATTTCTAGTACATTAGCCATGGATTTATTATGAAGACCGGTTTCGCGAATGAAACTTAATCATACGTTTTTCAACTTTGTATGACGATCACAATCACAAACCATAAATTTATAACTTCCCGTTCAAATGTAGATGCTACCTATCAATAGTTTTCCCAAGACCACCATAACATTAACGTAATATTTATCACACCATTAGTTCATCACAAATTACATAAGTTTCATCCGATTAGGATGATAAAAAGAGTTTAGCTCATAATGAGCTTGAACATAACAACATATAACAATGAAGATAGATATGTAATCATCGGTGAAATGGAACAATCAAACCGATAATCCATAATGGATGGCGTTTAGATGATCCCGAGCTTCTTCCAAGTGTTGTATGCAACTCCCGAGCCTCCAAATGACCTTGAAGTCTTGATTCCCGAGAGAGTTCTGCAGAGTAACTCTCCCACCAAAGCTTGCCAAAAATGGTGAACTTAGGCTTCTATTTATAGGCTTTCCGGAGTGTTTATGCACGGCCCCGTTCTAGTACAATGCTTTCGAAAGTTGGTCTGCTCGTACATGAAGGTTGTGTCGGGCACGACCCCGTGCTAAATGGGGCATAGCCCCGTGCCTTATGGGGCATGGCCCAGTGTCTACTTTTAGGGGACAATACTTTTGTCCTTGTTAGATGTCCAAACACGGGGGTGTGTTAATTTAGCATGGGGGTGTTTTTCTAGCAAACCTTGGGGGCGTGCTTAAATATGCACGGCCCATGCTTGGACTCCAATGCTCGGATTACTTCAATTTCTTGCTAAATATGCTTCTTTTGTCAATCTTGCCCTTTTAAACACCTAAAAACACAATTTTACATTTTAAAGTATATTTTCATCATTTTAGGAAGATATTAAGGAATAAATGATGTGCTTTTGATAGGATTTTGTAAGGCCCCGTTCCCGGGACGCTTACAGCTGGTAATGCATCGCACATAAAACATATACTTTGCATTTAATGATCAAAACATTGAAGCAGAAACATAAAACAAATGGCATTTCATTTCATCATAAAAACTTTTGCAAAATAATGCATCGTTGTCAGTTACAAATTACATTGTTGTATTACATCACAAAAGCTTTAAATAAATGGATGTCATCCAAAAGCTAAGCAGCCGCCTCGTGCCATCCTCAGCAATGCTTACCTGGCAACTGAAAAATACATAAAAGTAAGTGTTGCTAAGTGAGTTCTAGTTTTATAGCAAAACATACTTTTCTATCATAAAACCATCCTTTCTTTTAAAATCATATTATACTTTACATTCGTTCATGATCATACATCGTACGTACATACAGATAATATCATTATTATCTTCGTCATTCTTTCGTTCATTCTTTCATTCATTCATCATTACTTCCGGTGACATGTACATTACCCCGAACATTATGCACGAAGCGAGTAACTGGGCTTGAGGTCTCTCATAGACCTCGAACATTGTGTACGAAGCTAGCTCTAGTACCTAGGGCAAGTACATTCACTATTTATCTTTTCTCTTTCATTCTGGATCAATGCCATATGCTATACCCCGAACATTGTGCACGAAGCGGGTAACTAGGCCTTAGGTTTCTCATAAACCTCGAACATTGTGCACGAAGCTGACTCCAGTACCTAGGGCAAGCGGCAAGGATCCCGTACGTATGGTCAATCACAAGGATTAGACCCCAGTGTGCATCCTTCTGGGGTAGCTAACCCGCACATAGTTGAGCTAACACCCTTCATTGGGTGTGAACCTCCATACATTTGCTTGCAAGGCTTTCTTACATTCATTCGTTAATGCATGCATTCTTTCATCATGTTCCTCTTTCATTATCTTTCACTTTACGTTACATGATACTTCGTTCATTCATTCATAACACATAAATTCATAGGAAAGATAATCATACATCATCACAAGGAACATAAACATATCATTCATACATCATCATGCAGGGCATCATACATACATAACATACATCATGCATAACCATGCAACATCATAATAATCATAATACGCATCAAGCACATATCATTACATGCCCATCATACCATCTATGACCCCATAAGTCAACATTCATAACCCCCGGAATCTCCTAAGTCAAAGCCTACATTACCTTTTTTTCCCCAAAAGTTAGAATTTTACTAAGTGTTCATCCGCATTTGCTATAGTCATCCGCATTTCCTACAGTTCATTCATTGGATTCACTTTCATCCGCATTACTTTACTTCATCCGCATTGCCATCCCCATTAGCCTAACTGCATTTCCATAGTTAAATGCTCATCCGCATTGACTTACTTCGCTCATCCGCTTTTCCATACTTAGTAAAATGCTCATCCGCATGACTTACTTTGCTCATCCGCATTTCCATAAATGGTCAAATGCTCATCCGCATTGACTTACTTTGCTCATCCGCATTTCTATACATAGTCCAATGCTCATCCGTGTTGACTTACTTTCCTCATCCGCATTTCCATACATAGTCAAATGCTCATCCGCATTTCCTGCACTTAGCCAATGCTCATCCGCATTAACTTCATCCGCATTGACCTAGCCATTGGTTATTGCTCATCCGCATTAACCCTTTTCATCCGCATTTACTTCCCACACTTAGGCAGATTTAAAAACTTATCAAATGGGTCTAAAACATCAGATTCAATTTCCATGCACCATTCATCATTTTCTAAGCTTAATTCTTACCCTCTAAGCCTTAGAAAAACAATCATACCTCATCAAGCATGATCATAGTCACACATCACATCATAACATCATCATACACACATTCAAGCATACGGGTCCGAAACCCAGCTATAGAAAAACATACATTCATTCATTTCCAGCCCAAAAATTAGTTAAAAACCAGTAAAGAGGGGTCCTGGAACTCACCTTTGCAGCTTCTGAGTATGGCTTCCTCCAAACTTGTTTTCAAATTAAATTCAACTGCTAGAAACCCACTAAAAACATACCCCAACACATACAAACACATAAGCATAAACCAAGGATAAGACCAGTCAATAACACCATAAAAGCATGAATTCTTACCTTGAATTCGAACTCTTTCTTGTTCTTCTTCAAAACCGAGAAGTTGCTGCTCTTTCTCTCTCCAAAATCCGAAAATCAGTGGTGTATGTGACATATGGGCGGCCATACCACCTTTTATACCCACTTTTCAAACATTTTGTCCTTTTGGACACGTTTTACCCCAAGACTGGGTTTTATTTTTTTCCTTCTTTTCTTCACTTTATTCTTATCTTCCTTTGGCTTTAAAATAATTGGGTTTTATATATTTTTATGTATAATTTGGAGCACATCAAACATCCCCACACTTGAACTTTGCTTGTCCTCAAGCAAAAATCACTTAAAATGACAAATCCACCAGAAACCAAATAAAACAAATTATAAATATGTCTTTCGGGAAATACACAAGTAAACATTGTTTTCATCCAAATATAAATATTCTAAGCACATGTAAAATGATATCCTAGCAAGCAATAGGTTAGTAAAGATTATATCATGCAAAAATCCACACTTCTCACAAGATGCATTCACACTCGGCTCAATATATGGAGTCATAATTAGGATTAAGTATGACTAATACACTCAATCGCCTAGTATGAATACGTGTGAAATCATTGCTTGTTAGGGATCAAATCTCCACCTACTTAGATATTTACTTGCATAAATCATTAGGTCTTTGATGGGTTGTAATTTGGCTCGGGCTCGGGTATGGAATATTTGGAAAAAGTGGCTAATTGCTAAAGACGACGGTCTTGGCTTATTTTTCTAACATAAACTACAAGGAAAGCAATAAAGGTTCCCTATACAATACTTCAAGCTAGAAGGGATATGCTAGCTTGAGGACTCGTTTAAGGAAAAATTGTCAAGACCGTATTTTGCTTTCAAGAATTGTACTTCATCTTGTACCCGAAGATACACAAAACTTTCCTTTCTCAAGGATCGTTCGGCTTGAAGCCTAATAGCACCCAATCGGATTAGTTCTATGTATTCGTATTGAGATTCAGTTTGATTCTTTTTGCATTTTCCATTATGGGACCAATTTCCACAATTCGGGCATCTTTCATATCTTTTTGCCCTCTCTTTATAGCACTTTTTGAAATCCCACAAAATGGCAGAACTTGTTCCTTTTTCACATTTCTTTCTTGCGTCAAACATGAGATTGAAAATTTCTTCACGTATTTCTAGGTAAAGTCCCGGTTTTGCGTGATGAAGGCAACAAAGCAAATTGAAATCAATAGAATGCATTCCAGGTATTTAAGGTCTGCTGGTAAAAGACCAATTTTTTTCAATAAGCCAAAAACGTATGTTTAACGAAAACGGGTTTTGTTGAAGGCTTTTGGTTAAGTGACTTGGTAACTTGGGTGATTGAAAGATAAAAACATTTAAGCTCAACGGGGCTAACTAAAGTTGATGTTCGGGTAAGGAAAGTTAAAGAGAATGGTTGGGGCTCGAATGGTTAAGGTCACCTAGTGCCTAACTCATTTTTATGCAACAAATACTAATTAAGATCTTGAAATGCATACCCAAAGCAAGTTCTAATCACACATATCATATGGCAACCTCAATTAAATCCAAAAGAAAGTATAATTACAATTTGCAAAAGCTGTTTAAGGCTCAAAAATAAACTCACATATGGATGGAATTGGGTACAAGTGCTTCATTTTACATGATTAAATATTTAAGTAGATTAGATTATTGCTTCTAAGGATATCAAAAAAAACCATTTTCAATTTTATTTGAACGTCATGAATTACTTCTTATTTCCCGAAAACATATATTTATAATTTGGTTTATAAAAAATATATTAAATTTGGTTTCTTGTCACCAAATTACTTGGTAAGTGATCTTTTTAAAAGTTTTAAATTTGGACCTTTGTTTTTTGGTTTCTTGTCAAAAATTACTGGTAAGTGATCTTTCTTAAAAGTTTTAAATTTGGATCTTTTTAGCAAAGTCAAATGCATTACTCCCATCCCCACACTTAAAATTCACATTGTCCTCAATGTGATTAACATATTCAAGATCGAGAAAGGGTAATAAAAAACTCCCTAAAATGATGAATTTTCACTGTTTGGTTGCCCTCGCGTTGTTAGAATCCTCGGTATCACCTAAAATGTCACCAATTTATTAAAAGTATTAAAATCCTAAACACACAAAATAAAAACAACAAATAAATTAAAAGATAGATTGGCATGAAACAACTATGCTGGGGCTCGAAAATGATACGGTTTTCAAGGGCTTTGTGGGGGGTATCCCCCACTCATGGTACATTCGGTCCTGATGTACGTGACATCGTGCTGAGGTCATCGACTCGGAATACAGACTTTCGACTCGGTTGAAGGCGTTGGGCATATTCAAATGATTGCCTTGCATGGTCGCTGGTTGTTGTATTGACTCGTAAAGGTCTAACATGGTTGGGAATTCCCTTGTACGTGGACTTGAAGATCCACCTCCGGCTCTTCCAGCTGTATTGGCATGTTGAGATGCCTAATTATTTTTCGGGTCTGCCGATCCCAATTTGTCCCTTCTTATACCTGAATCCTGCCGCATTTGTAGGCTTGTCACCGTTTGTACATATTTGTGTAAATGCTCAAGTCTAACAGTCCCAACATCACACATTGAGTTCCCTCAGTGTTATAACCATAGCTCTCGTATAAGTTCAAAATCCAGCTTCCTCCAACATGGGTGTTGCAGCACCTCCAATCGCATTCCTGCAAAAAGATTACAAAAAAAATACCTAATATTACATGGCAACTAATTAACCATAATATAAAATGAACAAGTCTCTCAATGTAACAACTCCCTCACTTTGACCACGAGCTGTTATGGAATGAATAAGTAACCGATGAATGTATCGTAGCAGTGGGTCTCGTATCTGACTGCTTTTTGTTTTACTCGAGTTGAAACCTCCAGTTCCAATCCGCTCCAAAAATGCTTTCCTTATTGCACCATTTTCCGCGTCTTTACTTTCCTTCTCGTCCGGGAAGGTATGGTACGCCGCATTCCAGATATTGCTTCCTCCTCCATTTCTTGTTCCTGTAGATCCTGAGATAGACACCAAACAAGGAATGGATGTTTTGTGCCAATGTCCAGCAAGTCTGAATGAAAGTGCATTATTATCCCAAGGGTCGAGTCTTTCATGCTAAATTTGAAAAATGCTAAAAATTCAAGAGTTAGTTCATAAACGAAGGTCTATTTTTTGAGAATAAACGCTTCCATTGGACACTCAATAATGTATTGTATCTTTCTAGCTGTCACACTGCCGCTAGTGTTTCTTCATCTGCTTGTAAGTGGGATCTTTCGACCCTTTGTAGCAGTCTTTGAAGTCTATCATGACACCATCTCTCTGGCTCCCTTCAAAACGTACGTAGGGATGATTCATGATCCTGAAATTTCAAAAATAAGTTAATCTATACAAAACAAATTTCTTGAGTAGTTTCATGATGTTAGTGAAATCATGTGTTTTTCAAGACATAACATCATAATGATTCAACTCATGTTCAAAAATAGTTAAAAATTTATTGTCCAAGAAAAAAATTGTTGAACATGGGGGTGCGTTTTGTGAAACTTGGGGGTGCGGTAAACATGGTAAGGCATGGAATCTTGACTCGAGCACATGTGGTTGTGTTTGTAAATCGTTGATTAAGCATGGGTTTAACATTTTTTTTGCTTTAAAAATCAAAGATTATACGTTTAACATTTTAATCGTTTGTTAATAATTCAAGATACCCAAAAATATATTTTATGTTTAATACCACATGGGAATTCTTGAACATGATTAACAAATATTTCACCATGAATTATGAAGATAGTTTGTTAACAATAAAATATAACAAACTAATTAACTAACTAACAATAATAACTAACGAAACATACTAATTAACACTAATCTACTTACAAGAATAAACATGAACAAGTAGGTTGAAAGCATTCATCATTCCCTAAAATGTTTAAGAACAAGTCTTTACACATAATTGCTAGGATTTCGGTTGTTTAGAGACCTAATCACCTAACTACATGTAAATGACTTTCATAATCAAAGGAATTAGCATACTAACCTTTATCAAATACTCTTGAAAGAACTCTTGAAAAGATGAAGAAAAATGGAAAACAAGGTGAAAATGAAAGTGGATGCGACTTTGCAGGCAATTGAGGTCGGTATTTATCATGCAAAATTGAAGAGGAACAAGACAAAGGCTGAAATATGTCAGCTTGTGTCAAATTTTTGTCAAACACAGGGTGTGCCTCCTTAAGCATGGGTCGTGTTTATGTGTTGTTGTTTGGTTTCAGTCTTTTGTTGTTCCGTTTTTTAGTTTCGCGCGTTATGTAATTTTCCCGGTTAAATTTTATCACTTCTAAATCATCAGTAAAAATATGAAAATAGTCCTAGAGTTAAATAACACAAGCCAAATTGAAAATTACATTTCCTAAGGTCCTACGGTTACACCATACGTTAAAAGCCGAGAATCTAAAACAACAAAACCAGACCCTTTAATGTGCAACAACGCACTTAGCACATCACGAACTGCTTCTAAAAGAAACCTCCACACATTTCGTGTGGAAGGTTCGGGATGGGATAGTGAGAAGTGCAGTTGCTTTATTCCACAAGCTGCCGGTTAATGGAAATTAGTTCCTCGCTCATCTGTTGAACTTTTTGGATAAGTTCAGCTAAGCGTTGGGATGCAGCAAGGTTCATTTTAGTTAGTTGCTTGATTAGTTCATGGAGCTTGAAGAAATATTCTTGAGTCGTTGGCTCTCGTGTTTCAGAACGCGGTTTCTTCGCAGGATGCTAGTTGGAACTTCCATGAATTGATTCTTTCATTTTTCAGATGTTTTTAAACATGAGTGAGTGTGATGAAAGAATGGAACAAGTGTGGTATTTATATACAGGTCGGGAAAGTGAACACGGGGGCGTGCTTGGCTAGGCACGGCTCCGTGCTTGTCAGAATTCATCCTAAATTCGACGTGCAACGTTCCAGAGTCGTCAGCGGAGATCGTGGAAAGAAATTTGTTAGAGACACGGGGGTGTGCTTGATCAGGCATGGCCCCGTGCTTGTGCTTGTGACATCCTAAAAAAGTTGTTAAAAAGTAAGAAAAATTTATGTACAGGTGTCGCGTTTAAGTTTTGGGTCTTCGGCACGACCCTTCCCCACACTTAGTTTTCGTCGGGGCGGAGGTGTAATTCCTCCGAGGGAATCTTGGTTGGTCCATCGTTATACGGTTTCAAACGATGAACATTTACTTTGTAACTTTAACCTTCGTGTTTATAAATTTCAATGGCACCATTCAGATACACGTTTTTGATGGTATAAGGTCCAGACCAACGTGATTTTAGATTTCCGGGAAAGAAATGTAAACGAGAGTTATATAGTAAGACACGTTCTCCCACATGAAATCGTTTTGTGTTCTTTAATCAAGCGTTGTGGAATTTCCTTGTCTTTTCTTTGTAACCCTAGCGTTTTCGTACACTTGTTCTATCAATTCCTCCAATTCGTGAATTTGTAGGAAGCGATTCTCTCCTGCAAGGTCTTGGTCCAGGTTTGCTACTTTATGTGCCCAAAAAGCCTTGTGCTCTAGTTCCACAGGTAGATGACACAACTTCCCATAAACTAGTTTAAATGGTGTTGTGCCATGGGAGTCTTATAGGCTGTTCGAAAAGCCCATAATGCATCATCTAACTTGGTAGACCAGTCCTTGTGATTTTGACCTATAGTTTTCTCAAGGTTTCGTTTGATGCCTCGGTTAATGACTTCAGCTTGCCCATTCGCTTGTGGATGGTGAGCAGTTATAAAGCGATGGTGAACTCCATAACGCGCCATTGCTCGATCGAGCTGATTGTTACAGAAATGAGTTCCTCGGTCACTAATTAGAGATTTGGGGGCACCAAAACGAGAAAATAGTTTCTGAGGAATTTGACAACGTTTCTAGCATCATTAGTAGGCAGGGCTTGAGCTTCAGACCATTTTGAGACATAATCAACTCCTACCAAGATGTAACGATTGTCAAATGACACCGCGAATGGCCCCATGAAATCAATTCCCCATATATCAAATATCTCGCATACTTGAATTGGTTCTAAGGCATCTCATCCCGTGTTAAGATATTGGTTGCCCTTTGACATGCATCACAGGTGCGTACCATGTTGTGAGCATCTTTGAATATCGTGGGCTAGTAAAATCCAGAGTCAAATACTTTTTTGGCTGTTAAGGTTGCTCCATGGTGTCCTCCGGTAGGTCCTTCATGACAGTGCCTTAGAATTTGTTCTGATTCTCTTCCGTATACGCATCTTCGAATGAGTTGGTTTGCACTGATTCTGAATAGATACGGGTCTTCCCAATAGTAATGTTTGATATCAGTAAAGAACTTCTTCTTTTGCTGATAAGTCATTCCCTTGAGAAGGATTTTGCTTGCTAAGTAATTTGCAAAATCGGCAAACCAAGCATGTTCATTGATTTATGATTGAATGTGCATAAGGAATTCGTGAGGAAAGTTGTCGTTTATTATGGTTTCCTTAATTTGTGAAGGACTTGAATCTTCGAGACGCGAGAGATGATCAGCCGCTAGATTTTCTGCTCCTTTCTTATCATGAATTTCGATGTCAAATTCTGAAGCAGAAGGATCCAACGAATCAATCTTGGCTTTGCATCTTGTTTGTTGAACAAATAACGAAGGGTTGCATGATCGGTGTAAACAAATGTTTTTGAAAGGATGAGATACGAGCGGAATTTGTCAAATGCGAAAACTACCGCAAGAAGTTCTTTTCCGGTGGTGTTGTAGTTTTCTTGTGCGTCTTTTTGGGTTTTGCTCGCATAATGAATTGGGTGAAATTGCTTGTCTTTCCTTTGTCCTAATATGGCTCCTACCGCGAAATCGCTTGCGTCACACATGAGTTCAAATGGTAGCGTCCAATCTAGGGAAACCATTATTGGAGTGGTTACCAGCCTCTCTTTAAGCAATTTGAATGCGCTAATGCATTCGTCAGAGAATACAAAGTGAGCGTCTTTCTCGAGAAGTTGGGTCATTGGTCGAGCGATTTTTGAGAAATCTTTGATTAAATGACGGTACAATCCTGCATGATGTAGGAAACTTCTGATATCTATCACAGTTGTGGGACATGGAAGTTTACAAATAGTGTCGACTTTGCCTTGATCGACTGCAAGCCCGGCTCGAGAGATTTTGTGTCTAACCATGAAGTGGCACTTTTCCCAGTTTAAAACAAGGTTAGAATCTTCATATCTAACCAGCATCTTTTCCAGATTTTCAAGACATTGCTCAGATGAGTTTCCAAAGATGGAGAAATCATCCATGAAAACTTCCATTGTTCAAAAGTTGCAATCATGTATCTTTGAAATGTAGCAGGGGCATTACACAATCCAAAGGGCATTCATCGATAAGCAAATGTGCCATATGAACAGGTGAATGTCGTCTTCTCTTGATCTTCGGGAGCATAGGGATTTAAAATAACCTATGAAACCGTCGAGGAAACAATAGATCATTTTTCCAGATAATCGCTCAAGCATTTGGTTAATGAAAGGAAGAGGGAAGTGATCTTTCCTTGTGGCGTCATTGAGTTTGCGATAGTCTATGCAAACTCTCCATCTGGTAACCACACTAGTAGGAATAAGCTCATTCTTCTCGTTAGTTACAACGGTTATTCCTCCTTTCATTGGAACAACTTGGGCGGGACTGACCCAAGGTGAATCAGAAATAGGGTCAATCAAAATAGCATCTAGCAGTTTGATTACTTCTTTCTTCACCACCACTTGCATGCTCGGGTTTAAAAGTCTTTGAGGTTGAATGACGGATTTGAAGTTCTCATCCATGAATGTTTTATGAGTGCAAAAGGATAAAATTGATTCACTTGATGTCGATGATTTTCCATGCAATTGCTCGTTTGTGTACCTTAAGCATATTAAGCAACTTGTTCTTCCATCAATTGATAATGCGGATGAGATTATGAGAGGAAGTTGAGTTGTGTTTTCAAGAAAAGTGTATTCGAGATGAGATGGAAGTTCTTGGAGCTCTAAATCTGGAGGGTCTTCTATAGAAGGTTTGGCTTTCGGTTCAAGATCTTTCTTAATGTCTCAAATGCTTCTTGATGAAGTGTTATTTCATCAACTTCAAGTTCTGGGATGATTTGGTTCTCATAGACGGGTTTGGTGATTTGGACTTCTATTAGTTGAGTGTTGCAAGCTTCATTTTGAAGAGTTTTCTCCAAATGACAGCTTATGATCGAATCCCAAGCATCAACATAATAGAGTGAGTCATCATGATGTTGAGGGTGTTTCATGGATTGGCCTATATGGAAAATTACTTCCTCCTCGTCTACTCTAAGCTTGAGTTTGCCTGTACAAACATCAATAAAGGCTCGAGCAGTCGCTAAGAATGGTCGACCTAGGATAAGAGGAACATTTTCGTCCTCATCCATGTCCAGGATCACAAAATCAACAGGAAATACGAATTTATCAATTTTAACTAAGAGATTTTCAACGATGCCCCTCGGATATTTGACAAAACGGTTAGCTAACTGGATGCTCATACGGGTAGGTCTAGGTTCACCTAGGTTTAATTTTTCGAAAACCAATACGGCATAAGGTTAATGCTTGCACCTAAATCAGCTAGGGCGTTACTGACAGAGAGATTTCCTATTAGGCAAGGTATGGTGAAACTTCCTGGATTAGTCATCTTTTGAGGTAGTTTGCTTTGAAGAACTGCAGAGCATTCCTCATTCAAAACTACGTGTGATAACTCTTCCAGTTTCTTTTTGTTTGAGAAGACACCTTTTAGAAACTTAGCGTAGTTGGCTTTTGTGCTAAGGCCTCCACCAAGGGTAGATTGATGTGGAGTTGCTTGAACAACCCAAGGAATTTGACGTATTGTGCTCCATTCTTTGTTGTCTCAAACAACTTGGATATGGAGGTGGTGGAACGTATTTCTTTGCTAGTTCTTCAATAACAACAGGTTGCTTTTGCTTATCACCCGCATTACCTGGAGTTTCAATTTCTACCTCTTCAAGGATGGGTTGTAATGCGCGTGCATCACCTTGAGTGGTTTTGCTGCTCCTGGTGGTGATGGCTTTGACTTTAGCATTAGGGTTTGTTATATTGTTACTGGGCAAAGCTCCTTGAGGTCTTTCAGATAGCTGTTATGCTATTTGGCCTACTTGGTGCTCTATGGTTTGCAATGATGCTTTGTTGCTTTTGATGTCAGCTTCATTTCTTTGGAATCTCTCCTCATTTCTTTGATCAGATTTCCGGATGTACTCATCTGTGGCTTGTGTAGTTAACAACAATTGCTGCAATAAGTCTTCCATTGATGATGCTCCACGATCATGGTTACTACTGCTTGGACCTTGGTATGGTGGTTTCTGTTGTTGTTAAGGTGGCCTTCAGTTGAACCTAGATGATTGTTGGTTATTACCAACATCTCTATAATTCGAGTTGCTTCTCCAATTTGAGTTGTTGTGTATGAGTTGTTTAGGCCTCCTACGTGGTCAACATCTTTAACCATCATAATGCCTTGGGGGCATTCGTTGGTCTTGTGTGAATTTCCACATGTGTTGCATCGTGTTTGAGTTTTCCTTAGCTCGCTTTGCAATTGTGCGAATTTTTTGGTTAGAGCTTCTAATTGGGCTGAATTTAGGGTCTCAGAGTCTACTGATGAATAACTTTAGAAATAGGTTTTGGTTTTTAAGGGATTGTAAACAAAGCTCTCTTAGCTGCTCTTTCTAAGGCTTGGTATGCTTTTGTTGGCGTGACACTTCCGAAATCTCCTCCCGCACTTGATCTACCGCTTGCTTATGGGCTCCACTGCTTGCATCGTAAAAGGTTTGACACTACAGCCACAGATCAAGTCCGTGATGTGGGCATCTCGAAAGGAGACCTTTATATCTCTCCCATGCTGTGTGTAATGATTCATCGTCCTTTTGGCGAAAAGTTGTGATGCTGCTTCTTAGTTTGGCAATGCATTTGGGTTGAAAGTATTTCAAAAGGAATTGTTCAGTCATTTCCGCCCATGTGGTGATGGAACCAGGCGGGAGTGAATCAAGCCAATCGATGGTTCGGGCTCAAAGTGAAAATGGAAAAAGTCTTAGTCGAATGGCGTTGTCTGAACAATTATTGATTTTGGAGCCATGGGGCTTCAATATTCTAGTGACTGGATTTGATCTTTAATTTCTGTAATTAGATATTGTAACCCTTTATTACTTGAATGAATTATTTGGTTATAATGATTCAACTAATATTTCTATTTATGCATGTTTAAAATCCATGAGTAAATTGTTTACTCAGAACGTCCGTAATTGTTCATGCTTGTGGGATCAAGTAAGAAGATAATACTATTATGAACTTGGATTGGTAGATATTCATATGGATGAATATAGAGCAAAAGGTTGCTGCCAAAGTTCATAGATATTTGTGGGATGCAAATATTGGACTGACCTGCATCTCAAATATTACTACATGGAATCTTCCTGATTGATCATAAGTAATTTTGAGTAAAGGCGAACATCATTTGATATCCTCTGACCTGAAACACATATTGGGTCTTGATATTTACCCAATATTATACTTTGACTTAGCTCTTCGCTGTTCTAAAACATGGCAGTACATAAGTCTGAGTTTAGGTATGATATAAGGCAATTGTGAGAGACGTATGTTGTCAAGATGGGATTTGTCCCTCTTATTCATTGAGAGTAAGATGTCAAAGGCCTGATAATGTAAACTTAATGGAGAATGATCACTCTGTGTCTCTAGGACTTAACATGACATCTACGAGAAAAGGATAGATGATTGATTCACCTAAAACATTTCAAGTATGGTACTTGAAGGAGATGATGTTATTGAATGGCATTTAGTCATACGTATTAAGGGTAGTAAACCGTTGTTAGGCGGTATTTACTGCTTGCATCAATCTTCTATGAATATTGTGCAAGTGGGAGATTGTTGGATCTTGAATGCCCAAGACACATACAAGATTGATGTGGTTAGTACGTTATGATCCAAGTGGGTCATACCCAATAACAAGCAATAAAAACACCAATAAATGTTTATTTGTTGATGAGATCATACAAATAACATGGATACCAATTTAGAAAATGGGTTTTCTAAAACATTGCTTTGTAATAGAACAACATTATATGGATAATTTGTTCATGAGATATTATTTGTTTCATTATTTAAGTTGGTTAAATCATAATAAATATAGTGTGTTATTGTTATAAAATTAAAAGGGGTTTTAATTTTATAAAAACAAAGGGTTGAAAGAGTGATTTTATAAAAAATTCAAAATGGGGGGAACCCATTTTCGGCCGCCCATATGGGCATTGGGACTCTCCCTTTTTCTTGGCTTGTGCAAGACTTTATTCATTCAATCACTCAACAAAAAAGCTACACTTTTTTCTCACACACACAAAGCCAAAAACTCTCTCAAAGAACAAGTGATTTTCGGATTCAGGAAGGAAGAAAAAGCTAAAATTTCAGTTTTGTTGGCTGCACTTCAAGAACTTCTTGGTTGATTCGGATTGTTCAAAATGGAGTTCATTTTGGTGCTCTTCTACCTAACATGATTAGGTGTTTGTTTGGGCTGGTGGTATACAAGCTTGAGGTCTTCTCCTTTGAAGGCTAGACACATTCAAGAACATCATCACCAACCTCTTTTCATATACAACATTTTGTTCTAGAAAGGTTGATTCTATGAACCCCCTATGGTTGTTATGTTATGTTTGATAGCAGATTATATCACATACATTTTGATCCTTATTCTTGGGTTTTGTTTGTGTTTTAAAATGGTAAAATTTTCAGATCGGTAACCATATATTAAAACATATATTCCACTGCATTTTTATAGTGTAAATGGTTAAACTAACTAGTTTTAGATGTGACAAGACCCAACATGAATGTATGTATGTATGTATGTATGTATGTATGTATGCATGTATGTATGTATGTATATATGTATGTATGTATGTATGTATGTATGTATGTGTGTATGTATGTATGTATGTATGTGTGTATGTATGTGTGTATGCATGTTTGTATGTATGTATGTATGTATGTATGTATGTATGTATGTATGTACGTATGTACGTATGTACGTACGTATGTACGCATATGTACGTATGTATGTACGTATGTACATACGTACGTATGTACGTACGTATGTACGCAAATGTATGTATATACGTATGAATGTATGTATGTATGTATGTAGGTATGTATGTGTGTATGTATAAATGTATGTATGTATGTATGTATGTATGTATGTATGTTGTATGTATGTATGTATGTATGTATGTATGTATGTATGTATGTATGTAGGTATGTATGTATGTAGTATGTGTGTATGTATAAATGTATGTATGTATGTATGTATGTATTTACGTATGTATGTATGTATGTATGTATGTATGTATGTATGTATGTATGTATGTATGTATGTATGTATGTATGTATGTATGTATGTGTGTATGTATGTATGTATCATGCATGTATGTATGTATGCATGCATGCATGCATGTATGTATGTATGTATGTATGTATGTATGTATGTATGTATGTATGTATGTATGTATGTATGTATGTATGCATGTATGTATGTATGTATGTATGTAGGTATGTATGTACGTATATATGTACGTATGTACGTACGTATGTATGTATGTACATATGTACGTACGTATGAATGTACGTATGTACGCATATGTATGTATGTATGTATGTATGTATGTATGTATGTATGTATGTATGTGTGTGTGTTTGTATGTATGTATTTATGTATGTGACATCCGTCACCTTAAGGTCCGTCGAACGACATAAATAAGCATATAATTATTTTAATTATTCTTCCTCTTCTTCATGAACTCCTGCTTTAAGGAATCATGTCTGCTTTATTTTCCCTTGTACCTGTACTTCCTCCGAGAACGTGTGCTAAGCATAAACCTTTTATAAATTTCATCACCATGACCACCAAATATATCATTTTTAATTTCAACCATTGTCATTAATAAAACCATTTTAGACTATCAATTACCATTAAACACGCTTTTAACCTTAATATAACAAACATTTAAGGTCGTAATCAACCGAAACAAATTTTAGGGAACTCGAGGGTTAAGTGCAGGGACTAAACTCGCCATTTTGCAAACTTGGGCTGGGTATATAAGCCCATACTCCAGCCCTTAATCTCATTTCATCTTCATCTTCTTAATCCTCTTCACCTTCTTAATCCTCTTCACCTTCTTCTTCACATCTTCTTCATTCTAGCACCAAATCCAATCCCCTTGGTCTTGTTCTTGTCGTCTAGACTCCATCTACGGCCTAGTCTACTCTATTCTAGCAGGTAGACGACCTTGGTTGTCCCTTTCCTTGCTTATTCACGGCTGTCCAAACTAGGTTTCGGGTGTTGGGGTTCAACTCGAACACATGAGGTCGTGTGGGTGCGTGTGAGGTCTTTCTGCTTGTGTTTCATGTTTGTGTATGTTTATAGAGTGTTTCTGGAAGTCCTTGTTGTGTAAAACCCGTGCTCGGAGTAGCCGAAGGCTGCCTGCACTTCTGCAGTCGCGAACCTGCACTTGAGGCGACTGGGTCTGTCATGCGACTGAGCCGTGCGACTGGGTGAGTCGTGCGACTAAGACATGCGATTGTGTCTTTCGCGCGACTGAATCGTGCGACTAGGGATGTCATGCGACTGAGTTGTGCGATCGAATGAATGTGTGTGCGATTGAGTCAATGCGGATGAGTGTGTGTGCGATTGAGTCAGGTGACCGACTGAATGTATGCGATTGTGTGACTTTCGCACGACTGGAGTCTAATCGCACGAATGAAGGTTCAATCGCACGAAAGTAGCTAATTTGCACGATTGAGGGTTGATTCGTGCGCATGGAGGTTGGGTTGTGCGAATGTGTGTTGTGTGGTACGACTGAATCCCAGTCATGCGAAAGAAGACTCAATCGTACGAATGAAGCTGATTCGTATGATTGAAGGTTGATTCGTACGGATGGAGCGTTGAGTCGAGCGTCTGGTTCTGTTGTGTGACTGATGATGTTGAGTGTGAATTTCCCCTTGAATGTCTGATGATGATAAGGTAACCTCAGCAAAAGTGTCATTGCTTGACCACAAAGATTAAAGTCAACCCTATCAACATGCACATGTTATTTCAATTGAAAACAACCTAACATTTTACAATTATCGACAATCCAATTGGAACTTCAAATACTAACAAGTGCTATCTTTCATAACCACGAGATCATTTCATGGATGTCATAAGCAATGACGACTACTCGTAGTACTTGGATCTACATAAGATCTAATACGCGTGTCCGCTTGTGTGTGTGTGCTACCCACGACCGAACCGATACAACCCGAACTGACCAAACATTACTATACACTTTATACACGTCATTAATGCTTAACAATAACTGTCAATAGGTGTTTGACTGTTCTCTACATACAACTGTTGGGAATCTCGATCATTCATACCTACCACTAAACACGTGACTTTCGTGGCCCGTTTTTGTGCTTATACTACTTTGCAAACATTTATAAACATGGGGGAAAAGTATGCTCGCCCGTTTTCTATGTTGTACAACATACATACAATTTACATACTTAGAATCAACGTGCTACTGTTTTGTGGGTACTTATCTGATACATGCTTGAGTCTGCTTTTTGTTCTTTCTTACAACGATTTAATTCCAGTGTGGAACCGACGGTTAGGTATTGGTAGTACTACTGGGTTGACACCCCACCCTCGTGTTGGTATACAAGTTAGTACCAACAAAAGCCAGGAATGGGCCTTGGGTTAATATATTCCGACAAGATTCTTTGTGTACGTCATTAGGTTTGGTTGTAAAGCTCTTGTCATGTGATTTTGCTTACTTATAACTGTATGCACGGTATTCCTGCAACAACTTTATACAACATCAATTACTTATTTACTTAAACCTGCGAACTCACCAACAATTTTGTTGACCATTTTGAGCATATCTTTTCAGGTGATCATGCTAGCTGAGGTTCTAGGTGTGCTGCCTTAGTGGAGACCCTAGGATGCAATTTCGGGCCAAACTTGTCATTTTGAAAACAATTGATGTATCTATTTCAAACAACATTATACTTTGTAACTTGTTCTCAGGTTGTGGGAATTGCATACAATGTTATCATCTATGTATTATGATTTATGTATCATGTTTATGCTTATGGCTATGTAGTAGTGAATACTGCCTAAACACGACACAAGCCCCCTTGTTGTCGGGTGTCGTCAGGACACGCTTGTTATCATTGTTATTATTGCATCTCTACCCCTTACCATGTGTTATGACGATTCCCGTCTCGTTACGCCCCCGTGTTTCCGCTCTTAGCGGGGGTGTGACAATGTATGCATGTATGTATGTATGTACGTATGTATGTACGTATGTATGTATGTATGTATGTATGTGTGTGTGTATGTATGTGTGTATGTCTGTGGGTATGCTTGTGTGTATGTATGTGTGTATGTATATGTGTATGTATGTGTATGTATGTATGTATGTATGTAGGTATGTACGTACGTACGTATGTATGTATGTATGTATGTATGTATGTATGTACGTATGTATATGTGTATGTCTGTGTATATGTCAGTGTGTATGTCTGTGTGTATGTCTGTGTGTATGTCTGTGTGTATGTATGTGTTTATGTATGTGTGTATGAATATGTATGAATGTGTGTATGTATCTGTGTATGTATGTGTGTATGTCTGTGTGTATGTCTGTGTGTATGTCTGTGTGTATGTATGTGTGTATGTCTGTGTGTATCTCTGTGTGTATGTGTGTGTATGTATGTGTGTGTGTATGTGTGTGTGTATGTGTGTATGTATGTGTGTATGTATATATGTGTGTATGTATATATGTATGTATGTATGTATGTATGTATGTATGTATGTACGTATGTATGTATGTGTGTATGTATGTATGTGTGTATCCATTTTTGTATGTATGTATGTGTGTATGTATGTATGAATGTCTGTGTGTATGTCTGTGTGTATGTATGTGTGTATGTATGTGTGTGTATGTTTGTATGTATGTATGTGTGTATGTATCTGTGTACGTTTGTGCATATGTCTGTGCTTATGTATGTGTGTATGTCTGTGTGTATGTCTGTGTGTATGTCTGTGTGTATGTATGTGTGTATGTATGTTTGGTATGTCTGTGTGTATGTATGTGTATGTATATATGTGTGTATGTGTGTATGTATGTGTGTATGTATGTATGTATGTATGTGTGTATGTGTGTGTATGTGTGTGTGTATGTATGTGTGAATGTCTTTGTGTATG
>CM046450.1:46244762-46247262 GCA_025506515.1 Flaveria trinervia
GGTTAACCGCGTTGACTGCTGCGACCATATTCGGCGCTGTTCTACAGTCTCTTGCTAAATGTCCCGGGCGTCTACAGTTAGCGCACACCCGGCACGGCATAGCTGGGGGATGATGAAAGTTGCACCTATCGCATCTGGGGTGCGGACCCACATACTCTCGTCTGCCCTGGGTCACGACCACAAAGTTTCAGGTTGTCTTGGCCCTTTTCTTGAATTTCCCGGCACTCGACTGGCTCGTTTCCCCAATTTCTTTCCTTTTCTCTGCTCCCCTGCACAATACCCCTATTCTCACCATCTCATCAGTTAGAGCGCCAGCCTTCAGAATCGTGCTCTGAATAGTAGGAGGAGCAGTAGCGGTTATCATTGCCCGGATTTGAGGCGCAAGTCCCCAAATGTACCTCTGTATTTTTTGATTCCGGGTTGACTAGATGCGGAACCAACCTTGCTAGCTCGTGAAAACGATCGGTGTAAGCTGCGTGCCCAGCCCCCACCATGGCATGATTCCAGAACTCATGCTCAAGTTTTTGCATCTCATTGAGAGGACAGTACTCCTCGGTGATTAGGGCCTTGAACTCATCCACGACATTTGCATCTCCGATTCTCTTCCCCTAGCCTGAATCTGAGTGTTCCACCATGTTAGTGCCTTGCCCTGTAGTGAGCAAGTGGCGTACTTAATCCTTTGACTGTCGAGGCATTCACTGATGTCGATCACGGCCTCCATCTTTTCAAGTCATCTGGTCAGCGCTATGGCTCCACCTTTGCCATCAAACTCTCATGGTTTACAAGCCACAAATTCTTGTATGAACATCCCCGTCTAACATTCACAATTCCAGTTTCATTACCGGCTGTACCACCATTTCCGGTCTCCTGATTGCTTTCGTTCCCAGTCGGGTTCCTGTTATCCTCGTTATCATGGCCACCATCCCCGTGGGGGTGAGAATTCTAAAGAGCATCACTCACTCGGGCCACGATAGCCGGAATTAGTGCGGCCAGCTATTGAGAGATTAAGGCTGCCATATCAGCGTTTCCTGCTCCTGGAGTGACATTGGTATGACCATCACTTGTTCTCGGTGCTCTACCTCTACCTCTTCCTCTGCCTCTCGGGGCTTCACTTCCGCCACTATTGTTGCCGGTAACTCTTCGAGGCGGCATGTTTTAATCATAAGAATAGCAAATGCATAAGTTTTAACCATTGCAGGACACATTATCCATGTCACATTAAGGTCTAACTTTCCGGGTTAAGACCACACTTACGGTTGTCACACATCGCATACAAATCGTAAATTTCTCACACCATGTATAAGTAATGTCTAAATAGTAGTCCATCATAATGATGGCATGTCCATGCATGAAATCAAGTTTAGTCTAGCGGAGGTTGCCTATTTCCTCCTCTCTCGAGCTCTCAGGCATAACCTCCTCGGGGTAAATCCTAGTGCTTAAGGACAAACGCAAAAGCATGATCTATGAAGATCTCTTGGGTTCAATACACGGATTGATAAAGCAACTCGGTGCGCAAAGGGAAACGGAAGATCCAATATAAACATCCTGTAGAGAGTGAGCACAAGGGCTCCCTCACGGGGTGAAATGATGACGAAACAGATAGTTAATCGAACAAATAATGAGGAACACGTATGAGATACAAATGCACACAACCCTGGCATGCAAATCTACATGAAGGTTCCTAGGTTATAGTCTAGGTCAACTGTATTGCCTAATTCTCTATAACCAATGGCTCTGATACCAGTCTGTCACACCCCCGCTAAGAGCGGAAACACGGGGTTGCGACGAGACGAGAATCGTCATAACACATGGTAAGCGATAGAGATGCGATAATAATAATGATGACACGCGTGTTATGACAACACCCGACAACAAGGGGACTTGTGTCGTGTTCAGTCAGTATTCACGACAACATAGCCATAAGCATAATATGATATAAGATAAACATAGATAATAACGTTGTATGTAATTCCCACAACCCGGGAACAAGTTACAAGGTATAATGTTGTTTGAAACAGTTACAACAATTGTTTTCAAAAAGACAAGTTTAGCCCGAAAATGCATCCTACGGTCTCCACTAAGGCAACACACCTACAACCTCAGCTAGCATGATCACCTGAAAAGATATGCTCAAAATGGTCAACAAAATTGTTGGTGAGTTCGTAGGTTTAAAGTGAATAAGTAGTTGATGTTGTATAAAGTTGTTGCAGAATACCGTGCATACAGTTATAAGTAAGCCAAATCACATGACAAGAGCTTTACAACAAAACCTAACGACGTACACAAAGAATCTTGTCGGAATATATTCACCCAAGGCCCGTTCCTAGCTATTGTTGGTACTAACTAGTATACCAACACGAGGGTGGGGGTGTCAACCCAGTAGTACTACCAATACCTATCCGTCGGTTCCCACACTGGAATTAAATGGTTGTAAGAAAGAACCACAAAGCAGACTCAAGCATGTATGAGATAAGTACCCACAAAACAGTAGCACGTTGAG
>CM046450.1:46252262-46282262 GCA_025506515.1 Flaveria trinervia
TGATTATAAGTCTCGTAAGAGCTGGTTATGAAGTTTGGCAAAATTTTACAGTTTAGCCCTCAAGTTTCAAAATTGACAGTTTCTACCCTCAAGTTTCTTGTATAAAATGACATTTATGACCAAAAATCAGGTTTTTAAAGTTAATTGACTTATTATTAAGTAAGTGTACACAAATTTTTAGATAATGGGTTCGGTTCAAAACCTATGTGTTTAACGTTCCCGTTACGGTGAAACCGAAGAGTTTTAACGGTTAACAAAGGTCTCCATAAATCGGTGACTTAGACCAGTAGGTAACACCTTAAGACATTTTTATAAGTTTCTATTCCTTTTAATCACAAATTTTGCCTTTAAAGGTTGAAAGACCCGTTTTTACGTTTAACCCGTTAAATCGCGTTTTTAACCGAATTTGGCCATTTAAAAAATCGTTTGACCAACTTTTCTACTTATAGTTATTTTCCCACTTAATCTTCTGGAATAACATGATTTTTATAATTTTTAACCTTTTACTCATTTTTCTTAGATTTTTCTCAAAAACGTCATTCGGTTGGTACCCATTTTCACTTAAAAATCCATTTAAATTACCATTTTACCACTAAACTTTCCCATTGACTCCAGAACCTTTTATTAATCATTTTGATCCTGGAATACTTTTTAAGATGGTTACATCCATGCTTTATTTTTTACCATTGTTTTACCATGTTTCGGTTCCCAAAAGTGCCTATAGGGGGGGGGGGGGGTCTAATCACAACATGTCCTTTATTCCAGAGATTAAACATTGTTTAAGGTTAACACTCTTAATATTCATCAAAGCCTACTGAAATTTCAGTCCCAAAACGTGGCCTAGTTGTTCTACACACATCCAGACTTCAAATATGTAGAAAATGTCATAACCGACCATAACACATGTGTAAATGATCTTAACTTGAGATTAAACATTACCAACACTTTATTTAGCTTTATAAACAGATTATTATGGTGTCCCAAAGTCGTTCATGAGCACTTATGAGTCTTGGTTGAGAGGGTTTTTCAAACAAATGTTTAAAGGGTGTTGTTACATGTAGAAAGAAGGATTTTCAAGGTGTAATCCATGTAATAACCATGGGTTCGAGTTATGTAACCTTTTGTAACTTTCAAAACAGGTTCTTGGGAGTCTATTAAGCCATTAACATGCAGGTTACAAGTTTGGTTTACAAGAGTTGCAACATTCATAAGTTAGATGATGCAAAACACCCAAAAGAGGGTTTTCATGGTGGAATCGGTTTCCACCTCAAGAATGACTATCATATCATGTGATTTACCTTCAAGAACATTGGAACTCCTTAAGAACAAAGTGATGGTGAGAAGTTTCTGCTACAACTAGAAAAAGCAAGGTTTTTAGCTGAAAAATGAAGAAAACATGAGAAATGTCCAAAACCGACAACATGGAGCTTACACTTGATGTAACTCACGGTTTGGAACGTGTTGATGGTCGTGGATGGCTAGAAAATCCTTGGACTTGGCTGTAGAACCTCTAACAAAGACTGGAAAGGTCGGACAAAGTTCAGGTGTGTGTCCAACACTCGCTAATGTGGCCACCTTCTTGCGGTTTGAGCTTGGCCGATGCTTGCTTGGTGTTGTGGTTCATGGTTTGGAGCTGGAGTAGAGAGGATTTGAGAGAGTTTGAGTGTGTGTCTGTGTGTGTAATTCTCAGCTGAGAATTCGAACAATGAGAGGAGAGGGAGAGGATGAGAGAGGGTTGCATGAAATGGGATTGTAGAGTGAGGGTGGTGGTGTTTTAGTGGAGAAGGGAAGTGTGGATTGGGCAAGGTGGGGGCGCCGAGATGCTCTCCAATGGGCAATTCTCATTAATTTTAATTGTTAAATAATAATGTGTAGTATTAATTTGTAGTATTGGGTAGTATTTTAGATGGTAAGGTTTAGTTAATTGTTAAGTGTTATGCATGCACATGCATGTCTCTTAGCCGAAAATTACAAGTGTGTTTGTATACACACATTTTAGTTGTTTTCACTAATAAATTGGTTTCAATTTGGGTTTTTAAATTCTAGCTAGGGTAGCTAATTAACATTCCCGGGCACTAAGTTCTAATTGGTAGAGACTCAATTTGACTAAATAGTCACAAAAATCACATAGAATCATAAAAATGGAACAAATAAATAGATGACACTAAAATCACCAATAGGGTTAGATTGTTTCTATTAATAGCAATTATAAGACGGATAGTGATGCAAGTAGATTAGGGTTAGAATTACAACGTGGAGGTCGGTTTTTACATTCTCCCACCGTTTAGGAAATTTCGTCCCGGAATTTTATTTTCGATTGGAGTCTGAACGTGTGGGTTTGAAGAGGTGTGGATAATTCTTCCTCATTTCATCTTCACGTTCCCAAGTGAATTCAGGTCCTCTTCTAGAGTTCCATCTAACCTTAACCTTGGGTATGCGCTACGCCTTAGCCTTTGGACAAGCTTATTGGTGATTTCCAACGGTTCCTCAATGAAGTTTAGTTTACTATCGATTTGGGCTTCCTTCGAGGGGTATCACTAGGCTCTCATCAGCCAGGCACTTCTTGAGGTTAGACACATGGAAAGTGTCATGAATGTAGCTTGTCTCCTCAGGTAGTTTCAATCGGTATGCTACTGGACTGACCCTTTTTATGATCTCGAACGGTCCAATGTACCTCGGGCTCAACTTGCCCTTTTTACCAAATCTGATCGCACCTTTCATGGTGCCACTTTCATCACCTTTTCACCAATCTGGAACTCCAAGGGCTTCCGCCTTCTATTTGCATACTTCTCTTGACGGTCCCTTGCAATTCTCAATCGCTCTTTTATTTTGAAGATTTTGTCAGTGATTTCCATCACGATGTCGAGTCCTATTACTTGGCTGTCACCAACCTCGTTCCAACTTAGGGGAGACTGACATTTTCTACCATATAGAGCTTCATAGGGAGCTGCTTTGATGCTCGCATGATAACTATTGTTGTAGGAAAATTCCACCAGGGGAAGGTGAGTGTCCCATCTTCCGCCAAAGTCTATCACGCAGGCTCTTAGCATGTCCTCTAGGGTTTGGATTGTACGCTCGCTTTGACCATCAGTTTGGGGATGGTACGCGGTGCTCAAGTCGAGTTGATTCCCTAGCGCTTGCTGGAGTGACCTCTAGAATCGTGAGGTGAAACGACTATCTCGGTCGAAAATGATTGATAATAGGACTCCATGTCTCGACACTATTTCATAATGTATAATCGGGCCAATTTGGTCAAGTCGTAGTCCTCTCGGATGGGTAGGAAATATGCTGACTTGGTCAGTCTATCCACGATGACCCAAATAGCATCGTGGCCACGAGGTGTTCTCGGCAGTTTTGTGATGAAGTCCATGGTGATATTATCCCATTTCCACTCTGGGATCTCTGGTTGTTGGAATGTTCCGGATGGTTGATGTTCGGCCTTGACCATTGAACAGGTCAAGCATTTTCCGACATAGGTGGCTATGGATTGCTTTAGCCCGGGCCACCAAAATAGGGATTTTAGGTCTTGGTACATCTTGTCGCTACCTGGGTGAACAGAGTACTTGGTTTTGTGAGCCTCGTCCAAGACGATCTCTCTAAGTCCCCCATGCCTGGGTACCCACGTCTTACCTTCACATTTGTAGACATTGTCGCTTCCCAGCACAAGATGTTTCTCCATTCCCGTCAACATCTCCTCGGACAAATTTTCCTCCTTCAAGGCCTCTTTCTGTGCTTCTCTTATGTTGGTGAGGAGACTGGAGTAGACACTCATCCTTAGCACACGAACTCGTAGGGGTTTTTCTCTTTCCTTTCGGCTCAAGGCATCTGCTACTACATTCGCCTTCCCAGGATGGTACCGAATTTCGCACTCATAATCGCTTAGTAGCTCTACCCATCTTCTTTGACGCATATTTAACATCTTCTGTTCAAGGATGTGCTGCAAGCTCTTGTGATCGGTGTATATGACACATTTGGTACCATATAAGTAGTGTCTCAACATCTTGAGTGCAAACACCACGACACCTAGTTCAAGATCATAGGTAGTATACTTCTGTTCGTGCTCATTCAGAAGTCGAGATGCGTAGGCGATGACTTTGTCTCGTTGCATTAGCACGCACCCTAACCCTTGTTGCGAGGCGTCATAGTAGACGACAAAATCCTCTACGCCTTCCGGCAAAGCAAGGATGGGCGCACTACACAGCCTTTCTTTGAGAAGCTCAAAGGCTTCAGTTGTTCTTTTCCCCATATGTACACCACATTCTTCCTTGTCAAGGATGTCAGCGGCTGCACGATTCGTGAAAAGTCCTTTATGAATCTTCGGTAGTAATCGGCCAATCCAAGGAATTGCCTGATCTCGGTGGGAGTCTCAGGAACTTTCCAGTTCTTAACGACCTCAATTTTGGAGGGGTCTACTTGGATTCCGTCTTCGTTTACTATGTGCCCTAGGAACTGATCTCACGCATCCAGAATTCGCATTTGGAGAACTTCGCGTATAGCTGCTCATTCTTTAGTAGTTCAAGGATCAACCTTAGGTGTTTCTCGTGTTCATCCTTGCTTTGAGAGTAGATTAGGATATCATCGATAAACACGATTACGAATTTGTCTAAATATGGGCCGCAGACACGGTTCATGAGATCCATGAACACCACGGGTGCATTGGTTAGTCCGAAGGGCATCACCAAGTATTCGTAATGCTCGTATCTAGTTTGGAAGGCTGTCTTGGGTACATCTTCATCCCTTATCTTTAGTTGATGATACCCAGACCTTAAGTCTATTTTGGAAAAATTGCTCGCTCCTTGGAGTTGATCGAATAGATCGTCAATCCTCGGAAGTGGGTAACGGTTTTTCTCCGTGAGCTTGTTCAAATCTCGATAGTCTATGTACATTCGTAGGTCCCGTCCTTCTTTTTCACAAATATACGGGAGCACCCCATGGAGAAACACTCGGTCGAATGAAACCCTTATCTAAGAGTTCCTGAATTTGAACCATCAGTTCTTTCATATCAGGTGGGGCGAGTCGATATGGCGCCTTGGCCACTGGGGCCGCACCAGGAACTAATTCAATTTGGAATTCAACTTGTCTCGGTGGAGGGAGTCCCGGCAATTTGTCGGGGAATACGTCCGGGTACTCAGACACTATTGATATTTCCTCAATCTTCTTCTATTCCTTAGGGCTTATTACATAGACAATCTAGGTCGTACGCCCTTTATTAAGACATTTGGTTGCCTTCAGGTGGGACATCATAGGGCATAACGTGCCACTATTATCCCATAAATCGTAAGAATTTTATTGTCGGCTAAGGGCATTCTTATGAGTCGTTCGTCGCATACGATTTCAACCTTATTTTCGGCCAACCAATCCATTCCTACTACTATATCAAATCCTCCTAGGGTTATCGGCATCAAATCTATTTTAAACAATTACCCCTTAATTCAATGGTGCAACCTTTGATTTTTCATTAGTTTCTATTATTTTTCTGTCAGCTAATTCTACGGTGTAAGCATCAGTTAAGGTATGAGTATCTAGTTCAATCAAAGGTCTAAAGGTGGTAGAAATGAAGCTACCCATTGCACCAGTATCGAATAAGACAGTAGCAGGATGGTTATTTACGAGGAGTGTACCATTGACCACATCACGCTCTTTCTTGGCTAGCTTGGGGTCCATCACAAAGGCTCTCCCTTTTGGTTTGTTGGGCTTAATTTCCTGTCTCTCTCGCTAGCTTCGGGAATGTGTTCCTCCTGTGCCCCGGATCCCCACATTCATAGCACTGCTTCCCCGGCTCATACTTATAGTCCTTGATTAGGTGCTAGGTTTCTTGCACCTAAAGCAGGGAATTGGGTTACATTCCCCTTGGTGATGTAGCTTGCACTTGTTACAAAATGGATTGATGCCCAGATACAACTTCCTAGATTTCCCTCCACGATCATCACGCCTCAAATTTTCACCGGGCCTCTTGCTTGAGCTAGTACTCCTATTGTCAAACCTCTTGGTATCAAACCACCTCTTCTCTCATCAACTTGCTTCTTTCCATCTTCAATCCATCCTCGCTCGGTCCAGCCTACCCTAACCAAGTCATCGGTTATGCTACCGGTGAAATCAACCGCATCTTGCAAGGTCATAGGCTTGGATGATCGGACCATGCCTCTAACTCTAGGGTGTAGGCCCCAGATGAAGCGCGCTATCCCTTTCGACTTGGGGTTCACCAGGTGTGGCACCAGTCGGGATACAGCAAGAAACCTGTTGATGTACTCAGTGTAATTCGGACCCTTCATCTCTAGGCTTAGGAATTCAGCCTCGAGCTTCTCTAATTGGTTGATTGGGCAGTACTTGTTGGTTATCAACTCCCTAAGTCAGACCATCTCATGCGGCCTACAGCATTTCTTCCTCGAGGTAGGATTATGGTTTTCCACCATTCAAGTGTCGGGCCCTTCAGAGACTGGGAGGCAAACCTTACCATGTGCTCAATTTTGCACTCACTGATTTCCAGTACCGCTTCCATCTCATCTGGCCACCTTAGTGATTCAATGGCACCCTCAGTTCCACGAAAATCTCTCGGTTTGCACGCCATAAAAGTTTTGTAGGAACACCCATTCCTCAGTTCTTCCATATCATCGTCGGCTTCTTCTCTTGGTCTAGGCCCACCACTACGGGTTTCAAGTTCCCGATCTGCGTTAATTTGAGCGATGATCGTTGGGATGGCGTTGGCTATTTGCTGAGCCACTAAGTTTGCAATCCTTTCGTCATCATTCACACCTTTAGGTGCACCTCGTGGTGATCTCGGCGGAGTGGGTGGCGGAGGTTGGTCGCCACCGTGTCCCCTAGTACGTGGAGCTTGGCGTCGCCCTCTTTCGGTTCCTCTGGCCCCGACACCGCCTCCACGATTGCTGTGGTCCTTCCACCACGGGCTCTTGTCATCGGTGGCATTCTGGTTTCAATATTAACAACCATTTAGTATCTCAATATTTTAGCATCAGATATTACCATACAATGCTATCTCTATAATTCATATATTTCAACTCAAAATATCTTTCATTCCTAACGAGCGATGCCTATGTACGTGTAAAGTTAGATATAAATAAAAATATCTTGATGCCCGCATGCATCAAGAAGATAGCTATACTATCACTAGTACCTGTGACTATCAATTGAAATATGTCATCGCATATTTCCCTGCATAAAATGGTTAGTTTATAACAGAGATTAATTCAAGCAAAACCATAAATAGTTCCAATCACACACATAATTAAAGTCCACAGGCTGCATAGCATAGTACCAAGTAGTATCAGAAATAACAAGTTGGAAGGTGATTACACCCTCATAATAATAATAAGTTTAGTCTCATGAAATAGAAATACTAATAATGCTTCTCCACCCATGCTCACTTCCTCCAATGCCACTTGAACCACCCGGTCTTCTCCCTTCGCCTCTCCTCTTCGATCCTTTTGACGCCTTGAGTAGCCATTATTGCCTGAAAGCACTAGGACTGTGAGTCCCGCGCCACCTGCTGTATTGACATCTCATGGCGCCGGAGGACCCTGATGATGTCCTCCAGCTCAGCGTCACTAGCCCGGCAGCTGGACTGCGTGTAGGGATCTCCAGGTAGTATGCTCGGGCCAGCATATGAGCTGTGACGGGCAGGCACCCAATGAGTGCTATGCCTCGGGGGATCGATCTCTAGGGGTACCGGGACCGGGCCACTACCGAGGGAGGAGGAGGAGGAGGCATCCGAAATGACACGGATGTTCCCGGTTGAACGCCTTTGCAAGGGCGCGTAATAACCCTCGCACCTCTCCCACTGGGGGATTGGTGGCTCGACCGATACAGGGACCTTAGGGGAACGAGAACGGGTTCGGCTCCTCCACATGGGTGGCGACGTATCCTCAGACAGATCTGTGTCATCCGAATTAACCAAAACCCATCCCAGGTGATAATCCCCCATAGGTGGCTCCTCATACTGAGATGGACTCTCCATTCTCCTCAACCAACCCAATGGGGCGGTCTCGTCAACAAGGAATGCAGGCGTCTTACCTTTGTCTGCCATAAGAACTTGTCGCCTGCACATAGTATCTCAAAAGTGGGTTGGCAAAGTCTATAATAATATAAATAGCAATAATAGTAGTAATAGTACCAAGTATTGTGGTTATATACTTTCTAGGATTTGACCGTGAGTTTTTCAAATAATGGTTAGTCTTTATCATTATCTATTGTTACCGGATGAATTTTCCTAGAATTCATGCGTCCATTAAGTTCATGGTTACGTTGATCAAGTGTAACCATCAACTTACCTAACCCACTCACTCTAGTCCATTTCATCGTTAGAAGGACAGTCCTAAGGTCTCGGTTGTAGCCTAGGGTCCACTAAGGTATTCTTGATTTCCCAACAACCTTTGGCTCTGATACCAATCTGTCACACCCCGGGCCCAGGGAGGTGGGACGTCAGAAACTGGCTTAATATGGCAGCGGAACAAACCATAATATGAGCACAACAAGGAAAGGAAATACATGGCATTACATCAAATACATGTCTCGTGTTACAAAAGTTAACCCATTAAAAGATACATAGTTCAAATACCCAACGTATTCAAAAGATTTAATTGTTTACCAAACATCCAAGAAAAGTCATTTTTAAAATTAAAGCCAATGTAATGCCATCAAGGTCTCGGTTCTAAGTCCTCTACTTGAAGTCCTTTAGGTCTTCAAGTTATCCATGCTACATACCTGAAACATGCTCAAAAGAAATTTTGGGTCAACATAATGTTGGTGAGTTCAGTGTTTAAAGTTCAAAAAAATAGGAGTTTTTAAAGACTGCACTTTAAAAGAAATAGTTCACTTTTATTATCAACATGATAGTATAGTGGTTGTGGAGGTCACAATCAACCCTGCACTGAGCCCCGACTAGCCTCTTCAAGAGTAAAGTGTTGTTGGTTAACATTAGAGGATAGCTGAGCCTCATATAGGTGCACCCTACCTACTAAAGGGTACACCATAGTATCATACAAGTACCTGTTACACGCCACAACGACCCCGCAGGATCTCAGTGTGGTCCCCTTCCTTAGGAAGGCACTATGCGTGGGGGATACCCCAGTAGATCTACCCGTATAGACAAGCGGTCCACTAGGAAGGCACTGTATGTATGTATGTATGTAGTATGTATGTATGCATGCATGTATGCATGTATGCATGCATGCATGTTTGCATGTATGCATGTACGTATGTATGCATGTATGTATGTTTGTATGTATGTATGTATGTATGTATGTATGTATGTATGTATGTATGTATGTATGTATGTATGTTATATAGTATGTATGTATGTATGTATGTATGTATGTATGTATGTATGTATGTTATGTATGCATGTATGCATGTATGTATGTATGCATGCATGCATGTTTTTATGTATGTATGTATGTATGTATGTATGTATGTAGTATGTATGTATGTATGTATGTGTATGAATGTATGTAAGTATGTATGTATGTATGTATGTACATATGCATGTATGTATGTATGTATGTATGTATGTATGTATGTATGTATGTATGTATGTATGTATGTATGCATGCATGCATGCATGTTTGCATGTATGTATGTATGTATGTTTATTTATGTTTGTATGTATGTATGTATGTATGTATGTATGTATGTATGTATTTATGTACGTATGTATGTATGTATTTATGTATGTATGTATGTATGTGTGTATGTATGTATGTATGTATGTAAGTAAGTTTGTATGTATGTATGTATGTATGTATGTATGTATGTATGTATGTATGTGTATGTATGTATTTATGTATGTATGTATGTATGTATCTGCGTATGTACGTACGTAGGTATGTATGTATGTACGTATGTACGTAGGTATGTAGGTACGTACGTGTGTATGTACGTATGTATGCACGCATATATATGTATGTATGTACGTATGTATGGATGTATGTATGTATGTATGTATGTATGTATGTATGTATGTATGTATGTATTCATGTATGTGTGTCTGTATGTATGTACGTATGTACATATGTATGTAGTATGTATGTATGTATGTATGTATGTATGTATGTATGTATGTATGTATGTATGTATGTATGTATGTATGTATGTATGTATTGTCACACCCCCGCTAAGAGCGGAAACATGGGGGCGTAACGAGACGGGAATCGTCATAACACATGGTAAGCGATAGAGATGCAATAATAATAATGATGACAAGCGTGTCATGACAACACCCGACAACAAGGGGACTTGTGTCGTGTTTAGTCAGTAATCACGACCACATATCCATAAGCATAAACATGATATAAGATAAACATAGATAATAACATTGTATGCAATTCCCACAACCCGGGAACAAGTTACAAAGTATAACGTTGTTTGAAATAGATACATCAATTGTTTTCAAAATGTCAAGTTTGGCCCGAAAATGCATCCTAGGGTCTCCACTAAGGCAGCACACCTACAATCTCAGCTAGCATGATCACCTGAAAAGATATGCTCAAAATGGTCAACAAAATTGTTGGTGAGCTCCCAGGTTTAAAGTAAATAAGTAATTGATGCTGTATAAAGTTGTTGCAGAATACCGTGCATACAGTTATAAGTAAGCAAAATCACATGACAAGAGCTTTACAACCAAACCAAATGACGTACACGAAGAATCTTGTCGGAATATATTCACCAAAGGCCCGTACCTGGCTATTGTTGGTACTAACTAGTATACCAACACGAGGGTGGGGGTGTCAACCCAGTAGTACTACCAATACCTAACCTCGGTTCCACACTGGAATTAAATGGTTGTAAGAAAGAACCACAAAGCAGACTCAAGCATGTATTAGATAAGTACCCACAAAACAGTAGCACGTTGATTCCAAGTACGTAAATTGTATGTATGTAGTACAACATAGAAACGGGCGAGCATACTTTTCCCCCATGTTTGTAAATGTTTGTAAAGTAGTATAAGCACAAAAAGGGGCCACGAAACTCACATGTTAAGTGGCAAGTATGAATGATTCGGGATTCCCAACAGTTGTATGCAGAGAACAGTCAAACACCTATTGACAGTTATTGTTAAGCATTAATGAGGTGTATAAAGCGTATAGTACTATTGGTCGGTTCGGGTTGTATCGGTTCGGTCGTGGGTAGCACACACACACAAGCGGACACACGTATCAGATCTTATGTAGATCCAAGTACTACGAGTAGTTGTCATTGCTTATGACATCTGTGAAATGATCTCGTGGTTATGAAAGATAGCACTTGTTAAGTATTTGGAGTTCCAATTGGATTGTCGATAATTGTAAAATGTTAGGTTGTTTTCAGTTGAAATAGTATGTGCATGTTGATAGAGTTGACTTTAATCTTTGTGGTCAAGAAATGACACTTTTACTGTTGTTACCTTATCATCATCAGACGTTCAAGGGGAATTTCACACTCAACATCATCAGTCACACAACAGGACTAGACGCTCGACTCAACGCTCCATCCGTACGAATCAACCTTCAATCATACGAATCAGCTTCATTCGTACGATTGAGTCTTCATTTGCATGACTGGCATTCAGTTGTACCACACTACACACATTCGCACGACCCAACCTCCATGCGCACGAATCAACCCTCAATCGTGCGAATTAGCTACTTTTGTGCGACTGAACCTTCATTCGTGCTATTGGACTCCAGTCTTGCGAAACACGCACAATCGCATACATTCAGTCGGTCACCTGACTCAATCGCAAACACACTCATTCGCATTGCCTCAATCGGACACACATTCATTTGATCGCACAACTCAGTCGCATGACATCCCTAGTCGCACGATTCAGTCGCCTGAAAGACACAATCGCATGACTCAGTCGCACGACTCACCCAGTCGCACGGCTCAGTCGCATGACTGACCCAGTCGCCTGAACTGCAGGTTCGTGACTGTAGTAGTGCAGAGCAGCTTTGGCTGCTCCGAGCACGGGTTTTACACAACAAGGACTTCCAGAAACACTCTACAAACATACACAAACATGAAACACAAGCAAAAAGACCTCACACGCACCCACACGACCTTATGTGTTCGAGTTGAACCCAAAACCCTAGTTTGGACAACCGTGAATAAGCAAGAAAAGGGGCAACCAAGGTCGTCTACCTGCTAGAATAGAGTAGACTAGGCTGTAGATGGAGTCTAGACGACAAGAACAAGACCACGCGGGTTGGATTTGGTGCTAGAATGAAGAAGATGTGAAGAAGAAGGTGAAGAGGATGAAGAAGATGAAGATGAAATGAGAATAAGGGCTGGAGTATGGGCTTATATACCCAGCCCAAGTTTGCAAAATGGCGAGTTTAGTCCCTGCACTAACCCTCGAGTTCCCCAAAATTTGTTTCGATTGATTACGATCTTAAAATGTTCGTTATATTAAGGTTAAAAGCGTGTTTAATGGTATTTGATAGTCTAACATGGTTTTATTAATGACAATGGTTGAAATTAAAAATGATATATTTGGTGGTAATGGTGATGAAATTTGTAAAAGGTTTATGGTTAGCACACGTTCTTGGAGGAAGTACAGGCACAAGGGAAAATAAAGCAGACATGATTCCTAAAGCAGGAGTTCATGATGAAAAGGAAGAATAATTAAAATAATTCTATGCTTATTTATGTCGTTCGACGGACCTTAAGGTGACGGATGTCATAGTATCCCCAGTTGAGAGAATTTCGTCCCGAAATTCAGCTGGAGTTAGGTCCAAGAGTGTCATCCACGAATAGGTGTGGGTATTTGAGTTTCAGTTGATTTTCCCATTCCCATGTAAACTCTGGCCCTCATTTTGAATTCCACCTTACGCGAACAATTGGTATTCTGCTGCGCTTCAACTGTTTGACCTTACGATCCATGACTTCAATGGGTTCCTCAATAAAATGAGCTTTTCGTCGATTTTGATATCGTCAATGGGTATGTGAAGTGATTTGTCAGCCAAACACTTCTTGAGGTTCGACACATGGAAAGTATCATGCACACCGTTGAGTTCTTGTGGTAACCTTAATTGGTAAGCCAATGGACCAATTCTTTCTGTAATCTCGAATGGTCCAACTTATCTTGGGGCTAACTTCCCTTTCTTTCAAACCGAACAAATCCTTTCCAAGGAGAACTTGAGTAGCACTCGGTCCCCAACGTTGAATTCTAGAGGCTTTCGACGATTGTCAGCGTAGCTCTTTTGGCGATCTCTAGCGGCTTTCAGCCTCTCTTTGATTTGGAAGATCTTGTCGGTTTTTCTGGATGATCTCTGGGCCTGTTAACTGACTTTCACCAATCTCGGCCCAACAAACGGGTGATCTACACTTCTTTCGTACAACGCTTCGAACGGAGCACACCCAATGCTGGTGTGGTAGCTGTTATTGTAAGAGAACTCAATCAATGGCAAATGTGTATCCAACTAACACCAAAGTCGATTACACACGCTCTCAGCATGTCTTTTAGCGTTTCTATGGTTCGTTCACTTTGGCCATCTCTTTGAGGGTGATAGGCGGTACTCATGTCTAATCGAGTGCCCATTGCTTTCTGTAGTGTTTGCCGAAATCGTGAAGTGAATCGGCCATCACAGTCAGATATGATCGACACCGGCACTCCGTGTCTGTCACGACCTCTTTTATGTACAATCTCGCCAACTTGTCCATTTTGTAGTCTTTCGGATTGGCAAGAAGTGTGCTGATTTCGTCATTCGATCCACTACGACCCATATCGAGTCATGCCCGTTGCTCGCTCGAAGGAGTTTGGTAATGAAGGCCATGGCTATGTTCTCCCATTTCATTCGGGAATCTCAGGTTGCTGTAACAGTCCTGATGGTTTCTGATGTTCAGCTTTAACTTTCGAGCATGTCAAGCATCTGCTGACGTACGTGGCAATGTCTTTCTTTAGGCCTGGCCACCAGTACAGATTTTTGAGATCGTGGTAAATGTTGTCAGTGCCAGGATGAATAAATATGGTGTCTTGTGTGCTTCATCCATGACCAAGGTACGTACACTCCCCACTTGGGTACCCATATATGGTCCACGAAGTACTGTACGCCATCGTCCTTGCACATCAGTTGTTTATCCAACCCTCGGAATTCTTCTCCCGCAAGGTTTCCTTCTGTCAACGCCTCACTTTGTGCAATTTGGATCTGAGCTTTCAAATTTGTTTGAATGATCAATCCCAAAGCTTGAGCACGTAGTGGTTTCACGTGTTCTTTGCGGCTTATAGCATCAGCCACCACATTAGGTTTCCCTGGTGATACCGGATTTCACAATCGTAGTCACTAAGAAGCTCTACCCAACGTCGTTGTCGCATATTGAGTTCCTTCTGTCCAGAATATGTTGAAGGCTTTTATGATCTATGTATACGATGCATTTGGTTCCATACAGGTAATGCCTCCATATCTTAAGTGCGAATACTACAACACCCAACTCAAGATCATGAGTGTGTTCTTCTCATGCACCTTAAGTTGTCGCGAAGCGTAGGCGATCACCTTATCTTTCTGCATTAGTACACATCCCAACCCTTGATGCGAAGCATCACGGTACACCACAAAATCATCAGTTTCGTCTGGGAGGGACAATATCGGTGCATTGCACAGCTTATCTTTCAGCGTTTGGAACCCCCGTTCTTGCGCATCTCCCCAATCAAACTTCTTGTCTTTCTGAGTCAGCAACGTCAGCGGTTGAGCGATCTTTGAAAAGTTCGCAATGAAACGACGATAGTATCCGGCTAACCCTAAGAACTGCCGTATCTCTGAAGGTGTCTGGGTGTATCCCATTTCTTTACCGCTTAAATCTTGCCGGGATCTACATGAATCCTCTTTGTTAACCACAACCCAAAAACTTCACCTCTCGCAGCCAGAATTCACACTTCGAGAACTGCGAAAAGTTTCTCTTCTCTTAACAGTTCCAGTATTGCCCAAAGGTGTTTCTTCATGGTCCTCCTTCGATCGAGAGTAGATAAGTATGTCGTCAATGAATACGATCACAAAGTTGTCCAAGTAAGGTCTGCCCACCCGATTCATCAAGTCCATGAACACAGCTGGTGCGTTAGTCAATCCGAACGGCACGACCAAGAACTCATAGTGCCCATAATGAGTTCTAAATGTTGTCTTCGGTATGTCCTCCTCGAACTCTTAGTTGGTGATATCCAGATTGAAGGTCTCTTGGAAAAATACGAAGCTCCTTGTAACTGATCAAACAGGTCGTCGATCCTGGGAGAGGATACCGATTCTTCACAGTTAATTTGTTCAACTCACGGTAGTCGATGCACATACGGAACGACCCATCCTTCTTCTTGACAAATAACACTGGTGCTCCCCAAGGCGAGTGACTCGGCCGAATAAAACCCTTCTCCAGTAGTTCCTGTAACTGGCTAGATAACTCTTGCATTTCAGACGGTGCTAACCGATACGGTGTCTTTGCTACCAGTGTAGCTCCAGGAACCAACTCAATACGAAATTCCACCTGTCGTGGAGGAGGCAAACCAGGCAAGTCATCAGGAAATACATCTGGGTAATCCCGCACTACAGAGATATTTGCCAATTTTCTGCTCCTCTTCCTTCTTCCACCACGTGAGCCAGAAAAGAGTAGCACTGTTTTCGTAAACTCTGGCGTACTTTCATGCAGGAAATAAGCTTTAAGTTTCTCCCAGTCTTTCTCCTTGAATTCTGAGTACTCCCCCGTCTGACATAGGGATTCGCACTATCTTGTCTCGACAGACAATCTCGGCCCCGTGTTTCGACACCCAATCCATTCTCCACAATCACATCGAAACTTCCTAGCTCAAAGGGTATAAGTCTTATCGAAGGTGGTACTCTAATTATCGAGCACTTTCTAATAATCCCGTTGCCTAAACAACACTAGCATGTCCATTTCTACAGAGTAGCTAGTTTCTAGCCTACTAGGACTCAAATCGAGCAATTGCATAAATTCAGAAGATATAGCTATTGTCTGCTCCAGTGTCAAATAATACAAATGCAAAGTGATTATTGAGTAAGTGCGTACCCGTGACGACATTTTGGTCCTGACGCGCTTCATTGGCTCCAATGACAAAAGCGCGTCCCCGAGCCGCATTCCCCTGGTTTGTCGGGCCTTGATTTCCAGCTATAGCTATAGTCTAATGCTGATTGTTCCCTTGTTGGCCCGATGCCCGATTCAGTTTGGGGCAATGTTCCGTAGTGATCAGCTTTCCACACTCATAACAGCCCCTGGCGTTCCGGCGAGGTTAATATTTCTTGACTGGTGCACCTATTCTGCGCTGTTCTGCATCTCTTGCAAATGTCCTTGGCGTCTACAGTTTAGCGCACACCCGTCAACGACATAGCTGGGGGATGATGAAAGTTGCACCTATCGCTCGGGGGTCGGACCCACATATTCTCGCTTGCTGGGTCCCGACGGCCTACAAAATTTCTGGTGTCTTGGCCCTTTTCCTCGAATTTCTCGGCACTGTCTGACCGGCTCGTTTCCCCAACTTCTTTCTTTTCTCTGCTCCCCTACCCAATACCCCTGTTCTCACCATTTCATCATTTAGAGCGCCACCTTCAGATCGCGCTTTGAATAGTAGGAGGAGCAGTAGTGTTGGACCAAAAGAACCAATGAGCCAAGATCAGAAAACCTCTAAGTCCCACACGGTATCACAACAACTGCTGAAAGCCTCATCAGTAGTTTGACAAGTGCTGAAGACTTCAACAGCTGAAGATCAAGTGCTGAAGACCTTAACAGCTGAAGAACCAAAGTACTGAAGTACAACAGCTGAAGAACACAAGTGCTGAAGCTGAAAGACCAAAGTACTGAAGTACAACAGCTGAAGAGTTCACAAGTACTGAAGATCAACAACTGATGTACAAAGTCTGAAGACAAAGACTGAAGACATCAGCTGATGATATCTACTGAAGTCATCAGCTGATGAAACACCTGAAGGTCAAAGTCTGAAGATCAAGTACTGAAGCTTCAGTAGTTTGTCACAACTGCTGAAGAGTACTTCTTCAGTAGTTGTGATATCAGTAGTTTTATTTTCTATGTTTCAGTAGTTTTGTAAAACGACTGAAGAGCTTGTTCTTCAGTCGTTGTAGTTTCAGTAGTTATATTTTGTACTTAACTTGCTGATATGTTCTCAGTAGTTGTGAACATTTCAGTAGTTTGTTAAGAATTAGTTATTTCTGTATTGGATCTGCCAGTTGTCACTTTCCGTGATAACAGCAGTGACTGTTGCACTCTATATAAGGAGTGACAACCTATTGTAATCATGAGTGAAATGAGTAATTGAATGGAATGAATGATTGATTTGATTAGAAATATTCTACATCTATAAACATTCCTAGAAATCAGAAATACATATTCTCTCCCTATAACCGTATGCGATCTTAATGCTTACAAATATCGATTGCTTGCTACAATTTGTCTAATTCGTGTGTATTCCGCTGCTTATATTCTGATACATCAAACTTGTGATCACTGATCCTGTCAAATGGTATCAGAGCAGGTTAATCATTGATCGATCTAATAATTGATCATTGAAACTGCTATTCAAGATCCAAGTTTGATTGAATTAGCTTTTGTTTTTGCAAGAAACGGTTATAGAGATTGAATTTTCTGTATTTCTGCTCATTCATCCTGAGATCTTTTTCTTGGTTCTCATTGAGTTGTTGTGGTTTGTCTAAAACTTTTTAAAACTTGAACTAAACTGTTTTTGAACTGAAAATGACCACTCCCTCCAATGATCCTCACAATACTGGTTCCTCAACCAAGCCTCCTATGCTGGTTAGGAATGAGTATAACATATGGCAAAGACGTATGCTCCATCACCTGTCTGTTAACAGCGCAGGGTGTTGGACATCAGTGGTACATGGTCCACACAAGCCTATGGTGAATAACCCGGAAACCAATCAAATGGTTCCGAAGAGGAGGGAGCAATACTCAGATGAGGATAAGAAGTTGCTTGAGATTGATGCAAAAGCCCATGGAATTCTGGCCATGGCTTTGCCCAATGAAATCTATTCTGGGCTAATGCATCATGAAACTGCCCATGACCTCTGGATTGCTTTGAAAGAACAATTTGGAGGAACAGATGAGGTCTTGGCAAATAATAGAGAAATTCTTGCCCAACAATATGAGACATTCTCTCATAGAAAGGGTGAGACACTGACTCACAATATGAGCGGTTTTCTTGTTTGATCTCTGAACTAAAAATGGTCAAACTTGAATACACCAATATTCAGATGAATAACAGATTTCTCAGATCACTGCCTGAGAGATGGGACACATATACTATTGTCCTACGCTCCAGTGCAAGTTTGGACAAACTATCTCTCACCCAACTCCATGGGAAATTGCTCACTTTTGAGAGAGAGATAGAACAGAAGAGAAAGCTGTCTTCATCTGGAAAGCTCACTGAAGACTTTACAAGGCAACACTGCCTTGGTGGGTCATGAGTCAGAATATGCTTCATCTGAATGCCAGTATGATGAGCATATTAATTTCTCTTCGAGCACTTCTGATTCTGCATTTGTAAGTGTTGATGGTCAGTTCACTGGGTGTAATAATGACAATCTATGTTTCATTATGGATGATCTCAAGGGGATTGCTGATGATGACTTAGAAGAGATGGATTTTTGAGCCAAATGGCCTTGATAAATATCAGATCTCAGAAGTTCTACAAAAGAACTGGAAGAAAATTCCCAGGACTCTCTGGCAAAACCAAAGTTGGTTTTGACAAGAGCAAGTTGAGGTGTCACAAATGCCAACGGCTTGGACACTTTGCAAGAGAGTGTAGATCAACTGGATCAAACTCTACTGCACCCTTTGTGACTTTTCCTGGCAATAGTCAACAACACAGAGGGCAACATCCTGTCACATCTAGTCATCATCCTCAACAACAATCTCCGGCATATTTTGTTCCTCAGGGTCAAATGCCATATCAGTACCCTTTTTACATGCCACAGTCAAATCAAGTTCAAGTTCCTATGACACCACAACCTCATGCATTACCAGAACCTCAGCCTTCCCTATCTCATCAACAACCTTCATCTCAACAACACAGCTTCTTCACCCCAGGAGTTGTTGACTGGAGCAGTTTACCAGATGACTTGTCTGGTCATGATCAACTGTTCTCAGGTGCTGGTCAACATGGTGGTGACAGTCCCTTGGGAATCTAGCTCTTATGGCTTTGGAGTCTGCTGATACTTCATCTTCCAATGCCTCTACACCTCAGGTATCACAGGTATCCTCTGAGGCAAAAGCCAAATTATGTTCTGAACAATGCATAGCAGCATTTGCTTCCATTAGAGAAGCAAATGTAGCTTTAATTAATAAGAACATTGAGCTAGAACAAATAATTTCCAAAAACAAAGCTGAGTTTGAGTTTGTGCTCAAAGATAAAAATGAAGGTTTATAAACTGAATTGCCAAATAATTGATGATAAGGCTAGAGAAGATGTACTTCTAGAGAAGTACAAAGATCTCAAAGAAACCCTTGCAGTTACCCAGGTCGAGTGTGATAGATGGGTACAATCATGCAAAGGTTTTGAAATGCTTCTTAGTAAGCAATCTGCTTCAAATGTGAAGTTTGGAATTGGCTACAATCACACTGCTCCACCTACAGATTTTACCCCAAGAGCAGAGGTAGAATCTGATGGTGAGAGTGATAACCAATCCATCAAATCATGTGATCTACCTTCTGATACAGCACAATCAGAAGTAGCAGTCAGCATCAAGTCCTCTTTGAACCTATCAGCTGATGTTGATGGTCCAAATGCTGACATTCACATGATCAATAAGTTGATCAACTCAGGAGTCAATCCTGAAGGTCCTGAAAGGACTGGAGAGCAGGATTTAACTCCTGAAGTTCAAACTTCAACTGCTGTCAGCACTGAAGAGAAGAAAACTGGCAGTAGAAAGAGTTTGAAGACTACTAAAGAGGCTGTCAAGAAAGCAACCAATGCTTCCAAAGCATTGAAGAACAAGTCTTCTGTTGCTTCACCATCTTTAGTTGATGATCAACCTAAGATGAAGAAGAAACCATGTGAAGTATGTGGTTTGTTCAATCATCTTACAGATGATTGTTGGTACAAAAGAGGTTCCAAACTCAAACAAAAAAAGAAATTAATGAGAAAATGGTAAAAATGAAAACTGAGTTTGAGACCACATTTGTATCAGCAACATCAAATCCTGTAACCCTTAAGTCCTTAAAGCAATCCAAAAAGGAAGGAGTTAAACAGGTGACAGCTGAGGGTGCTCAAAAGAAGAAGGTGCAACATAGGACCTTATCTAACTCCACTAGCAATGTGTCTGATGAGCTGAAAGCTTTATCACAAAATCAGACACAGCTGGTGATGATGGTACAACATCTGTTGGGTAGAGTTAACCAACTAGATTCTCCTATGTTGAAACCACAGAAAAGGAGGTCTAAGCCAAGGACTCCTCTTCTACACCATCTTCTTCTTCTCAGGCTGTTGTTACAAATAAACATGCTAGTTTACCATCTATTGATGAGACCAGGCCCAAAACCAAAAAGGTTTGGGTCTCTAAAACTAACTGATTGTTTATTATTGCAGGGTTCTTCAACATGCCAAAGTAGCATCTGGTATGTAGACAGTGGGGGATCTATGCACATGACTGGGAACATCTCTCTTCTTCATGACTACTCTCAAGGAAAGAAGGGATTTGTCTCTTTTGGCAATGATGCTAGGGGTTACATCATCGGTAAGGGCTTTGTCTCCAATGGAGAAATCAAATTTGATGATGTTAATCATGTGGAAAATCTCAAGTACAACCTCTTGAGTGTCAGTCAAATGTGTGATAAAGGCCATGTTGCCCTTTTCACAAGTCAAAACTGTAGGATTCTGTCATCCAAGTTTTGCACTTGATTGACAAGGTGTTGGATGATCACACTCTCCTGAAAGCCAACAGGACAGGAAGAGTGTATGCCTTAGATCTCTCTAAGAAGATAGATCTCAAAGGCAATCCTTGCCTATTTTCCAAAGCCTCTTCTCAAGAATCTAAACTGTGGCACAGGAGGCTTGGTCATGTTAATCTCAAAAACATGAATCAGCTTAGCCACAATAGTTTAGTCAGAGGCTTACCAATAAAGGAGTTCCACTGTGATGAAACTGCACTGCTTGTTTAAAAGGAAAACCACAAGGTCTCATTCCCTCCTATTGAAGTGTCCAAGTCCACTGCCTGCTTGCAATTACTGCATATGGATCTATTTGGTCCTGTGAGAGTAATGAGCATGGCAAAGAAGAAATACTGTCTGGTAATTGTGGATGATTACTCCAGATTTGTATGGACTTTCTTTCTACATTCAAAGGATGAGGCTGCTCAGAAGATTATCCACTTTGTGCTGTACATTGAGAAGCAGTATTCCCTTCCAGTCAAGTGTATTAGGAGTGATAATGGAACTGAGTTCAGAAATCATACACTTGATGACTTCTATCTTTCAAAGGGAATCAAAAGGCAGTTCAGCATTCCAAGGACTCCAGAACAAAATGGAGTAGTGGAGAGAAAGAACAGGACCCTCATTGAAGCTGCAAGGTCCATGCTGGCTGACTCAGGTTTGCCATTGACCTTTTGGGCCGAAGCTGTCAACACAGCTTGTTATGTGCAAAATAGAGTTTTAGTAAATCAGAGGTTGATGAAGACTCCATATGAAGTTCTCCATCATTTGGCTCCTCTGATTTCATTTTTCAAAGCATTTGGGTGTCCCTGTTTTATTCTCAACACAAAGGATCAACTCCACAAATTTGATCCTAAGGTGGATGCAGGATACTTTGTTGGTTATTCATCTACTTGCAAGGCATACAGAGTCTTCAACTGCAGAACAAAGATGGTTGAAGAAACTCTACATGTTAAGTTTAATGAATCTCCAAAGGACAAGATTCCACAAAGTCCTGTGGAGTTATTTGATTTGGACATACTGCAATATGTTCCTTATCAAACTCCTGCTGTTGCTCCTGTCAACAGTTCACCACCTGGTGGTACTGCTGATGATGATGATGATTGCAGTACTCACCTCTTCAGGTTTAGTGATCAGCTGCCTGACTCAACTAGACCTGATGTTCCTGTAGCGCCAGTAGCACCATCCACAACAAATGCTGATGAGATTTCTTCGAATTCAACTTCCTTTGAATTACCATCCACTGATTGGTTTCAAGGAAATGATTCACCATCACCATCTGTTGCTGCTGAACGGCTACAAACACTTGCACAGATCTCATTGTGTATCAAGATCTGAAGAATCACCCCATGTCTCAAATCATTGGTGATATCACTGCTGGAGTATCAACAAGAAGTCAATTGTCAAATTTCTGCTTCTATGCTCTCTTCATCAGTCAGCAAGAGCCAAAGAATTATCACATTGCTTTAAAGGACAATGGATGGGTTGATGCCATGCAGCTTGAGCTTCTTCAGTTCAAGAAACAGCAAGTGTGGGAACTGGTTCCTCTACCTCCAGGTAAGTGTGCAATAGGCACTAAATGGGTGTTTAGGAACAAAACTGATGAAAATGGGCTTATTGTTAAGAACAAGGCCAGACTGGTTGTTCAGGGGTTTGCACAAGAAGAAGGTATTGATTATGATGAAACCTTTGCCCCTGTAGCCAGACTGGAAGCAATTCGATTGTTTTTAGCTTATGCTGCTTATCAAAACCTTAAAGTCTTTCAAATGGATGTCAAAAGTGCATTTTTGTATGGAAAAGTTAAAGAAGAGGTTTATGTATGTCAACCTCCAGGCTTTGAGGACAATAAACATCCTAATTGGGTGTATAAGCTTGATAAAGCTCTTTATGGGTTAAAACAAGCTCCCAGAGCCTGGTATGAGACATTATCAAACTTTCTTCTGGAAAACAATTTCACTAGAGGCTCCATAGACAAGACTTTATTCATTAAGAAAGCTGGGCAGCATAATCTACTTGTTCAAATTTATGTAGATGATATCATTTTTGCATCCTCTGATCCAAAGTTGTGTGATGCCTTTACAAAGTTGATGCAACAGAAGTTTGAAATGAGTGCCATGGGAGAATTACAGTTCTTTCTGGGGTTGCAAATCAAACAAAAGGCTGATGGAATTTTTATTCATCAATCCAAATATACAAAAGATCTTTTGCAAAAGTTTGATTTACAAAACTGTAAGCCCTGTTCTACTCCCATGAGCAGCACCACACAACTGGACTCAGATCAGAAAGGTAAAGTGGTTGATGAAACACTTTACAGATGTATGATTGGTCCTTGATGTATTTAACAGCTTCTAGACCAGATATTATGTTTGCTACATGTGTTTGTGCTAGATTTCAGGCTGCACCTAAAGAGTCTCATCTGATTGCAGTCAAGAGGATCTTTAGATATCTGCAAGGCACTCCATCTCTAGTTTATGGTATTCTACCGACATTCTGGTAAATTAGTTGCTTTTTCTGACAGTGACTATGCAGGGTGTAAGTTGACCAGGAAATCAACTTCTGGTGGATGTCAATTCCTAGGCAACTGCTTGATTTCTTGGCAGAGCAAGAAACAGACCTCAGTTGCTACATCCACTGCGGAAGCAGAGTACATTGCTGCTGCAAGCTGTACATCTCAGGTACTCTGGCTTCAAAACCAACTTTTGGATTATGGCATTACAGAGACTAAGACTCCATTGTTAATGGATAGTGCTTCAGCTCTTTGCATTGTCAAAAATCCAGTCCAGCACTCTAGGACCAACATATAGAGATCAGACATCATTTTATAAGGGATTGTTTTGAAAAAGGTCTGATTGATCCTAAGTTTGTGCCTAGTGCTGATGAGCTTGCAGACATTTTTACTAAGCCTTTGGATAGTTCAACTTTCCAAAACCTGGTGTTAAGGCTTGGTATGCTGCAGCTAGAATAGGTGACAACTACTGATGATCTCAGTAATTCATACTGATGATCATGAGTACCTGTCACATATAAGTACTGATGAGCTCTTTTAACCTCAGTAGTTTTTATAACTACTGAAGGCTAAATGTCTCACAAGTACTGAAGTACTTCATCTGTTCTAAACTACTGATGTAGTTACAACTACTGATGCAGTCATAACTACTGCAATCAGTAAAAACAGATAAGTACTGATGTCCTATGAAACAACTGAAATCAGCCATAAAGACTGATGAATGTGTTGAGGACAGTTTGAAACAGCTGAAAAGCTAAGAATTGACGAAAACAGCTGAAGAGAACTTTCTCTTCAGTCGTTTGTACAACTGCTGTTTCATTTTAAACAACTGAAGCAAAACCACGTCTTCAGTAGTTTTATAACTACTGATGACTAATACCAAGTCTTCAGTTGTTTACAACAGCTGATGACAAAACCACTGTCTTCAGTAGTTTCATAACTACTGATGACAAACACCATGTCCTCAGTTGTTTCAATCATCTGAAGTCAAAACCACGGTCTTCAGTAGTTTTCTAAACTACTGATGCCTAACACCACGACTTCAGCTGTTTCAACGTCTGAAAGGATAATACCATGTCAACGGTCGTTTAAACTACTGATGACTAACACCACATCCTTCAGTCGTTTCCTCACCCGTACCCTATAAATACCCTTAACCTGAGCTCTCCATGCTTCATCTTCTTCAAACCTAACGTTCCTCTCCAAACTTCCTTCTCCATGGCGTCTATGCAAATTAAACCGCGACACAACTGTGTTGCCTACCTCACAAATCGCCGATCTGGACTAAGTTCGATACTGCTATCGATCTTATGGTTCAGTCCCAATACAACAAGGCATTCCTTCTGAACCCCGTCTTACATGCCGAATCCTTGAACCAATTTTGGATGAACGTTACTGTTACAACTGAGGAGAGCAACACACATCCCTCCGGTCAGTCGTCAACAACAAAGAAGTAGTCATTACTCCTGCAACAATCCGTAAAATTCTTCAACTGAGTGATGCTACCTCTCCTGCTGGATATCCGAAGGGCACCATAGATCTATCATTTGCTCAGCATGGATATCAAGGTGATCTCAGTGCCACCACCATCATGAAGAAACACTTTAATGACGCTGAGCGCCTGATTTTTCACATGGTCAATGTATGTTTGGCCCCTAAGACGTCGTCTTGGGATCAAATGTCCACCAAATGGCAGCAGGTAATGTATCTATCCTTGAGCAACAACCACTGAACTTTTCAGAATTAATATTTTCAGAGCTCAAAGATATGGCTCAAAAACTAACTGCCAACCGTTGGATACTATATCCACGGTTCATAATGGCCATTATTATAGACCAGCTTAATGCTGAGGGACTTGTTGGCTTGGGAGTCCCTGCTACGGCTGTTCTGCCAGAAGTATACTCCCGGCACAACTCTGACCGGAACTCAAACTGGCTGCCAAGCTGCGAAAACCCACGCAGCTGGAACCCACCACCACCTCCAAATCCAATGTCCCCACCAAACCACCAAAAAGAAACCCAAAATGGCTACTCAGGGAATTGAGTCCCCTGCACCACAAACGCAGGATATATCCACTAGTCCAAACCCCCTAGTGGATACAATGACTCTTCCAGCCACAGCCGCTCAGGCTTCCTCTCAACAGGAGCCTGCAGCAACCCAAGGGGCACCTACTTATCTGGGATCTTCCTCACTTGAGGAGATTGCCATTGAAGAGCACCACCACCCCAGGTGCACACTGCTTCTAACCCCTTACCCCAACAACCGCCCCTCACAGCCCAACTTTAAGTTGCACAAGTGCTGACTCAATTGCACTCCTCACCCCCTCCCCAGAAACCACTTACTACTGGGAATACCTCTACAATTGAGGGGGAGGAACACAGTGCACCTGAGAACCCACAGCACAGGGGTTTCCCATTCTATCTCCTGGTGTAGACAAGGAGCTTAGAATATCTAGTGAGGCTGCCACCACTCCTCTGACTCAGCACATGACCAGAGTGAGGCTGGTAACATTGCTAAGACCTCCCTAGAGGCAACAGCTGATGATGGACATTGTCCTGAGGCTGGAAGTCCCCAGTACCAAGCACAAGGGGCACATGCACCAACTGGTCTACACCAGTGCATGTAAATCCTGCTCTAAGCAGGAGGTCAGGTGATTCAGTATCAACTGATGATGACCTGAGCTTCTTCTATGATGTAGTTGCTCAAAACACCATTCTAGAGGATGAGGTTAGCAGACTCAAAGAGCTGCTGGCCAAGATGTCTCAGGATGCAAGTCCATCTGCCACCATCATACACCCACAGATGGCACCTTCCCTTGAAGGTTTCCCAAACACAGAGCCACCCCAAAATCAACCACCTGCCTCTGCTTCAGGCCCTACTTCTCAGGAACAGAACCCTCCTGAGCAAATAGGTGCTGTACTCCAAAATTCCCTCCCTCTCATCACCCCCATAATCACTGATATAGTGATCAAAGCCCTTGATGAGAGGCTTTCCTCCACATTACAGCCCCTGGTTGATGCTGCTGTCCAAAAGACTCTTTCTGCGGTACAACCCCTTCCTCCAATGCAACCAAAAAGGGGGAGAGTACTGCAGTGAAAGAAGGAAGAGGAAAAGATCCGAGGAAAAGGAAGAGAAGCAAGTCCAAAGGAGGAAAAAGAAAAGCAACCTCTGCTCACCTACAAGCGAAAGAGAAGTGCTGATGATCACACTGCTGAAGACAAATCCTTGGAGGAGCTGGTCAAAGAAGCTGACACCACACACAGCCGCTCCATGGATAAAATAATTGAACAACTCTTCAGGCAGGGGTTTGACACAGCCACACTGGATATGAGATCAGAAGGTTAGAAGTACAAGATACAAACCCGATGGGCAGGGTATGATGCTCTTGAGAAAGAGAGGTTGGAAATAATGATCCTTTATTGCAAAATACTTGGGAAGATCATTAATGGAGATCCGCGCATGGACCAGGGACAGCATTCTGGCTATAGCCACCAGAATCTGTCTGTCTGAGCAATTCAACAAAGGGATTATTGTGGAAGCCCTTGATGAGGCTGGGCTGGTAAAAGGTTAGAGATGGCTAAACTCACAAAGCAAACTAACTACAAGGATGCTAGATCAACCTTCCCTTCCACCCACTCAAACAGATCCTATCCCTCAAATCTCCCAACCAACCTCTAAGCCAAAATCCAAACATCCTCATTCTTCAAAACCAATTCCTTCACCAACCCAACCATCATCCAGTGATGTACCCCGAAGGAGGAGAAGGGTGCTGAGGATGGAAGAAGAAGAAGAAGAAGAGGATGAAGATGATAGTCTGCCACTCTCTGCTGTTCTGAAGCTACCAAAACCCGAAGTCAACCCATGATCACACCTGACTCTCAAAGGGAAATGGTCAGAGTCAAGATAGAAGAAGAAGAACAGCAGAAACAGCACGATGAGCAACTGTTGAAGATGGTTGACAAGGAATTTCCTCAGTCATCATCTATTCAAGCCATGAAAGGGCATGCTCAAAGGCTGTACACTCTCAGGCACACCTTTCAGTATCAGAAGGAGAGAGTGAGAGTATGGCCAGACCCCAGGGTGAGTTCTAGAATCCATAAAAGAACTATCCCACACAGATACAACGGCCAGGTACGAAAAACAATAGAATCTACCATCATGTTGGCCGTTGTAGTCTCACCTTGGGAAATCATTGATGAATTCAAGAAAGCTCACCAAGCAAAGAAGACACCTCAAGCCTTACTAGAAAACAAGATGATTAAGAAGGGGTTGTTATATAAAAGCTTGAAGACATCCAAAGAATGAGCTCCAGTTACTCCTTGAAGGCAACCATCCTGATGAATTTGTATATAGGGAGGTAACTACGGTGGAGCTGAAAAATGGCAGGACCATGAAGTACTTATCAGAGTACTATGGTCCAGAGTTCTTCTTCGAAGGAGGAGCAGAAGAACTCTCTCAAGGAACAAGTTGTTCTCCTTGAGGCCTATGTTCGTGAGTCATACAGACTCATTATGGGGAAGTAAATCTCATGAATGGGATAACAACTCTGTGTCCAGTTCCCCAAAACAGAGTTCCCATTCATACTCTGCCAAACAAATATTTGAGATTTCTTCCCAGGCCGGAGCTTACATGGGTCATCTTCTCTACTGATCAAGAAGGAAAAAGACCAACATTTTGCCATCAATAAGTGGGAGTATAAATAAGTTAGAGGTTTTGGCTGCATTGGTTCAGGGGGAGTTTGTTGGACCAAAAGAACCAATGAGCCAAGATCAGAAACCTCTAAGTCCCACACGGTATCACAACAACTGCTGAAAGCCTCATCAGTAGTTTGACAAGTGCTGAAGACTTCAACAGCTGAAGATCAAGTGCTGAAGACCTTAACAGCTGAAGAACCAAAGTGCTGAAGTACAACAGCTGAAGAACACAAGTGCTGAAGCTGAAAGACCAAAGTACTGAAGTACAACAGCTGAAGAGTTCACAAGTGCTGAAGATCAACAACTGATGTACAAAGTCTGAAGACAAAGACTGAAGACATCAGCTGATGATATCTACTGAAGTCATCAGCTGATGAAACACCTGAAGGTCAAAGTCTGAAGATCAAGTACTGAAGCCTCAGTAGTTTGTCACAACTGCTGAAGAGTACTTCTTCAGTAGTTGTGATATCAGTAGTTTTATTTTCTATGTTTCAGTAGTTTTGTAAAACGACTGAAGAGCTTGTTCTTCAGTCGTTGTAGTTTCAGTAGTTTTATATTTTGTACTTAACTTGCTGATATGTTCTCAGTAGTTGTGAACATTTCAGTAGTTTGTTAAGAATTAGTTATTTCTGTATTGGATCTGCCAGTTGTCACTTTCCGTGATAACAGCAGTGACTGTTGCACTCTATATAAGGAGTGACAACCTATTGTAATCGTGAGTGAAATGAGTAATTGAATGGAATGATGATTGATTTGATTAGAAATATTCTACATCTATAAACATTCCTAGAAATCAGAAATACATATTCTCTCCCTATAACCGTATGCGATCTTAATGCTTACAAATATCGATGCTTGCTACAATTTGTCTAATTCGTGTTTGTATTCCGCTGCTTATATTCTGATACATCAAACTTGTGATCACTGATCCTGTCAAGTAGCGGTTACCATTGCCCGGATTTTATTGCGCAATCCACATTACCTCTCTACCTTTTTGATTCCCGGGTGACTAGATGTGAACCAACCTTGCTAGCTCTTGAAAATGATCGGTGTAAGCTCGGCCCAGCCCCCACCCTGGCATTATTTCCAGAACCCATGCTCAATATTTTGTCATCTCATTGAGATGACAAGTACTCTCCTCGATGATTAGGCCATTGGTATTCCTTCCATGCATTTGCAATCGCAGATTCTCTTCCCTAGCCTTTAATCTGAGTGTTTCCACCACGTTTAGTGCCTTGCCCTGTAGGAGCAAGTGGCGTACTTATCCTTTGGCTGTCGAGGCATTCGCTGATGTCGATCACGGCCTCCATCTTTTCAAGCCAATCTGGTCAGAGCTATGGCTCCACCTTTGCCATCAAACTCTTGTGGTTTACAAGCCACAAATTCCTGTACGAACATCCCCGTCTAGCATTCACAACCCGGTCTCATTAACAATTCCAGTTTCATTACCGGCTGTACCACCAGTTTCCAGTCTCCTGATTGCTTTCGTCCCAGTCGGGTTACCGTACCTCATTATCATTGCCACCGACCCCGTGGGGGTGAGAATCTGAAGAGCATCGCTCACTGGGCCACGATAGTCGGAATTAGTGCGGCCAGCTGTTGAGCGATCAGGGCTGCCACATCTGCGTTCCCTGCTCCTTGATTGTTACTGGCAGGAGCATCACTTGTTCTTGGGGTTCTTCCCTGCCTCTGCCTCTGCCTCTGCCCCTTGGGGCTTCAATTCCGCTACTATTATTGTGAGTAGATCTTCGAGGCGGCATGTTATATTCATAAAAGAGGTAACATGTAAGCTTTAGTCACCATAAGATACACAAGTATTCCACTTATCAAGTTCAATGTTCATGTTCCGGTCGGCCAAGATCACCATGCAGCCCATTTCAAGCATATTCTTGGTATACCGGTGATGTTATATAT
>CM046450.1:46289762-46293778 GCA_025506515.1 Flaveria trinervia
CATTCACATACAATGATCCTTTGATATTGGATTTGTTTTATACATTTATATGGTCACCTAAAGAACATGTTTTTTCAGCTTATAAGTAAGTTTATAATATTGTCTTTCTGCTGCGATTTCAGAATGTTTAAGAGGTTAAACTATGATCTTGTGTTCAAACAAACCCATCAATGGCATCTAGAGCCGGTTATGTGGATAGCATGCTTGTTAGTATCCTTATAAAATTTGTTTTATGGGATTTTATAACCCTTTTAAGGGCTGAAATGTTCTTGTATGTTGAATCCCCAAGCTTTCAAGGTTATATCACACATGCTTGTGATTAAACCTTGAAAGATATGTATAATGATATGTATATTGTTTGGACTATGTTTGAAACCCGTATTTTCAGTTTATGTTGGCTGAAATCGTGGGTTTTAATGGGGATTCTTAGTTAATTTTGGATGATATGATGTATGTTCATGTTGGTGCATAACCTAGCTTAGACCTTGTGTTGTTATGTTTGGATTGAATGTTTTATTTGGTTGTATTCATTCAATGGGGTTGTATATAAAGATGTGCTTTGTTTAAAAAGTTTTTTGTCTATTTATTCATTGGGATGTAATAATAGATTTGGAGTAATTTCTTTTACTAGAAAATATGTATTAGGATATATTTTAAAAGAAGATGCTCGGGAAGGAAGCACAAGAAGAAGACACACAAAGAAGGACTTGAAGCATATGGATGCAAGTTCAAGTGGGAGTCTATATTGATCTCATTTTGTGTTATTTTCAACCCTTAAGAAAGACCTAATGACCACACTTGTGATGGCAAACAGGTGTGGTCACAATAGTAGCTATGGTTATGCACATTATGGTTGTTTATATTATGCTTGTTTGATTGTGGTTTTATGAATGATTGTATGAATGTTGGATATGATTAACAATCTCAATAAAATGATCTTAACAAGCTAATATCAAAATGGTTCTTAATCATTAGTGTTAATAAATGGTTATCAAAAGGATTAATGATTTTATAATAAAATGGGTTTTATTAAAAGGACCATAGGGTATCTTGTATTTGAAAGCATGCAAATACAAGTACATAGAGTTTTCTAAACTAGAATTATGAAATCTCTAAACTTTTGACCAACAAGTTTAACACGTCCTTTTGCACAACACTTGAGTCATTTGGAAACTCTTAATGGGATAAAGGTCACCTAACCATTTAGAGGGAACTTGTGATTTAAGGTGGGGATACCACATTGGTGGGATAAAGGTCACCTAACCACTTATGTGGGTAAACTCACACGTGTGTGCAAGTAGGGTACTTGATTTGCAAACCATGTTAAATGGATCACCTAAATATGGTTTCCAATGGTGTTGATGGGATTAACATGCCGACTTTACATATGATGTTTAAGTCGATCCCATACCTCTAGAAGTTGCAAATGGTTGCAACCGTCAATCGTTGACCACCTTATTATTTAAATCGTGGGATAAAGGTCACCTAACCACAATTTAAATGTAATGTTGGGTTCTAGACTTTAATATAACAATGACCTTAAAGGCATTAATTATAAAAAATAACAATATCGAAATTACTAAAATAGATCTTTGTTAAATTTTGTAGATGGCCACCACAATGAAAATCACGATAACTCTTCCGCGCCCCCCCAATCCATCATTACAGCGTTCTCCAAAAGGAACGTCTAAATCATAAAAACTTTTTGATTGTATCGAAACTTGAGAATCGTTCTCAAGCAGGGAGATGATCATATGTTTTAGATAACCCTATCCCCGATCAACCTGCTGAGGATGATGAGGAGGCCTATAACGATTGCTCAAGTACACTGAGGACTCTGTCCAAGTGTCTTGTCTCATGCTAGCGAGCATGACTCCGATCTCCAAGGAGTATGAACATCACGGAGCTTATGACATGATAACCCAGCTGAAGGAAACGTTCCAAACGCAAGCAAGGTTTGAGCGTTCGAAACGTTTCGACACTCCATGCATGTCGTATGGACGACAACCAATCTGTTTCATCTTATGTACTTACGATGAAAAATCATATTGACCGCCCGTCCAGAGGCTTAATTGTCCTGTCTCGAAGGAATTGGCCATGGATTTGATCCTTAATGGCCTTACCAAGAAGTTTGAGACATTCGTGTTGAACTACAACATGAATGCTTGGGACAAAAGCATTGGTGAGCTTCACTAAATGCTGAAAACGGCCGAGGCGGCCATGGGTAAAGGGTTTTTACCCGTTCTCACCATCAATGAGGTGGGAACAAAAAAAGGCCCATCATCCCGCACCCAAGCAAAGTTGCCAGGGTAGGGACCCGTATGGGGAAAAGGGAAAGGGGTGGCAAGGGTGCCACCCAAACCACAAGAGAAGAAGCAAAAGGTTGCTACCAATGACCCATGCTTCAAGTGTGGGGAGATTGGACATTGGGCAAGAATTGTCCTGTTCATCTCCAAGAGTTGAAAGCCAAGAGGATGCCGGGCCAACCACTGTACATATACATGATTCATATGAGATCTTAATGTTACATCTTCTAACATATGGGTATTGGATACCGGATGTGGAACTCACATTTGCAATTTGTTGCAGGGTTTCACAAGAAGTAGGGACTTCAATCAAGGGATGTTAGTCTCTTCATGGGCAATGGAACCAAAGTCCAACTTGAAGCTCGTGGGGACTACATCCTAAAACTTCCAAGGCTTGGATGTTAGTTTTGAAGAATGTTTTGTATCTCCCTAGTCTGACCAGGACATTATTTCTGTATCCCAATTAAGACTTTATGATTATGTATTATCTTTTGTTGAAAATGATATTTATGTTTCTTTAAATGATATGTTCTATTTTAAAGCTATACCCATTATGGTATTTATGAATTGGTTCATGAAATACTTTAAATAGTTCATTGTAGCATACTAACACCAAGAAACTCAAGTTAGATTTGAGTGATACCTATCTTTGGCATTGTCGTCTTGGTCATATAAACAAGAAACGTTTACAAACACTTCAAAAGAATGGTCTTTTAAAAACAAATGAATGTGATTCATTGGATGTATGTGAATCTGTTTACAATGTAAAATTACTAAGGCACCCTTTAGTGCAACTAACGAAGGGCAAAAGATTTATTAGGAATCATACATTCGATGTATGTGGTCTTTTTAAACCAATGACTAGGAATGGTGAAAGATACTTCATTACCTTTACCGACGATTATAGACACTATGGATATGTGTACTTATTAAAGCACAAAGATGAAGCTTTTGAAATGTTCAAAATCCTCAAGAATGAAGTAGAAATCAACTCAAACAAGTCGATTAAAGTTCTCTCTGCACCGATAGAGGAGGTGTAACTAAGTGATGCTTTTTCAAGATCATCTTAGGAATTGTGGATCGTCTCACAACTCACTCCACCTAGAACACCACAACATAATGGTGTGTATGAGAGGAGGAATCGAACCTTATGGATATGGTTTGATCTACGATGGCTAGAAGCACATTACCTCTATCATTTTGGGGTTTCGCTTTGCTCTCCGTGGCCCGTATTCTAAATATGGCCCCAACCAAAAAGGTGGAAAGGACACCTTTTGAGATATGGCATGGAAGAGTTCCATCCCTATCATACTTAAGGGTCTGGGGTGTGAGGCTTATGTTAAGACTCCCACCCCAAACAAATTGGAAGTCCGATCCACCAAGTGTATCTTTGTTGGATACCCTAGATTCTATGGGATATTATTTCTATGATCCACTGGAACAAAAGGTGTTTGTTGCCAGAAAGGGTGAGTTCTTAGAAGCAAAGTTCCTTATGGAAGGAACTAGCAGAAGAATAGTGGATCTTGAGGAGGATCAGAACCACAACCTGATACACATTTGGTTAAACTAGCACTCAACATGAGGTGTTGAAGATGATCAAATGGTTGATCAATACACACAAAACGTTCGCAGAAGTGTAGAACTAGTAATCCACCTGAAAGATAACAGATTTTTCATGGATGGATGCTATGTGGTAGATTCAGATGAACC
>CM046450.1:46296378-46336378 GCA_025506515.1 Flaveria trinervia
TTGAATCCCTATGTTTCAAGGTTTAATCTTGCATGCTTTAGTATAAACCTTGAAATAATTATGTCAAATGGTTGATTATGTTGTTTGGACAACCTTAAAGTTTTAGTGTTTATGTTGGCTGAAACTTTAGGGCTGAAATAAGGGATTCTTGTTGTTCTTGGATGTTGATTGTGTTTCATATCATGGTGCATAACATAGCCTTGGCCTTATATGTTTGGTTTGGTTGATTGTTGTATGTCATGTTGGTTTTATTCCTTGTAAGGGTTGTAATTTGTGTTTTGTATCTTGGTTTGTAATTATTTATTCATTTGGTTATGTAATAATAGATAGGTGCATTTTTTTATTAGAAAAATTGTATTAGGATATGATTTTGTAAAGATACAGAAGATGAAGACTCAAGAAGGACATAAAAGACATAGACACTTGAAGCAATTGGATGTGGTTTCAAGTGGGAGTTCATGGACACATTTTGATGTGTCATCTTCACCCTTAGTAAAGACCTTATGACAACGCTTGTGATGGCAAACAAGTGTGGTCAACCTAGGGCTATGGTTATGCACTCATGTTATACAGTTATGCTTATTGGATGTTTGTTGTTTGATTGTTTGGTTGATATTGGGATATGCATTACAAATCATTAAAAACTTAACAACCTGAAAATCTGATGGTTCTATATCATTAAGTTGTAATAAAAGGTATTAAAAGGATTAATGGTTTTAATAAAGAGGTTTTATTAAAGTGAACCATAGGGTACCTTGTATTTGAAAGCATGCAATATAAGGTACATAGAGTTTTTAAAACTAAGATTATGGAAACTTAAATTCATTTTAAAAAGTTTAACACCAACCTTTTGCAAAAACTTGAGTCATTTGAAAACTCTTAAGGGATAAAGGTCACCTAACAATTTTGAGGGAACTTATGACTTGAGGTGGGGATACCCTATTTGTTGGATAAAGGCACCTAACCATTTATGTTGGAAAACTCACATGCGTGTGCAGTAGGGTAACTTTGATTTACAAACCATGTTAAATGGATCACCTTCAATATGGTTTACAAAGGTGTTGAGAGTTACATGCCGACTATACATATGATGTTTTAAAGTCGACCCCTACCCTAGAATTTGCAAAGGGTTGCAATGGTCAAATCGTTGACTACCTTGTTAATTTATATAAGGATCAAGGTCACCTAACCACTATTTAAATGTAACGTTGGATTCTAGATTTAAAATTATGTAAGACACTTAAAAAGGGTTTTAATTATCAAAATTACTAAAATTGAACTTTGCTATATTTTGTAGATGGCCACCAACAATAATGATAACAATGAAATCTCGACCGCTCACTCACATCACTAAGAACCATTCTTCAAAAGGAGCGTCTTAACCATAACAAGTTTATTGATTGGTTTCGAAACTTGATAATTGTTTTCAAGCAAGAGAAATGATCATAATATTAGACGATCCGATTCCCGATCAACCTAGTGAGGAAAATGAGGAGGCCTATAATAATTGGTGAAAAATATTGAGGACTTGGTCCAAGTGTCTTGCCTTATGTGGCAAGTATGACCAGATCTCTAGAAGGAGTATGAACATCATGGAGCATACGACATGATAACCCAATTGAAGAAAACGTTCCAACAACAAGCACGGTTGAGCGCTTCGAAACGGTTCGAGCACTCCATGCGTGTCGTATGGACGACACCAATTTGTTTCATCTTATGTACTTAAGATGAAAAGCACATTGACCGCCTCGAACGGCTGAATTGTCTCGTCTTGAAAGAGTTGCTACGATTTGATCCTCAACTCTTTGTTAAAAAGGTTTGACAAATTTGTCATGAATTACACATGAACACGTAGGACAGAACATAAGTGAGCTTCACTCTATGCTCAAAACTGCTGGAGGCGGCCATTGGAAAAAGGGTATTAGCCGTTCTCACCATCAATGAAGGTTGGAACAGAAGAGGCCTCACCCCACACCAAAGCAAATGTGCCAAGGGTAAAGGGCACATTAGGGGAAAGGGAAATGGAGTGGTAAGAGCACCACCACCAAAACCAGCGGAGAAGAAGCAAAAGGTTTGCTTTAAATGACCCATGCTTAAGTGTGGGGAGATTGGACATTGGGCAAGAAATTGCTCAGTCCATCTCAAAGAGTTGCAAGTAAAGTAAAGGAGGATGCCGGGCAAATCTCAGGTACATTTTCATTATCCATATTGGTCTAAATTTAATATCCTCTAACAATGGGTATTGGATACCGGAGTGGAACTCATATTTGCAACTTATTGCAGGGGTTCGAAAGAAAGAGTAAGGACTTCAAGAAAGGGGATGTCAGCCTCTACATGGGGAATGGGGCAAAGGTTGACGTTGAAGGTCGAGGGGACACATCTTGAAGCTTCAAATGGTTTGAAGTAATTTTGAACAATATTTTGTATGCTCCTAGTTTGACTAGGAACATTATTTCTCTTGCCCAATTAAGACAATATGGGTTGTTGTGTCTTTGAGAATGAAATTCATGTTTCTTTAAATGGCACGTTTTATTTTAAAGCTAATCCTATTAATGGTATTGTTGGGTTTGTTGGACCATATCAAAGTAGTTTAACCATTTAAACTTGAAACCACTACGGATTAAACCTTAATATTATCATTAGTAATCTGAAAAATTAAGGCTAATAACATATCATCAACAAACCCAAGAACATAGGATCATTTATATGTGTTTGAAATAGCTATCAACAAGAAATAACAACCCAAAAAAGTCATACATACTACTTTAGTAAAGCTGCAGTAAAACAAATTTTGATGAAGAAGGTGAGGTTCTTGAATGACCAAAACAACAAGGAGAGGTGTCCTCAAGCATCCATACCAAAAGCATCATGCAAACATCTTGTTGCTAGGATTTGAGCAAAAAAAGACCAAGAAGAGGCTGCTAGAACACCTTCCAGCCAAGATTTCTTCAAGAAAAGGAGAGAACCTCTTGTTCTTGTGTTCCTTCCATGTGAGAGAGAGAAAGGATTAAGTATGTGTGTTTTAGGAGTTTTTAGGTTCCAAGACCTCAAGAGAAAACAAAAGGGGAGAGAACCCTCTAAGGGGCAGCCGAAACCCCAATCCCATTTGGGTTTTCCCCTAAAACTCCCTTTTATATTTTGTTAAACTAGTTGTTTAAAATATGTATATAATTACCTTTTAATTATATAACACATACACACTTTTATTATTTGATGTTATTTAACTAAATTAAACCACATTACAAATATATCATGAACAAAATATCCATATAAGTTGTTCAATCTCATATGCAACTTATTTAGAAAACTCATTTTCTAAATTGGTGTATTTATTAGTTTATGATACATATCATCAATTAATATTATTGGTGTTCGCTAAGGTTATTATTGGGTATGGACCCAACTTGGATCATAACGTACTAACCACATCAATGTTCTATGTGTCTTGGGCATAAAGAACCAACAATCTCCCACTGCACAAGATTCATAGAAGATTGATGCAAGCAGTAATACCGCCTAACAACGGTTTACTACCCTTATACGCATGACTTAAGCCTTCAATAACATCATCCCCTTCAAGTATCCAACTTGAAACGATTTAGGTGAATCACTCATTTATCTTTTTGTTTCAGATGTCATGTTAAATCCAAGGATATAGAATGATCATTCCTTGTTGATTTAACTTAATCAGGCCTTAGACATCTTGCTCTCAACGAATAGAGGAACAATTTCCATCTTGACTACATACGTTTTTCACAATCACCTCGTGTCACACCTGAACATAGCTTTATGTACTGCCCATTATTTCAGAGCAGTGAAGAACTAGCTCAAGGTATAACATTTGGTGAATATCAAAACCCAATATGTATCTCAGGTCGGAGGATACCAAATGATATTCGCCTTTACTCAAATTTACTTATGATCAATCTAGAAGATTCCATGTACTAAAATTGAGATGTGGGTCAGTCCAATATTTGTATCCCACAAATATCTATGAACCTTGGCTGCAACCAATTGCTCTATATTCATTCTTTATGAATATCCACCAATCCATGTTCATAATAGTCTTATGTTCATATTTGTTCCGACAAACATGACCGACTACGGACATTTAGAATAATAAACATATTCATGGATGTATACATGCTAAAATGAATTTAACTCAAAATATCACAAGTATATAAAGAGTTAAATATTACATTGTTCAAACTTTTAATACTAAACAAATCAATTCCAGTCACTAGAATATCGAAGTCTTAAGCCACAAGTTGACTTTCATGTTTTGCCCTTTCAAGGAGCTTCGTGAGTGATCCGCAATGTATTGATCGGTGTGAACTTACGAATACATATTTTTCCCTGTTCACTTCATCCCTTATGTAGTTGAATTTCCGCTCAATGTGCCAAGCCTTTTAAAGAGGACATGGTACCTTGATTTATGCAATCGTACCGTCGTGATCACAAAAGGATTCTAGGGGTCTTGAATGGTAGAGACCACCCTATGTTGGTTTCATCACATGAAAACACTAAGTTTAACCATTTAAACTTGAAAACGCAGCGGATATAAAGTTTAATATTATGGTTAATAATCTGAAATTTTTTCACCATATTTAATACAAACAAAACCCAAGAAGAAGGATCAAATGTATGTGAAATAATGTGCTATCAACAACACAAAACAACCATAGGATGTCAATAGAAAAACAACCTTTCTTGTGCAAATGTTGTAGATGTATGAGATGAATATGAAGGTGATGTTGAATGTCCAGCCCTCAAGAGAGAGAACCTCAAGTTGTGATACCCACAAGCTCTTCCAAGCACCTAGCTAGTTAGGGAGCTTAACACCAAAACTCTACAAGAGTACTGTCAAAGAAGACGAATTTTCAGCCAAGTTTTGGAGCTTCAAATCTGAAATTCTGCAATGTTCTTAAGAGAATTCTTGCTCTTGGTTGTGAGAGGGAAAAGTGTGTAATGATAGATGAGTGTGGGAGAGGGAAAAGATTGCAAAAGCCAAGACAAAATGGCTGGTCCCCTTGAACTTTGGGGCGGCGAAAATCACATTGTGAATGGGTTTTTCCCCCTCATTTTCATTTAAAATGTTACCCTCAAAACCCTTAATTTTATAAAATTAAAACCTCTTTTAATTTTATAAGAATACACACTTTTTATTTATCATTTTTTAACCAACTTAAATAATGAAACAAATAACTTCTCATGAACAAACTATCTACATAATGTTGTTCCTTTACAAAGCAACGTTTTTAGAAAAACTGATTTTCTAAATTGGTGTCGTATTATTTGTTTGATCCTATCAACAAATAAATATTAATTGGTGTTTGTATAGCTTGTTATTGGGTATGACCCGACTTGGATCATGACGTACTAACCACATCAATCTTGTATGTGTCTTGGGCACATGAGGTCCAACAATCTCCCACTTGCACAAGATTCATAGAAGATTGATGCAAGCAGTAAATACCGCCTAACAACAGTTTACTACCCTTAATACGTATGACTAAGTGCCATTCAATAATATCATCTCCTTCAAGTACCATACTTGAAATGTTTTAGGTGAATAAATCATCTATCATTTTGTCGCACATGTCATGTTATATCCTAGAGACACAGAGTGATCATTCTCCATTGATTTAACTTTATCAGATCTTAGATATCCTACTCTCAACGAATAAGAGGAACAAATCCCATCTTGACAACATACATCTCTTACCACTACCTTAGATCATACCTGAACTCAAACTTATGTACTGCCATGTTTCAGAACAGCAAAGAGCTAAGTCAAAGTATAATATTCGGTAAATATCAGGACCCAATATGTATCTCAGGTTAGAGGATACAAAATGATGTTCGCCTTTACTCAAAATTACTTATGATTAATCAGAAAGATTCCATGTAGTAATATTTGAGATGCAGGTCAGTCCAATATTTGCATCCCACAAATATCTATGAACTTTGGCAGCAACCTTTTGTTCTATATTCATCCATATGAATATCTACCAATCCAAGTTCATAATAGCATTACCTTCATGCTCGTCATCCCACAAGCATGAATAGCTACGAACATTTTGAGTAATAATATTTACTCATGGATCTTAAACATGCAAAATAGGAATATTAGTTGAATCATTATAACGGAATAATTCATTCAATTAATAAAGGTTACAATATCTCATTATAGATTTTAAAGATCAAATCTAGTCTAGAATATTGGAGCCCCATGGCACAAGCATGACTTTCATGCTTTGCCTTTTCAAGAAGCTTCGTGAGTAGATCCGCAATGTTTTGATCCGTTTGAACTTTGCGAATACATATATTTCCCTTTTCAACTTCATCCCTTATGTAGTTGAATCTTTGTTCAACGTGCCTAGTCTTCTGATGTGCACGGGGTTCCTTGATTTGAGCAATCGCACCCTCGTTATCACAAAGAATTTCCAAGGGGTCCTGAATGGAAGGGACCACCCCTAGATTGGCAATGAACTTCTTTAACCATGCAGCTTCCTGAGCTGCTAATGAAGCGGCAAGTATTCTGACTCTGTAGTGGATAATGCCACCACATCTTGCAGAGAGCTCTTCCAAGAGATTGCTCCTCCATTCAAGATGAAAATGTTCCCTGATTGTGATCGTGAATCATCATATCTTTGGAAACTCGCATCCGTGTAACCTTTTAGTATGAGTTCTTCCTCACCAGACCCATAGTTTTAGGACATATCTTTAGTCCTCTTTAGGTATTTAAGTATGTTCTTAATAGCCATCCAATGACTGCTTCCAGGATTTTGTTGGTATCAGCTTGTCATGCTCGAAGCGCATGACACGTCCGGTCTAGTGCATATCATTGCCTACATGATGGATCCTATAGCAGACGCATACGGGATTCCCTTCATTTTGTCTTGCTCGTCCTTTGAGCTTGGACATTGAGTCTTATTCAATATTGTTCCTCTTTGAATAGGTATAGTACCTTTCTTAGAGTTCTCCATCTTGATAATGGGTTTGTTAAAACACTAAAACATAGTTTAACCTTTTAAACTTTCAGAAAGCGCAGCGGATATATATGTCTCTAAAACCAATTTAAAGCTCAAATGTATGTTCTTTAGTGATCTTTAAGATGGTAAAACAAACCCAAACAAAAGGATCATCATATGTGAATGGACATGCTATGTGTACATAAAATAACACAATATGGCAACCTCAAAGGGCTGCCATGAACTACCTCCTTCCAACAGCAAGAAAAACGTCCAACAGAAGGAGATTGAGATGCTTAAATAGCCAAAACACAAGTGTAGAAGTCCTCAAGTGACTACTCCCACAAGCCTCAAGTAGGCTTCTTAGTTGCTTGATTTTTAACCCCAAAACTCAGAAAGAGAGCTGCCAAAAGAGCTTCCAAAACCGTGAGTTTCCAGCAGCAAGTTTGATGATGTAGGAAGATGAAATCGACCCCAAGGTTCCAAGAAGAGGAACCCTCAAGTGTTTATACCCCAAGCCTAGTTACAATCACCTTCTTGTTAGGAAGAATGAACACTAAATCAAAACCAAAACTCACAATTTTCTGCTGCCATTTCCGTGAGATGGAGGAGAGAAAAAGGAGAGCTTTGCTGATTTTGCATGTGTTCTGATTGGAAAAATGAGAGAGAGCTTACACTAGTTAAGTTTGTGTCTTCTCAAGACAACAAAAGACCCAATCACCTCCAAGGAGTGGGCGGCCAAAATTGTTCAAAATAAGATAGTCCCTCTTAATTAAACACACTTACTTAATATAACTAGTGTTTTGTCACACATTAATAAGTCATCTACAAGACTTATTTAAAATGTGACATACGTCTTCTCTAATTAAATAATTTAATTTTTGTATACTCTTATATTATTAGTGTTATTTAAACCCTTTTAAATAACAAAATAATAATAAACCCATCAACAAATTATCCTTATAATTTGTTCCATCTCTGATGCCTTTGTTTAGAAAACCCTTTTCTAAACATGATGCAATTATTCAATTGCATGATCCCATCATCAATTAAATAATTCTTCGTGATTGTAAAGCTTGTTATTGGGTATAACCCGACTTGGATCATAACGTACTAACCACATCAATATTCTACGTGTCTTGGGCATATAGAATCCTACAATCTCCCACTTGCCCAAGATTCATAGAAGATTGATGCAAGCAGTAAATACCGCCTAACAACGGTTTACTGCCCTTAATACGCATGACTTATCGCCATTCAATAACATCATCCCTTTCAAGTACCCTACTTGAAATGATTTAGGTGAATCAATCATCTATCCTTTTGTTACAGATGTCATGTTAAATCTAAGAACATAGAATGATCATTTCTTGTTGATTTAACTTAATCAGGCCTTAGACATCTAACTCTCAACGAATAAGAGGAACAAATTCCATCTTGATTACATACGTTTCTCACAAACACCTCGTGTTATACCTGAACATACCCTTATGTACTGTCCATATTTCAGGACAGTGAAGAATTAGCTCAAGGTATAACACTTGGTAAATCAAAAAACCCTATATGTATCTCAGGTCGGAGGATACCAAATGATATTCACCTTTACTCAAATTTACTTATGATCAATCAATAAGATTCCATGTAGTAAAATTTGAGATGCGGGTTAGTCCAATATTTGTATCCCACAAATATCTATGAACCTTGGTAGCAACCCATTGCTCTATATTCATCTTTATGAATATCAACCAATCCAAGTTCATAATAGTCTTACCTTCAAACTTGCTTCCACAAGTTGAACGACTACGGACATTTAGAGTAAACATTTACTCATGGATTAAACATGCTAAATTGGAACATTAATTGAAACATTATAACCAAATAATTTTATTCAAATAATGAAGAGTTCCACATATCCAAATACAAAATTTTACAGATCAAATCCAATCACTAGAATATCGAAGTCCCATGGCACAAGTATGACCTTCATGCTTTGCCTTTTCAAGGAGCTTCGTGAGAGGATCCGCAATGTTTTGATCCGTGTGAACTTTGCGAATACATATCTTTCCCTTTTCAACTTCATCTCGTATGTAGTTGAATCTCCGCTCAATGTGCCTAGTCTTTTGATGAGCACGGGGTTCCTTGATTTGAGCAATCGCACCCTCGTTATCACAAAAGATCTCTAGGGGGTTCTGAATGGAAGGGACAACCCCTAGATCGGCAATGAATTTCTTTAACCATGCAGCTTCTTGAGCTGCCAATGAGGCGGCGACGTATTCTGATTCTGTAGTTGATAGAGCCACCACATCCTGCTTTGAGCTCTTCCAAGAACCCGCTCCTCCATTCAGAATGAAAATGTATCCGATTGTGACCGAGAATCATCACGATCGGTCTGGAAACTCGCATCCGTGTAACCTTTTACAACGAGTTCCTCGTCACTAGATCCATAGATTACGAACATATCTCTTGTCCTCCTTAGGTACTTTAGTATGTTCTAACAGCCATCCAATGATTGTCTCCAGGATTTTGCTGGTATCGGCTTGTCATGCTTAAGGCGGATGACACGTCCGGTCGAGTGCATATCATCGCATACATGATGGATCCAATAGCAGATGCATATGGGATTGCCTTCATTTTATCTTGCTCATCCTTTGAGCTTGGACATTGAGTCGTACTCAATATCGTTCCTCTTTGAATAGGTACCGTACCTTTCTTAGAGTTCTCCATCTTGAACCTTTTCAAGATTTATCAATGTATGCACTTTGATTCAAACCAATCAACCGCCTTGATCTATCCCTATAGATCTTTATTCCCAGAATATAGGCGGCTTCACCAAGATCCTTAATGGAAAAACAACTTCCAAGCCAGGTTTTTACACCTTCCAAGGCTGGAATGTCATTTCCCAATAGTAGTATGTCATCAACATACAATACTAGAAAGTTATTGTGCTCCCACTAGCCTTCTTATATACACAGGCCTCATCAGCGTTTTTTATGAAGCCAAATTTCTTTACTTCCTCATCAAAACGGTGATTCCAGCTTCTCGATGCTTGTTTCAATCCATAGATTGATTTCTTTAACTTGCACACTTTATTAGGATGTTTTGGATCGACAAAACCTTCAGGCTGAACCATATAGACATCTTCCTCAAGATATCCATTTAGGAAAGCCGTTTTGACATCCATTTGCCAAATCTCATAATCATAATGAGCAGCTATGGCAAACAATATCCTTATAGACTTTAGCATCGCAACAGGTGAAAAGTTTCATCATAATCAACCCCTTGAGTTTGAGTGAAACCCTTTGCTACAATCTAGCTTTATAAGTATCCAAGTTTCCATGCATATCGGTATTCTTCTTGAAAACCCACTTGCTTCCAACTATCTTGGAGTTAAGAGGTGGTTCAACAAGTTCCCAAACTTGATTGTCATACATGGATTGCATCTCAGCGTTCATGGCTTCAAGCCATTTGTCACAATCTGAATTGGACACTGCATTATTGTATGTGGTTGGTTCGTCTGAATCTACCACATAGCACCCATCCACGAAAAATCCGTATCTTTCAGGTGGATTACTAGTTCTACCACTTCTGCGAACATCTTGTGTGTATTGATCAACCCCTTGATCATACTCAACATACTCATGTTGAGTGCTAGTTTCAACCAACCGTGCATTGGGTTGTGGTTCTTGATCCTCTTCAAGATCCACTGTTCTACTGCCAGCTCCTTCCATAAGGAACTTTGCTTCTAAGAACTCACCCTTTCTGGCAACAAACACCTTTTGTTCCAATGGATCATAAAAATAATATCCCATAGAATCTCTAGGATATCCAACAAAGATACACTTGGTGGATCGGACTTCTAATTTGTTTGGGGTGGGAGTCTTAACATAGGCCACACATCCCCAACCCTTAAGTATGATAGGGATGGAACTCTTCCATGCCATATCTCAAAAGGTGTCCTTTCCACCTTTTTGGTTGGGGCCATATTTAGAATACGGGCCGCGGAGAGCAAAGCGAACCCCAAAATGATAAAGGTAATGAGCTTCTAGCCATCATAGATCGGACCATATCCAATAAGGTTCGATTCCTCCTCTCAGACACACCATTATGTTGTGGTGTTCCAGGTGGAGTGAGCTGTGAGACAATCCCACAACTCCTAAGATGATCTTGAAAAGCTTCACTTAGGTATTCACCTCCTCTATCGGTACGGAGAACTTTAATTGACTTGTTGAGTTGATTTTCTACTTCATTCTTGAAGATTTTGAACATTTCAAAAGCTTTATCTTTGTGCCTTAATAAGTACACATACCCATAGCGACTATAATCGTCGGTAAAGGTAATGAAGTATCTTTCACCATTCCTAGTCATTGGCTTAAAAGGACCACATACATCCGAATGTATGATTCCTAATATATCTTTTGCCCTTTTGTTAGTTCCACTAAAAGGTGCCTTAGTCATCTTCCCTTGTAAACAAGATTCACAAACATCAAATGAATCACATTCATTGTGTTTTTAAAAGACCATTCTTTTGAAGTGTTTGTAAACGTTTCTTGTTTATATGACCAAGACGACAATGCCAAAGATAGGTATCACTCAAGTCCAACTTGAGCTTCTTGGTGTTAGTTTGGTACAGTGAACTATTTAAAGTATTTTCATGAACCAATTCATAAATACCATTAATGGGAATAGCTTTTAAATAGAACATACCATTTAAAGAAACATGAATATCATTTTCAATAAAGGATAGTACATAATGATAATGTCTTAATTGGGATACAGAAATAATGTTCCTAGTCAACTAGGAGCATACAAAACATTCTTCAAAATAACATCCAAGCCATTTGGAAGTTTTAGGATGTAATCCCCACGAGCTTCAACTAAGACTTTAGTTCCATTGCCCATGAAGAGGCTAAGATCCCCTTGATTGAAGTCCCTACTTCTTGTGAACCCCTGCAACAAATTGCAAATATGAGTTCCACATCCGGTATCCAATACCCATGTGTTAGAAGATGTTACATTAATCAATATGAATCATGTATATTGTACCTGAGTCTGCCCAGCATCCCTCTTCGCTTTCACTCTTGGAGATGGACGGGACAATTCCTTGCCAATGTCCAATCTCCCCACACTTGAAGCATGGGTCATTGGTGGCAACCTTTTGCCTTTTGTCTTGTGGTTTGGGTGGCACCCTTGCCACCCCTTTCCCTTTTCCCCAAGCGGTCCCTTACCCTTGGCAACCTTTGCCTTGGGTGCGGACGAGGCCTTTTATTGTTCCCACCTTCATTGATGGTGAGAACGGGTAAAACCCTTTTACCCATGGCCGCCTCGGCCATTTTGAGCATTGAGTGAAGCTCACCAATGCTTTTGTCCCAAGCATTCATGTTGTAGTTCAACACGAATGTCTCGAACCTCTTGGTAAGGCCATTTAGGATCAAATCCGTGACCAATTCTTTCGAGACGGGACAATTAAGCCTTTCGAGGCGGTCAATGTGACTTTTCATCTTAAGTACATAGATGAAACAGATTGGTTGTCGTCCATACCACATGCATGGAGTGCTCGAACCGTTTCGAAGCGCTCAACCCTAGCTTGCTGTTGGAACGTTTCCTTCAGCTGGGCAATCATGTCGTAAGCTCCGTGATGTTCATACTCCTTCTAGAGATTCGGAGTCATGCTCGCTAGCATGAGACAAGACACTTGGACGGAGTCCTCATTGTATTTTAGCCAATCGCTATAGGCCTCCTCATCATCCTCGCTAGGTTGATCGGGGATAGGGTCATCTAAAATATACGATCTTCTTTCTTGCTTGAGAACGATTCTCAAGTTTCGATACCAATCGATGAAGTTGTTATGATTTAGACGTTCCTTTTGGAGGATCGCTCGTAGAGATTGGTTGGACGCGGATGAGTTATCGGAATTATCATTATTTGAGGCCATCTACAAATTTTAACAAAGTTTTGTTTTAGTATTTTCGATATTGTAATTTTAATAATAAATGACTTTTAAGGTCTTTCATATTAAAATCTAGAACCCAACATTACATTTAAATTGTGGTTAGGTGACCTTTATCCCACGTTTAAATAATAAGGTGGTCAACGTTTGACGATTGCAACCACTTGCAACTTCTAGAAATATGGGATCGACTTGAAACATCATATGTAAAGTCGGCATGTAAATCCCATCAACACCATTTGGAAACCATATTGTAGGTGATCCATTTAACATGGTTTGCAAATCAAGTTACCCTACTTGCACACACATGTGAGTTTACCAACATAAGTGGTTAGGTGACCTTTATCCCACCAATGTGGTATTCCCACCTTAAGTCACAAGTTCCCTCAAAATGGTTAGGTGACCTTTATCCCATTAAGAGTTTCCAAATGACTTAAGTGTTGTGTAAAAGGACGGTGTTAAACTTGTTTGAAAAAAAAACTTAGAGGCCCATAATCCGAGTTTAGAAAACTCTATGTACTTGTATTTGCATGCTTTCAAATACAAGGTACCCTATGGTTCTTTGATTAAGACCTATTTTAATCTTTGAAATCATTAATCATTTTTTAACCTTTTATTAACCTTTAAGAACCATCAATTTTTCAGCTTGTTAAGTTTGTTAATGAGTTTGTTGTGAATATCCAAATATCACCAAACATAAAATGAGTTTGTTGTGAATATTCAAGGTTTGTTAAAACACTAAAACATAGTTTAACCTTTTAAACTTTCAGAAAGTGCAGCGGATATATTGTCTCTAAAACCAATTTTAAAGCTCAATGTATGTTCTTTAATGATCTTTTAAGATGGTAAAACAAACCAAACAAAAGGATCATCATATGTGAATGGACATGCTATTGTACATAAGAATAACACAATATGGCAACCTCAAAGGGCTGCCATGAACTACCTCCTTCCAACAGCAGAAAAACATCAACAAAAAGGAGATTTGAGATGCTTAAACAGCCAAAACACAAGTGTAGAAGTCCTCAAGTGACTACTCCCACAAGCCTCAAGTAGGCTTCTTAGTTGCTTGATTTTGAACCCCAAAACTCAGAAAGAGAGCTGCCAAAAGAGCTTCCAAAACCGTGAGTTTCCAGCAGCAAGTTTGATGATGTAGGAAGATGAAATCGACCCCAAGGTTCCAAGAAGAGGAACCCTCAAGTGTTTATACCCCAAGCCTAGTTACAATCACCTTCTTGTTAGGAAGAATGAACACTAAATCAAAACCAAAACTCACAATTTTCTGCTGCCATTTCCGTGAGATGGAGGAGAGAAAAAGGAGAGCTTTGCTGATTTTGCATGTGTTCTGATTGGAAAAATGAGAGAGAGCTACACTAGTTAAGTTTGTGTCTTCTCAAGACAACAAAAGACCCAATCACCTCCAAGGAGTGGGCGGCCAAAATGTGTTCAAAATAAGATAGTTTCCCTCTTAATTAAACACACTTACTTAATATTAACTAGTGTTTTGTCACACATTAATATTCATCTACAAGACTTATTTAAAATGTGACATACGTCTTCTCTAATTAAATAATTTAATTTTGGTATACTCTTATATATTAGTGTTATTTAAACCCTTTTAATAACAAAATAATAATAACCCATCAACAAATTATCCTTATAATTTGTTCCATCTCTAATGCCTTTGTTTAGAAAACCCTTTTTCTAAACATGATGCAATTATTCAATTGCATGATCCCATCATCAATTAAATAATTCTTGGTGATTGTAAAGCTTGTTATTGGGTATAACCCGACTTGGATCATAACGTACTAACCACATCAATATTCTACGTGTCTTGGGCATATAGAATCCTACACTTGAACCTTTTCAAGATCTTATCAATATATGCACTTTGATTCAAACCTATCAACCGCCTTGATCTATCCCTATAGATCTTTTTTCCTAAAATATAGGTGGCTTCACCAAGATCTTTAATGGAGAAACAGCTTCCAAGCCAGGCTTTTACACCTTCCATGGTTGGAATGCCATTTCCAAATAGTAGATTGTCATCGACATACAATACTAAGAAAATGGTGATGCTCCCACTAGCCTTCTTATATACACATGCTTCATCGGCGTTTTTGATGAACCCATATATGGTTATTTCTTCATCAAAACGGTGATTCCAACTTCTTGATGCTTGCTTTAATCCATAGATTGATTTCTTTAACTTGCATACTTTGTTAGGATGTTTTGAGTTGACAAAACCTTCAGGCTGAACCATATAGACATATTCCTCAAGATATCCATTTAGAAAAGCGGTTTTGACATCCATTTGCCAAATGTCATAATCATAATGAGTAGCTATGGCAAATTATATCCTAATAGACTTTAGCATTGCAACTGGTGAGAAAGTCTCATCATAATCAACCCCTTGAGTTTGAGTGAAACCTTTTGCTACAAGTCTACCTTTGTAAGTATCCAAGTTTCCATGCATATCGGTTTTCTTCTTGAAAACCCACTTACTCCAACTATCTTGGAGTAAGAGGTGGTTCAACCAAGTCCCACACTTGGTTGTCATACACGGATTGCATCTCAACGTTCATGGCTTCAAGCCATTTGTCACAATCCAAATTTGACATTGCATCATGATAGGTGGTTGGTTCATCAGAATCTACCACATAGCATCCATCTACGAAAAATCCATATCTTTCAGGTGGATTACTAATTCTACCAGATCTGCGAACATTTGTGTATATTGATCAACCATTTGATCATTCTCAACATCCTCATGATGAGTGCTAGTGTCAACCAAACGTGTATTGGGTTGTGGTTCTTGATCTTCCTCAAGATCCACAGTTCTAATGCTAGTTCCTTCCGTAAGGAACTTAGCTTCTAAGAACTCATCCTTCTGGCAACAAACTCCTTTTGTTCCAATGGATCATAGAAATAATATCCCATAGAATCTCTCGGATATCCAATGAAGATACACTTACTGGAACGACTTTCTAGCTTGTTTGAGGTGGGAGTCTTAACATAAGGCTCACAACCCATACCTTTAAGTATGACAATGATGGAACCCTTTCATGCCATATTTCAAAAGGTGTCGTTTCCACTTTCTTGGTTGGGGCCATATGCAAAATAACGAGCCACAGAGAGCAAAGAGAAACTCCAAAATGATAGAGGCAGTGAGCTTCTAGCAATCATAGATCAAACCATATCTAATAGAGTTCGATTTCTCCTCTCGGACCCACACCATTAGTTGTGGCGTTCCAGGTGGAGATAGTTGTGAGACAATACCACAACTTCTAAGATGATCTCTAAAAGCACACTAAGGTATTCACCGCCTCTATGGTGCGGAGAATTTTTATTTTCTTGTTGATTTGATTGTCTACTTCATTTTGGAAGATTTTGAACATTTCAAAAGCTTCATCTTTGTGTCTTAAGAAGTACACATAACAATATCGACTATAGTCATCGGTAAAGGTAATGAAGTATCTTCATGGTACCTAGTCATTGGCTTAAAAGGACCACATACATCCAAATGTATGATGCGTAATAAATCTTTTGCCTATTGGGACTTGCCACTAAAGGGTGCCTTAGTCATTTTACTTGTAAACAAGATTCACATACATCGAATGAATCATATTCATTTGCTTTAAAATACCGTTCTTTTGAAGCGATTGTATGCGCTTTCTGTTTATATAACCAAGACGGCAATGCCAAAGATAGGTATCACTCAAATCTAATTTGAGTTTTTTAGTGGTGGTTTGGTACAATGAGCTATCATATAATGTGTTTTTACAAACCAATTAATAAATACCATTAACAGGAATAGCTTTAAAATAAAACGTCTCATTTAAAGAAATATGAATTTCATTCTCAATAAATGACAAAACATAACCATATTCTCTTAATTGAGCAACAGAAACAATGTTCCTAGTCAAACTAGGAGCATACAAAGTATGATCAAATTGCTTCTAACCATTTGGAAGCTTTAAGATGTAGTCCCCTTGGCCTTCAACTTGAACCTTTGCCCAATTCCCATGTAGAGGCTTACATCCCCTTTCTTGAAGTCCTACTTCTTTTGAACCCCTGCAATGAGTTGCAAATGTGAGCTCCCACATCTGTATCAATACCCTGTGTTAGAGGATATTAAATTAAGATCAATATGAATCATGAAAATTGTACCAGAGGTTTGCCCGGCATCCCTCTTTGCTTGCAACTCTTTGAGATGGACTGGGCAATTTCTTGCCCAATGTCCAATCTCCCCACCATAAAGCATGGGTCATTTGAAGCACCTTTTTCTTCTTCTCCGCTGGTTTGGTGATGACGCTCTAACCACTGCCTTTCCCTTTCCCTAATGTGCCCTTTACCCTTGGCAACATTTGCCTTGGGTGCGAGGTGAGGCCTTCTTGTTCCCACCTTCATTGATGATGAGAACGGGTTAAAACCCTTTTACCCATGGCCGCCTTGGCAGTTTTGAGCATAGAGTGAAGCTCACTTATGTTCTTGTCCCACCCGTTCATGTTATAATTCATGACAAATTGTCAAACCATTTTGATAGAGAGTTGAGGATCAAATATAGCAACTCTTTTGAGAGGGACAATTCAGCCCTTCGAGGCGGTCAATGTGGCTTTTCATCTTAAGTACATAAGATGAAAATATTGGGTGTCGTCCATACGACACGCATGGAGTGCTCGAACCGTTTTGAAGCGCTCAACCCGTGCTTGTTGTTGGAACGTTTCCTTCAACTGGGTTATCATGTCGTATGCTCCATGATGTTCATACTCTTTTGGAGATCTGGAGTCATACTAGCCAACATAAGGCAAGACACTTGGACCGAGTCGTTGTGTATTTTACCAATTATTGTAGGCCTCCTCATCAGCCTCACTAGGTGGTCGGGAATCAGATCGTCTAATATGTATGATCGTTTCTCTGCTTGAGAACAATTCTCAAGTTTCGAAACAAATCAATAAAGTTATCGGTTAGACTCTCCTTTTGGAGAATGGTCTTAGTGATAGTGAGTGAGGTGGTCGGATTTCATTGTTATCATTATTGTTGGTGGCCATCTACAAAACAAAGTTCAATTTTAGTAATTTCGATGTTGTTCATTATTTAATAATTAGATCCCCTTAAAAGTGTCTTACACAAATTTAAAAACTAGAATCCAAGTTACATTTAAATAGTGGTTAGGTGACATTGATCCCATTATTTAAATTAACAAGGTAGTCAACGTTTTGACAATCGCAACCCTTTGCAACTTCTAGGGTATGGGATCGATTAAACATCATATGTCTAGTCGGCATGTTTATCTCTCAACACCTTTGTAAACCATATGTAGGTGATTCATTTAACATGGTTTACAAATCAAGTTACCCTACTTGCACACATATGTGAGTTTTCCAACATAAGTGGTTAGGTGACCTTTATCCCACAAATATGGTATCCCCACCTCAATCACAAGTTCCCTCGAAATGGTTAGGTGACCTTTATCCCATTAAGAGTTTCCAAATGACTCAAGTGTTGTGAAAAAGGATGGTGTAAAACTTGTTTAAAAGAAATTTATAGTTTTCATAATCTTAGTTTAGAAAACTCTATGTACCTTATATTTGCATGCTTTCAATACAAGGTACCCTATGATTCACTTTTAATAAAACCTCTTTTATTAAAACCACTAATCCTTTTAATAACCTTTTATTAACCACTTAATGATAAAGAACCATCAATTTTCAGCATGTTAAGTTTGTTAATGAGTTTGTTATGCATATCCAAATATCACCCAAACAATCAAACAACAAACATCCAAACAAGCATAAACATACAAACATGGGTGCATAACCATAGCCACTAACTTGATCACACTTGTTTGCCATCACAAGTTTATCATAAGGTCTTCCTAAGGGTGAAGATGACACATCAAAATGTGTCCATGAACTCCCACTTGAATCCACATCCAAATGCTTCAAGATTCCATGTCTTTTGTGTCCATCTTTGAGTCTTCATCTTGTGCATTCTTTTACAAAAATCTACTAGTACAATTTTTCTAATAAAAGAAATGCACCTAGTCTATTTACACATAACCAAATGAATAAAAAATTACAACCCAAAATACAAAACACAAATTACAACCTTTTCAAGAAACAAACCAACATGACAAAACACAATCAAACAAAACCAAACACATAAGGCCAAGGCTATGTTATGCACCAAATATGAAACACATTCAACATCCAAGAACAAAAATGAATCCTTTATTTCAGCCCTAAAGTTTCAGCCAACATAAACTAAAACTTTAGGTTGTCCAAACAACACAATCAACCATTTGATGAAATTCTTCAAGGTTTATACTAAAGCATGCAAGATTAAACCTTGAAACATAAGGGTTTCATACATCCACAAGCAAACAGCCCTAATGGGTTGAAAAAGTCTATGAAAACTAAATTTTCAAGACCTTTGAAGCACTATTCCACTAACCGGCTCTAGATGCCATTGTTGGGTTTTCACATGAAAAACAATAAGTTTAACCATTTAAACTTGAAAATGCTGTGGATATACGTTTAAAATTATGGTTAACAATCTGAATTTTTTCACCATATTAAATACAAACAAAACCAAGAATAAGGATAAAATCTATGTGAAATAATGTGCTATCAAACAACACAAAACAACCATAGGATGTCAATAGAAAAACAAGCTTTCTTGTGCAAATATTGTAGATGTATGAGATGAATATGAAGGTGATGTTGAATGTCCAGCCCTCAAGAGAGAGAACCTCAAGTATGATACCCACAAGCTCTTCCAAGCACCTAGCTAGTTAGGGAGCTTAACACCAAAACTCAACAACAGTACTATCAAAGAAGATGAATTTTTCAGCCAAGTTTTGGAGCTTCAAATCCGAAATTCTGCAATGTTCTTGAGAGAGTTCTTGCTCTTGGTTGTAAGAGGGAAAAGTGTGTAATGATATATGAGTGTGGGAGTGGTAAAAGATTGCAAAAGCCAAGACAAAATGGTTGGTCCCTTGAACTTTGGGGCGGCCCAAATCACATTGTGAATGGGTTTTCCCCCTCATTTTCATTTTATAAAAAGTTACACTCAAACCCTAATTTTATAAAATTAAAACCACTTTTAATTTTATAAGAATAACACACTTTTATTTATCATTATTTAACCAACTTAAATAATGAAACAAATAACTTCTCATGAACAAATTGTCCACATAATGTTGTTCCTTTACAAAGCACGTTTTAGAAAAACCTATTTTCTAATTTGGTGTCGGTATTTATTTGTTTGATCCTATCAACAAATAAATATTAATTGGTGTTTGTATAGCTTGTTATGGGTATGACCGGACTTGGATCATGACGTACTAACCACATCAATCTTGTATGTGTCTGGGCACATGAGGTCCAACACCCTAGGTAGGCGATAAATTTCTTTATCCATGCAGCTTCCTGAGCTGCTAATGATGCGGCAATGTATTCGTATTTTGTAGTGGACAATACTACTCCATTCATAATGAAGATATACCCCGATTGTGATCGAGAATCATCTCGAACGGTTTGGAAACTCACATCTGTGTAACCCTTTACAACGAGTTCCTATTCATCAGATCCATATATTAGAAACATTTCCTTAGTCCTCCTAAGGTTTTTCAATATACTTTTAATAGCCATCCAATGGCTATTACTGGATTCTACTAATATCTGCTTGTCATGCTTAACACGCATGACACGTCCAGTCTACTGCATATCATCGCACACATGAAGGATTCTATAGCTGACGCATATGGGATGTCCTTCATTCAATATTGCTCTTCCATTGAGCTTGGACATTGAGATGTACTCAATATTGTCCCTCTTTGAATAGGTAGCATACCTTTCTCAGAGTTTTCCATCTTGAACCCTTTCAAGACTTTATCAATATATGCACTTTGGTTTAAACCTATCAATCACCTCGATCTATCCCTATAGATCTTTGTTTCCAAAATATAGGCGGCTTTATCGAGATTTTTATGGAAAAACAACTTCCAAGCTAGGTTTTGACACCTTCCGTGGTTGGAATATCATTTCCAAAAGATAGTATGTCATCAACATACAATACTAAGAATGTTATTATGCTCCCACAAGCCTTCTCATATACCCAAGCCTCGTCAGCGTTCTTGATGAAACAAAATTTCTTGATCTCTTCATAAAAACATGATTTCAACTTCTCGATTCTAGTTTCAATCCATAGATTGACTTCTTTAACTTGCATACCTTTTACGATGTTGTGGACCAACAAAACTATCAAGCTGAACCATATGGACAGTCTCTTCAAGATGTGCATTAAGAAAAGTGGTTTTGTCATCCATTTGCCAAATCTCATTGTCATAATATGCAGCTATGGCAAATAATATCCTAATTGACTTTAGCATTGCCACAGGCGAGAAAGTTTCATCATAATCAACCCTTTGAGTTTGAGTGAAACCTTTTGCTACAAGTCTTGCTTTGTAAGTATCCAACTTTCCATGTATATCCATTTTCTTCTTGAAACCCACTTGAATCAAACCAGTTTGGAATTAAGTGGAAGGTCAACCAATTCCCAAACTTGATTGTCATACATGGATTGCATCTCAACATTCATGGCATCCAGCCATTTCTCACAATCCGAATTGGACATTGCTTCATGGTATGTAGTTGGCTCATCGGAGTCAACCACATAACATCCATTCATGAAAAATCCATATCTTTTAGGTGGAATTCCAACTCTACTAGATCTGTGAACGTTTTGTGTGTATTGATCAACCTTTGATCATCATCAACACCTCTTGTTGATTGCTAGTGTCAACCAAACATGTATTGGCTTGTGGATCTTGATCCTCATCAAATTCCACTATTCTATACGTTATTCCTCCATAAGGAACTTAGTTTCCAAGAACTCAGCCTTTCGAGCAATAATTACTCTTACTCTGTTTTATCAAAGAAGTAGTGTCCTATACAGTCTTTGGGATATCCAACAAATATACACTTAGTGAATCGACTATCTTGGTTAGGCCATATTCAAAATAGGAGCCTCGGAGAGCATTGCGAAACCCCAAAATGATAGAGGTAGTGAGCTTATAGCCATCATAGATTGAACCATATCCAATAGGGTTCGATTTCTCCTTTCAGACACACCATTATGTTGTGGTGTTCTAGTTGGAGTAAGTTGTGAGACGATCCCACAACTTCTTAGAGAGTACTGAAAAGCATCATTGAGGTATTCATACTTGTCAAATGAAACATTTTTATTTGATTTTCAAAAGACCATTCTTTTGAGGTGTTTGAATCTGATTCTTGTTTATGTGACCAAGACGACAATGTCAAAGATAAGAATCACTTAAACCCATTTTAAGTTTCTTGGTGCTTGTTTGGTATAATGAGCTATTATAGGATGAATCATTATGAACCAATTAATAGATTCCATTAAAAGGCATAGCCTTGAAATAAAATACATGATCCATACAAACATAAATACCATCGTTAACAAACTTTAATTCATAACCACATTGTTCTAAAAGGGAAATCAAAATTATGTTCCTAGTCTAACTAGGAGCATACAAAATGTTCTTTGGAACAACTTCCAACCATTTGAAAGTTTCAAAATATTGTCTCTTCGGGCTTAGACATCAACTTTTGCTCCATTGCCCATGTAGAGACTTGTGTCTCCCTTCTTGAAGTGCTTATTTCTTTTGAACCCCTGCAACAAAATGCATATGTGAGTTGCACATCCGGTATCCAATACCCATGTGTTCGAAGAAATAACATTTAAACCAATGTGAATTATGAAAGGTGTACCTGAGGTTTGCCCGGCATCCCTCTTGTTACTCAACTTTTTGAGATAGGTTGGACAATTCCTTTTCCAATGTCCAATCTCTCCACACTCAAAGCATAGATCATTCTCCGTTACCTTAGGATTCTTAAGCTTAGGCTTTAGAGGTTCCGCTTTAGCCTTTCCTTTCCGCTTTCCTTTGATCTACCCCTTTCCTTTGAAAACATTTGCCTTGGGATTGGGGAATGTCCTTTTCTTATTGCCTTCCTCATTAATCGAGAGAACAGGTAGAACCTTTCTACCCATTCCTGCCTTGGCTGTTTTGAGCGTTGCGTGAAGCTCACCAATACTCTTGTCCCACCCGTTCATATTGTAATTCATTATGAACATCTCAAACCTTTTAGTTAGGCCATTAAGGATCAAATCCGGGGCCAACTCCTTTGAGACGGTACAATTAAGCCGCTCAAGGCGATCAATGTGGTTTTCATCTTAAGAACCTAAGATGATACCGATTGGCTTTCTTCCATGTGACACGCATGAAGCGCTCGAACTGTTTCAAAGCGCTCTACCCTAGCTTGTTGAAGGAACATTTCCTTCAACTGAGTAATTATGTCATATGCCCCAAGATGCTGCAAGTCCTTTTGGAGTTGGGGAATCATAGTTCCCAACATGAGGCAGGAAACCTGCATGGAATCCTCAGTGTATTGAAGCCAATCGTCATAGGCCTCAACATCCTCAAGGTCAGGTTGGTCAGGTATAGGATCGTCAAGGACATAGGCCCTTTTCTCTTGCTTGAGAACAATTCTCAAGTTTCGATGTGAGTCCATAAGTTATTATGGTTAAGACGATCCTTTCTAAGATGGTTCTCAGTGATAGGGTAGGGATGGTCGGGGTGGTAGCATATTGTTTGCGCCCATTTCTACAAAATTACAATGTTCATTTTACTATTTCTAAAAAATTGCATTTTAATTATTAATACCCTTTACACGTCTCATAGACAATTAATAATTAAAATCTAGAATCCAACGTTACATTTAAACGATTGTTAGGTGACCTTTATCCCATTATTTGAATTAACAAGGTAGTCAACATTTGACAACTGCAACCTATTGCAACTTCTAGCTTTATGGGATCGGTTAAACATCTTATGTTTAATCGGCATGTAAAATCTAATCAACACCATTGTACGCCATGCTTTGGTGACCCTATGCACATGGTTTCCAATTTAAGTCGTCCTACTTACACACACGTGTGAGTTTACACATACAGTGGTTAGGTGACCTTTATCCCACAAGTATGTTAAGCCCACCTCAAACACACAAGTTCCCTAAAAGTGGTAGGTGACCTTTATCCCACCAGTAGTTCTCAAGTGATTCGAGTGTCATGTAAAAGGATGGTGTTTAACTTGTTTCCAAAGGGATTTAAGTTTCCATTAATTCTACTTATAAAACTCTATGTACCTTGTATTCGCATGCTTTCAAATACATGGTACCCTATGGTTCTCTTTTAATAAAACCTCTTTTATTTTAAAATCATTAATCCTTTTAATAACCTTTTATTAGTCACTTAATGATTAGGAACCAAAAAATTCAGCTTGTTATGATAATTTATTTAGAATGTTAAGCATATCCATATATCAAACAATCAACATAAAATGAATAATCAAACAAGCATATATAAAACAACCATATGTGCATAACCATAACCACTATGTTGACAACACTTGTTTGTCATCACAAGTGTTGTCATTTGGTCTTTCCTAAGGGTTGAACACAACACAAAAGATGAGATCTCCAAAGACCCCCACTTGAATTTGCATCCAAATGCTTCTCTTGTGTCTTCCTTTTGTGCTTCCATCTTGTGCATCTTCTTTCACAAAATTTATATCCTAATACAAATTTTCTAATAAAAGAAAGCACACTAAATCTATCTATTACATTGCCATTGAACGAATAAATAAATTACATCCAAATACAAACACAAAAGAATAATATACAATCCATTATGAATGAAATCAACCAAAACAAACATACATTCAAAACCAAATCAACACAAGGTCAAGGCTAGGTTATTGTTAGAACCTGGTATTTGAACGAAATACCTAATGATTAACGTGTAAACCAAACCAAATAGTGCGGAATCCTATTTGATTGGCGATCCAATCAGTGAGAACGCACGTAGAATCAATAAAGTATTTAATCAAACATTAAGAATCGATTAGGAATCGATCTACAGCGTTCTATGAACTTGGAGTATCAACTTGGAGGCTTCTGGATAGCTAGGGTACGTCTGGAGTCAAAATAGAATGACTCCTCTCGTTTTTCCATGAATTGGATTGTATTTATAGGTTAGTACTGTTCATTCGTGCGACTGAACCATTAGTATGGTTCAGTCGTGCGATTGAACCATGCGGTTGATTCATCCGCACGACTGAGTGTTCAGTCGTGCGATTGAGCCAATCTTATTTTACAATCATACGACAGATCCAGTCTCCTGGTTCAGTCGTACGACTGAGTCATTCGTATGAAGTTATTCATGCATATGGTCCATTCGCATGGGCCATTCGTATGAGAACTTCATTTTGTTAAGTTTGAATGTATTAATTTATATAACATTAAGTGTAACAATTCAAACAACCCCAAACCTAATTAACCAATTCAACATCGACTCATTAATGAAATATTAAACATTATAAATAACAATTCAAACAACCAATATCATTTCATTAATCATTCCAAACATTACATCAGAATCAGAAAAACAAGATCTATTACATTCATATCATGATCTAGGGACATACATGTATCAACAAACTCCCCCTTGGACCTAGATCTCTCTAATGTCTTGTTTTCTTCATTACCTCCTCATACTTCTTGTACTTATCCTCTTTTGTGACTCCTACATGAATCTCAAATGCAAAACAGAGTCTTATGACATTCTGGAACTGGAGGGCTTGTACTATATCCTGCGTATCATAGAACAGTGGCCACTTGTATAGAGTGTAGACATCATTAGCTGACAAGTTGGTTAGCCACATTGGGTCAAATACCCTGATAGTATCCATTTGGCTCTCTTTGTTTAGGACTATGACCGCTTCTCCTGTCCCCCAATCGTAGTACCACCACTTAAAGTGTGGAGTGAAGTCCCGTGGCATTTCCCTGAGTGGGATTCTTGACATCGTGCGCGGAGGACTCCAATTCAACACTATCTTTGAGTTCAAAACCTCGTAGAGTCTTTAGATCATGTGGAAATCTAAAGTACTCTATGCCCTTCTCCCTCTTAACTCCATAGACGTTAAGGTCCTCAAAATATGCCCATGCTATAATCCTGCCTGACACCTTATGATGTTTATTGACTCTGTAGAGTTTGGTGTAGGCGTCTTGTTTAGGTGCAGTGTAAACAGGCAGCCCACTTAGCCTTTCGGATATCAACATCATCATTTGAGGCTTGGGCCGTTCCCTCTGTCTTCTCTGACTCCCGCTCCATTTTGTCTAACACCTCAATTGTATCACTGACAAGGGATTCACTCAGATTGGGAACCACATTTCCCTCATTGTCAGCATACAGAGGGTAGTGCTCTGCAGTGACATCTTCTATTCTATTTCATCAACGTTGTTGAGCTCTTCGTTACATGTCGAGTTGCACGTTGGAGCATCCTTCACAATCTCATCGGGATTTAACTTGAAGATCGCAGCTAATTGCTCGTCAGTAAGATTATGATGATTCTCCTTCCTCAGGAGTATACATAACCGATCTCCTAACAATACCCTGCACATCAAGAATCAACGTTAGTTGAGTCTTGACCTGTTCGAGGGGAGCAATATCGTATTCATCTCTTTGGAGATCAGGATCTGCTTGATTTAAAACATTCAACACAGCAAGCATTAGTTAATAATCAAGACAGAAATACATTAATCTTAATATAAACATCAATACATAAGTTTGATACATGATTCAAGTACAAAAGCTATCCAATACATGATCATCTAATCAATACTTTTATCTTGAATCGTTGGATCAGCAGTAGGTGAGGCAGAAGAGGAAGCTCGTTGGTCTTGATTTCTTTTTGATCTTCTATCTTGACCCTGAGCTGATGCAGATGCAGCTGCATCCCCTCCTTCATCATCATCATCCTTATTCCTCTCCTCTGTCCTCTCGTCCTCAATCCCCTCATCATCCACAGTCTCATCATCTCATCCTCATCATCATTCTCATCATCTTTGTCTCCCTCTTTAATCTTTAGTGGCTCGTCTTTAGATCCCTTAAGCTTTAGCATGATGGTCTTCTTAGCCTCTTCCAACTCCTCAATGCTTTTAGTAGATGTGACACTATGCTCTTAGAGTTGGGCGATTTCATGGCTCTAAGCAGCCATTTGTTTGGCCTGCTCATCTAGCAATCGAGCCTGCTCCGAGATCTGCTGAGAGTACGCTACAGTAAGATCTGTCAGATGACGGATCTGCGCCGTCTTCTCCATCAGCAGTTAATAAACGCATCACCATCCGGTTCAGCACAGAAAGCTATTCCTCTACCCCAATTGGAGGTAGAGGAGATCCATATATATGTGCGGGATGGGATGAGGGTCCTGCTTGGTGGCTAGTGGTGGTGGTGGTGGCTGTGGTGAAGATGGGGTTGGGTCTGTGAGATAGTGGAGGTGATGTAGAAGTGAAAGATATGGTGGTGGTTGGCATATGTACATTGGTGGAAGGTGTGGTGGTGTTGGCATATGTACAATGGTGGGAGGTGTGGTGGTGGTTGTGGTGGTGGATGGTGTGGCTGTAGAGGTGGTAGTGGTGGTAGCTGTGGTGGCTATGCTGGTGATGTAAGTGTGTCTTCTCTTCTTCTTCTTCTGGCTGTGGGCTGAGCCATCCGTTTCTTCCTCGATCCAGTCGAGGTGGATGCTACCCCTAGAACACGGCTAGCTAACTCAGGGGCATAGCTAGGATCTGCAGTCGTCTCTCCCGAATCCCTGGGGTGTTCACCAACCACCCGGAGTCCATACTCTATGGGAACAACCTTGCTTCCCACAGTCCTCATCAAGGGCTCCTCATCTGACTCTTCTTCCTCCTCACCAGGTATGAAGTCCTGGTGGAAACCCACTGACTCAGCTATGTCACCTGTTGGAGCAGATATTGGAGGTATAACATCTGAAGCTGTGCCCCTCGATGGAATAGGCATATCATCCCCAACATCCCCACTGTCATCATCTTCTGAATCATGCTCTGGGAGCAATAGCCTCTCATCGTCTAAATCGTTGTCATCATGACACCACTTGCGTCTACCTGGCGCCACATATCTTTCATTGGCCAGATGGCCGATCAACCTCTTTACCTGGGGCTTTACCTGCTTGCCCCGATACACTCTCATGCGACCCAAAGTCATGTCATCCATAATCTCTAGGGCAACCGCATCATGGCTCTCCTTGGGAAGTAATGACAGCTTCTCGTTGAAGATCAGCTGCAGAAACCTGGGGTACATACAAAAACCCTCCTTCCCCTTGGCCTCCAGATTCTCCACTAGATACGAGAAGATCATGCTCGAGAAGCTGAAGGGGTGGTTCAGCACTAATGCCACATAGGCATTCTGAATCTGGTCTGATAGGTCATCAACCCACCCCTCCAAGAAGCAATACACTTCAGGATCACATGCGCCAAGTAGTAGACTGGGGACACAGGTTGCTCTTGTTGAGCACACCTGAGTTGATGTCCCCAGCGTACTTATCCTGAGGAAGCAACCTCTGTAGGATTCTATGTGCCCAAGACACTTAGAATATTGATGTGGTTAGTACGTTATGATCCAAGTCGGTTATACCCAATAACAAGCTTAGCAAACACCAAATAATATTTAGTTGATGATATGATCATGCAATGAAATATTAACACCAATTTAGAAAATGGGTTTTCTAAACAAGTTGCATATAACATGGAACAATTTATTAGGATATATTGTTCAATGATATTATTTGTAATGTTATTTAGATGACATTACAAATTAATAATGGCTATATATGTTATACAATTAATGGGTTAGTTGTATACATTTTCTAAGAGGACAAATTATAAGACCATTTTAACATGTGATTGTGTTTAACAAAAAAAGGGGGGAAACCTTTTTTTTTCAACCTATATTCGGCCGCCCCCCCCCCCCCTTGTTGGTGATTGGACCAATTTTGTTGATTAGACACAACACATTAAGGGTCTTGAATGCTTTCTTGGACCAGCCATCTTGATATACACATGCAACTCAACTCCAAGAAAACTCTCTCTCCATCTTCTCCAAACTCACGGTTTTGAAGGTGTTATAGCAGCTTCTTCTTGAAGTTTTGGTGACCAAAATCCTAGCAACTAAGGTGTTTGCTTGAAGGCTTGTGGGTATAGACATTGAGGACTTCTAGCTTGAAGTCTTGGCCATTAATCAGCCCTCATTCAGCACTATCTTGGACGTTTTTGAAGCTTACAACAGCCCTCTCCTTGGTCGTTTCTTGCTGCTCAAAGAGGTAGAAATCATAGCTCATTGTGGCTGTGATTTTATGTAGTTTTAGTACATTTTCATAGCTTGATATTCACATATTATGATCCTTTTGTTTGGGTTTGTTTTCATCTAAAATGGTCACTAAAGAACATTATTTTCAGCTTATAAAATGGGTTTTATTAAGTTGTAACTCCGCTGCGTTTTTCAGAAAGTTTAAGTGGTTAAACATTGATTTTATGTTCTAGCAAACCCTTCAATGGCATCAAGAGCTAGGTTATGTGGATGACTTGCTTGATTTATCTTTTGAAATTGGTTTTAAAAGATGATATTAGACATGTTATAGGCTGATTTTGGGCTGTTATAGTTTATATGAATGATTCCCCAAACTTTCAAGGTCATATCACACATGCTAGTGATTAGACCTTGAAAGAAACATATTATGAATGTTGGTTGTTTGGACAATGATTAAAACCCAAAATTTCAGTTTATGTTGGCTGAAATTTGGGGTTTTAAATGGGGTTTTCATTATATGGATAGATGATATGATCATTGGTTGTTAAAGTGCATAACCTAGCTTGTGGCCTTGTGTTGTTTGGATGATTCTAGTGGTTGTTTTATTCATTCAATTTGGTTGTAATATTTGTGTTTATTCCTTTGGGTTGTAATTATTCATTCATTTGGTTATGTAATAATAGATTAGGTTCATTTCCTTTACTAGAAAAAATGTATTAGGATACAATTTTGTAAAAGGAAGATGTACAAGATCAAGACCCAAAGATGGACACAAAGACACAAGAAACATGGAGCATTTGGATGCGGTTTCTAGTGGGAGGTTCTTGGAACCTTTATGATATGTTTGACCCTTAGAAAGACCAAAGACAACACTTGTGATGGCAAACAAGTGTTGTCAACATAAGGGCTATGGTTATGCACATATGATTGTTTATGTTTATGCTTGTTTGATTGTTTGTTGTTTGATTGTTTGGTTTGTTTTTTGAATATTCATACAAACTCATTAACAACTTAACAAGCTGAAAATGTGGTTCTTTAAAGTTAATAAAAGTTATTAAAATGGTTTAATGATTTTAAAGATTAAAATTGGTTTTAATCTAAGAACCATAGGGTACCTTGTATTTGAAAGCATACAAATACAAGTACATAGAGTTTTCTAAACTAGAATTAAGAAATCTCTAAAATTTTAAAAACGAGATCAACACCGTCCTTTTACACAACACTTGAGTCACTTGGGAACTCTTAGTGGGATAAAGGTCACCTAACCATTTTGAGGGAACTTGTGATTGAGGTGAGAAGGCCTTACTTATGGGATAAAGGTCACCTAACCATTTGTTTTGGCAAACTCACACGTGGGTGTAAGTAGGATGTCTTGATTTGCAAACCATGTTAAATGGATCACCTACAATGTGGTTTCCAAATGGTGTTGATGGGATTTACATGCCGACTTTACATATGATGTTCAAGAGTCGATCCCATACCTCTAGAAGTTGCAAATGGTTGCAACCGTCAATCGTTGACCACCTTATTAATCTAAATCGTGGGATAAAGGTCACCTAACCACAATTTAAATGTAATGTTGGGTTCTAGATTTTAATATAAAATTGACCTTAAAAGGCATTAAATATTAAAATTAGCAATATCGAAAATACTAAAATTGATCTTTGTTAATTTTGTAGATGGCCACCAATAATGAAAATCTCGATAACTCGTCCGCATCAAACCAATCACTACGAGCGATCCTCCAAAAGGAACGTCTAAATCATAACAACTTTATTGATTGGTATCGAAACTTGAGATTGTTCTCAAGCAAGAGAGAAGATCATATGTTTTAGACAACCCTATCCCCAATCAACCTAACGAGGATGATGAGGAGGCCTTTAACGATTGGCTGAAATACACTGGGGACTCCGTCCAAGTGTCTTGTCTCATGCTAGCGAGCATGACTCCGGATTTCCAAAAGGAGTATGAACATCACGGAGCTTACGACATGATAACCCAGCTGAAGGAAACGTTCCAACAGCAAGCAAGGGTTGAGCGGTTCGAAACGGTTCGAGCGCTCCATGCATGTCGTATGGACGACAACCAATCTGTTTCATCTTATGTACTTAAGATGAAAAGTCATATTGACCGCCTCGAGAGGCTAAACTGCCCCGTCTCAAAAGAGTTGGCCACGGATTTGATCCTAAATGGCCTAACCAAGAAGTTTGAGACATTCGTGTTGAACTACAACATGAATGCATGGGACAAAAGCATTGGTGAACTTCACTCAATGCTCAAAACGGCCGAGGCGGCCATGGGTAAAAGGGTTTTACCCGTTCTCACCATCAATGAAGGTGGGAACAACAAAAGGCCTCATCCCGCACCCAAGGCAAAGGTTGCAAAGGGTAAGGGACCTGCGTGGGGAAAAGGGAAAGGGGTGGTAAGGGTACCACCCAAACCACGAGAGAAGAAGCAAAAGGTTGCTACAAATGACCCATGCTTCAAGTGTGGGGAGATAGGACATTGGGCAAGGAATTGTCCTGTCCATCTCCAAGAGTTGAAAGAAAAGAGGGATGCCGGGCAGACCTCAGGTACAATATACATGATACATATTGATCTTAATGTTACATCTTCAAACACATGGGTATTAGATACCGGATGTGGAACTCATATTTGCAATTGTTGCAGGGGTTCACAAGAAGTAGGGACTTCAAGAAAGGGGATGTTAGCCTCTTCATGGGCAATGGAACTAAAGTCTTAGTTGAAGCTCGTGGGGACTACATCCTAAGACTTCCAAGTGGTTTGGAAGTTATTTTGAAGAATGTTTTGTATGCTCCTAGTTTGACTAGGAACATTATTTCTGTATCTCAATTAAGACATTATGATTATGTATTATCTTTTATTGAAAATGATATTCATGTTTCTTTAAATGGTATGTTCTATTTTAAAGCTATACCAATTAATGGTATTTATGTATTGGTTCATGAAAATACTTTAAATAGTTCATTGTACCAAACAAACACCAAGAAAGTCAAGTTGGACTTGAGTGATACCTATCTTTGGCATTGTCGTCTTGGTCATATAAACAAGAAACGTTTACAAACACTTCAAAAGAATGGTCTTTTGAAAGCAAATGAATGTGATTCATTTGATGTTTGTGAATCTTGTTTACAAGGCAAGATGACTAAGGCGCCCTTTACTGGAACTACTGAAAGGGCAAAAGATTTATTAGGAATCATACATTCGGATGTATGTGGTCCCTTTAAGCCAATGACTAGGAATGGTGAAAGATACTTCATTACCTTTACCGACGACTATAGTCGCTATGGGTATGTGTACTTATTGAGGCACAAAGATGAAGCTTTTGAAATATTCAAAATCTTCAAGAATGAAGTAGAAAATCAACTCAATAAGTCAATTAAAATTCTCCGTACTGATAGAGGAGGTGAATACCTAAGTGATGTTTTTCAAGATCATCTTAGGAGTTGTGGGATTGTCTCACAACTCACTCCACCTGGAACACCACAACATAATGGTGTGTCTGAAAAGAGGAATCGAACCTTATTGGATATGGTTCGATCTATGATGGCTAGAAGCTCATTACCTCTATCATTTTGGGGTTTCGCTTTGCTCTCCGCGGCCCGTATTCTAAATATGGCCCCAACCAAAAAGGTGGAAAGGACACCTTTTGAGATTTGGCATGGAAGAGTTCCATCCCTATCATACTTAAGGGTTTGGGGATGTGAGGCTTATGTTAAGACTCCCACCCCAAACAAATTGGAAGTCCGATCCACCAAGTGTATCTTTGTTGGATATCCTAGAGATTCTATGGGATATTATTTCTAAGATCCACTGGAACAAAAGGTGTTTGTTGCCAGAAAGGGTGAGTTCTTAGAAGCAAAGTTCCTTATGGAAGGAGCTGGCAGTAGAACAGTGGATCTTGAAGAGAATCAAGAACCACAACCCGATACACATTTGGTTGAAACTAGCACTCAACATGAGGATGTTGAGGAAGATCAAGGGGTTGATCAATACACACAAGGTTCGCAGAAGTGGTAGAACTAGTAATCCACCAGAAAGATATGGATTTTTCATGGATGGATGCTATGTGGTAGATTCTGATGAACCAACCACATACCATAATGCAATGTCCAATTCGGATTGTGACAAATGGCTAGAAGCCATGAACGTTGAGATGCAATCCATGTATGACAACCAAGTTTGGGAACTTGTTGTACCACCTCTTAATTCCAAGGTAGTTGGAAGTAAGTGGGTTTTCAAGAGGAAAACCGACATGCATGGAAACATGGATACTTATAAAGCTAGACTTGTAGCAAAGGGTTTTACTCAAACTCAAGGGGTTGATTATGATGAAACCTTCTCACCTGTTGCGATGCTAAAGTCTACAAGGATATTATTTGCCATAGCTGCTCATTATGATTATGAGATTTGGCAAATGGATGTCAAAACAGCTTTCCTAAATGGATATCTTGAGGAAGATGTCTATATGGTTCAGCCTGATGGTTTTGTCGATCCAAAACATCCTAATAAAGTATGCAAGTTGAAGAAATCAATCATGGATTGAAACAAGCATCGAGAAGCTGGAATCACCGTTTTATGAGGAAGTAAAGAAATTTGGCTTCATCAAAAACGCTGATGAAGCTTGTGTGTATAAGAAGGCTAGTGGGAGCATATTAAAATAACTTTCCTAGTATTGTATGTTGATGACATACTACTATTTGGAAATGATATTCCAACCTTGGAAGGTGTAAAAACCTGGCTTGGAAGTTGTTTTTCCATCAAGGATCTTGGTGAAGCCGCCTATATTCTGGGAATAAAGATCTATAGGGATAGATCAAGGCGGTTGATTGGTTTGAATCAAAGTGCATACATTGATAAAATCTTGAAAAGGTTCAAGATGGAAAACTCTAAGAAAGGTACCGTACCTATTCAAAGAGGAACGATGTTGAGTACGACTCAATGTCCAAGCTCAAAGGATGAGCAAGATAAAATGAAGGCAATCCCATACGCATCTGCTATTGGATCCATCATGTATGCAATGATATGCACTCGACCGGACGTGTCATACGCCTTAAGTATGACAAGCCGTTACCAACAAAATCCTGGAAACAGTCATTGGATGGCTGTTAAGAACATACTTAAGTACCTAAGGAGGACAAGAGATATGTTCCTAATCTATGGATCTGGTGACGAGGAACTCGTTGTAAAAGTTTACATGGATGCGAGTTTCCAAACCGATCGTGATGATTCACGGTCTCAATCGGGATACATTTTCATTCTGAATGGAGGAGCTGTCTCTTGGAAGAGCTCCAAACAGGATGTGGTGGCTCTGTCAACTACAGAATCAGAATACGTCGCCGCCTCATTGGCAGCCCAAGAAGCTGCATGGTTGAAGAAATTCATTGCCGATCTAGGGGTTGTCCCTTCCATTCAGGACCCCCTAGAGATCTTTTGTGATAACGAGGGTGCGATTGCTCAAATCAAGGAACCCCGTGCTCATCAAAAGACTAGGCACATTGAGCGGAGATTCAACTACATACGAGATGAAGTTGAAAAGGGAAAGATATGTATTCGCAAAGTTCACACGGATCAAAACGTTGCGGATCCTCTCACGAAGCTCCTTGAAAAGGCAAAGCATGAAGGTCATACTTGTGCCATGGGACTTCGATATTCTAGTGATTGGATTTGATCTGTAAATTTTGTATTTGGATATGTGGAACTTTCTATTATTTGAATAAAGTTATTTGGTTATAATGTTTCAAATAATATTCCAATTTAGCATGTTTAATCCATGAGTAAAATGTTTACTCTAAATGTCCGTAGTCGTTCATACTTGTGGGAACAAGTTTGAAGGTAAGACTATTATGAACTTGGATTGGTTGATATTCATAAGGATGAATATAGAGCAATGGGTTGCTACCAAGGTTCATAGATATTGTGGGATACAAATATTGGACTAACCCGCATCTCAAATTTTACTACATGGAATCTTATTGATTGATCATAAGTAATTTTGAGTAAAGGCGAATATCATTTGGTATCCTCCGACCTGAGATACATATTGGGTTTTGATATTCACCAAGTGTTACACCTTGAGCCTATTCTTCACTGTCCTGAAATAGTGGACAGTACATAAGGATATGTTCAGGTATAACACGAGGTGATTGTGAGAAACGTATGTAGTCAAGATGGAATTTGTTCCTCTTATTCGTTGAGAGTTAGATGTCTAAGGCCTGATTAAGTTAAATCAACAAGGTATGATCATTCTGTGTCCTTGGATTAACATGACATCTGTAACAAAAGGATAAATGATTAATTCACCTAAATCATTTCAAGTAGGGCACTTGAAAGGGATGATGTTATTGAATGGCTATAAGTCATGCGTATTAAGGGTAGTAAACCGTTGTTAGGCGGTATTTACTGCTTGCATCAATCTTCTATGAATCTTGGGCAAGTGGGAGATTGTAGGATTCTATGTGCCCAAGACACTTAGAATATTGATGTGGTTAGTACGTTATGATCCAAGTCGGGTTATACCCAATAACAAGCTTAGCAAACACCAAATAATATTTAGTTGATGATATGATCATGCAATGAAATATTAACACCAATTTAGAAAATGGGTTTTCTAAACAAGTTGCATATAACATGGAACAATTTATTAGGATATATTGTTCAATGATATTATTTGTAATGTTATTTAGATGACATTACAAATTAATAATGGCTATATATGTTATACAATTAATGGGTTAGTTGTATACATTTTCTAAGAGGGACAAATTATAAGACCATTTTAACATGTGATTGTGTTTAACAAAAAAAGGGGGGAAACCTTTTTTTTTCAACCTATATTCGGCCGCCCCCCCCCCCTTGTTGGTGTTGGACCAATTTTGTTGATTAGACACAACACATTAAGGGTCTTTGAATGCTTTCTTGGACTAGCCATCTTGATATACACATGCAACTCAACTCCAAGAAAACTCTCTCTTCCATCTTCTCCAAACTCACGGTTTTGAAGGTGTTATAGCAGCTTCTTCTTGAAGTTTTGGTGACCAAAATCCTAGAAACTAAGGTGTTTGCTTGAAGGCTTGTGGGTATAGACGTTTGAGGACTTCTAGCTTGAAGTCTTGGCCATTAATCAGCCCTCATTCAGCACTATCTTGGACGTTTTTGAAGCTTACAACAGCCCTCTCCTTGGTCGTTTCTTGCTGCTCAAAGAGGTAGAAATCATAGCTCATTGTGGCTGTGATTTTATGTAGTTTTAGTACATCTTCATAGCTTGATCATTCACATATTATGATCCTTTTGTTTGGGTTTGTTTTCATCTAAAATGGTCACTAAAGAACATTATTTTCAGCTTATAAAATGGGTTTTATTAAGTTGTAACTCTGCTGCGTTTTTCAGAAAGTTTAAGTGGTTAAACATTGATTTTATGTTCTAGCAACCCTTCAACCTCTGACTGTAAATGGATGTAGTCTGGTAGGGTGATCAGCATCGTCCCCAAAATCAAGTACTCTCTGGATGTCAGCTGCTGTAATCTCAATATCATGACCATGAATGGAGCTCCGTATGCTGTAAGGCTCACATGAACGATCTACGGACGCATTTTCCCAGAAAGCCTGATGTAACGACCTGTAAGGAGTACACGGTGTGGATATGGCTTTATGTATCCGAGAACGTCGAAGGAACACAATGATCTCTGTAAACTCGGCCCCATTCTGAGTCTTATGGTCCAAATGGGCACATATATTGTGCTTTGGATTGATGGACCATCTATCAGCCATTGACCTGAAACATAAGACACAGAACCATTAGAAAGTCATACATTCAAAATTCAGTTCAAGGTGTATAGTTTAAATTCAATCTGATTCATTCGTGCGAATAATCATGCGACTAAAGTCAGTCGGTTGTCCTTTCATGGGACTGAGCTCACTCGGGTGAATGAGACATGCGCCTTAGTTCAATCTATTGGCTAAGTCTGCGATTGGTTCAGTCGGTCGACTGAGTTCATTCGCATGATACATTCGGCCGATTGACCAATTCGGCAGCCTCAATCGTGTGATTGAAGTTCACCCAGACGACCAATCGCATGACCCACTGTTCAATCGACTGAGGTTCTAATATTGATCAATTCATGAAATTAAACTTTGTTTAATGGCTCTTTAGATTCGGAATCTCTTAACTAATGACCTATTAGACTTAATTTTAACATGTTGCTTAGTTTCAGTTGGTTATTAGGTCATTTACGGTCTGTTTCTTGTTTCAGTCAAATATCACAAAATTAGGGCTTGCTTTCTTCTAATTTCGGTGTGATTTCACTGTTCTATACCTGTATAAATGTCAGTGCAAGTCAGAATATCAATAAAGATGTAAAAACAAGGTCTAAAGCAATTTCGGCAGAGTAACGGTACAATGTGCGATTTAGGAGCGATTGAGAGTGATGAGTAGAATGCGATCGACTATGACCCTTTAAATACTAAAACTAAGTTCAATCGGCCAACTGGCCTTATTTGCTCAGTTCATTCGGGCGACTGAATCTCAGTCGTGCGATTGGCCCAGTTAGTCGCATTCAGTTGGCCGACTGAGGCTCAGTCGGTCGACTGACTCATTCGCACCCTTTCATTCAGTCGAATGGATCATTCTGATAAGCCATTCGGGTGAATGGCTCAATTTCAGATCCAGTCTTGCGAATGGGTTACACTTATGAACATTTAGCACTTAAACGCTTTTTGCCTGCTGAAATTAACATTATGAGCATTTGATCATCTCAGACATGATCCTTTTAACTTGAAAAACTTTTGATCAGCTCAGACGTGATCCTTTTAAACAATTTAGTCACCTTAGACGTGACCCTTTAAAACTTTGACAACACATGTGGCCATCTCAGACATGACCCTTTTAGGTGAGTTAATCCCATAATGATTTTCATGATATAGTCCAACGAACAAACGAACTAAAATGACTAACTAACTAGAAACATAAACTAACTACAAAAATAACACTTGTTTTTTTTGACTTTTTGTGAGAGATAAATCCTAGGATAGACATCTACTGGATTTGGTTCCAGAGTAGGCAGCTTCAATTTAGTTTGACCACACCTGGACCAATTCAAATTTTGGAATCATACAGGCAAGTCAAATCATTTGGGACTTGTTATCAAAACCTTTTGATGCTCAATTCTTGGTTTTCATCAAGAGTCGTTAGCAAATTTAGGAAATCACGCTGGTACTATTAGATTCCCACATTGATTTGAACTTTCAAGAATTGCGGCCACAATGATTGTTAGTATATTTGTCCTCTTAAATCCATACACAGACTTTAGACACAAACTGGTGATAGTTTTAGGTTTTATTATTTCAACTAACATTTTGGATCCCATACTTATATGGTAATCAACATTCCTCAGGAGCTTTTGAGCGGTCTACGGGTACTTTTACTAGAAGAGACTATTCTTAGAGCTTTCAAAGAGAAGCCAATCCTCAGGTCCGTGCCATCGCACAGCAGAGAGGCGGCAAACACAATGAATTCTAGAATATCTAGGTTATGTTTATCCTCAGGTCAGTGCCATCGCACAGCAGAGAGGCAAACAACCTATCTTCTTGTTAGAGCAGCTAAACTTTCTTTTGCACAGAATGCACCAACAACATATGTCATTAGCTTGATAGCATTTGTCTTTCATTTTTTCGTGCTTTGCTCTATTTATGGTCATCCGCACACATTTGTGGTGTTTACATGCTCATTAACCCTTATTGGAATATCGTTGATTGTGTTAACCAGTGATAAGATGGCAGCCCACAGTCAGTTGAACAACTTAGTTTGATCTTGAGATCACCAGTCAAATATAATCAGTTGAACAGTCAGTTGAAAAACTTGCTTGATGAAGTAGAACTGCTACCTTGCTTGTCTTGACGAGAGAAGGACGAGAATGGGTTCTCGTTCCCAGTCTTCTTTGGCTTCACACATTCTCTCTTGAAGTGCCCCTTTTCTCCATAGTTAAAGCACGTCACTTTACTCTTGTCAAAGCCAAATGTGGTATCCTTAGTAGCAACCAAGTTCTGTTCGGTCTTTTTCACAAACTTCTTCGCCCTCCGGACAGCACTAGCTAAGGCCCACATAATGTCCATTCTCTCCAGCTCCATTTCATCCACCTGCTCGTAGTCCTCATCTGCCAGATGGCCATTTCCAATCTTCCTAGTAACAAATCCATCATAAGAATGAACCACTGCTGCCAAAAGATCCATGTGCTCTCGAGCTATTTCCACAGTCACATTACCGAGGTTCTCGGTCTTCAGTCTAGTAGCATTCGCTTCAGTTCCAATGTAATGGGTACAAGAAGACCCTGACGTTTCTGAACCTGAAGGAGAAGCTTGTGAAGGACCCGATGAGCTAGACACAAATGCAGTCTGAAGAGGTGCTCCAGACTTCTTAGCTTGAGGTGTGGCATTGTACAAAGCTGGATTCTGAGTGTACGAAGACTTCTGAGCTTTGTACTTCATCCTAAGTGCTTCTTTTCGCAGCTTTAGAATAAAGTAATTGATATCCAACTTTGCCAGCATCTCATTCTGTCTTAGATTTGAAACAAATGAAGCCCATTTTTCCGGCAATCCATCTGCAAAATTTGACACCTTTTCTTCCATGTTAGTAGCAACACCATGTGTATGAAATTCACTCATTAGATGGTAGAATCTATCAATAACATCATCCAAACTCTCGTTTCCCATCGATGAGAAGTTGTCAAATTCTTTCTTCAGTTCCTTAGCTTTAATTGCCTTCAACGAAGCATTCCCGTCGTATCTTTTTTCCAGCTCATCCCACAATT
>CM046450.1:46341378-46348878 GCA_025506515.1 Flaveria trinervia
CTTGCTCATACCCCATCTGCTCAAAGAATGATTGACAACTTCTTTTGCGAAGAACACCTTACCTTCTTCATCATCCGAAGATGCATGTTGATGATGGTCGGAGTGATGAAGACTGTTCTCCCCTGCACTATGGCAGACAGTGCCTTCTCCCCATCCATGATGACCTCTTGGCAGGTCTTCCAGAATTCGAGCAGATGATCCTCATATAGTGGAGGATCATGGTTAGGGAGGTGAAGTAGTTGGACAAAGCTAAGAAGCGACAAACCTCTAAGAAATGAGGATCTTTGTCAGAGCTTAACAGAGCAACCTGGTTGTGTTGCTTGTGTAGCTACATGGTAAAGTTTGGGTCATTTCTGTGAACAAGGTTGGCCATTGCGAGGTAGCTTAAGGATGAAGAAAGAAAGAAGAAAGAAATTTCAGAGAGAAATTTGGGGTTTTAGGTTTGGAGGAAGAAGCAGATGATAGAAAGAGGGGAAACCATTTGGTTTATATGTGAAAAGGATTTTAGATAAAGTTTAATGAAAGAGGATAAACTTTGAAATCCAGATGTCGATCTCACCTCTAAAAAAGTAGTTACTTTTGCTCAAAAAGTAGTTTTCTTGAAAAACAAAAAGCTTCCAAAGGTAAATTATCTTCGGAAGTTTTTAATGAAAAAGCTTCCGAAGCTAAAATGACTTCGGAAGAATTTCCTGAGAGTTTTGTAAATTTTGCTACGGAAGAGAAGGTAAGACTTGAAAGCTTTGGTCACAGAAGAATAAAGCACCTGAGAGTTAATTTTGCTTCGGAAGAAAAAGGTCCTTGAAAACATATAAGTGTCTGAGATAAGCATTTAAGCTTCAGAAGTTATTTCAAAAATCTCTTCCGATGGTAAAATTTCTTAGACAGTTATTTGTTTTGAAGGCATGATTTTCTTCCGAAGATAAAAACCTATCTTCCGAAGGATCAAAATTTTTTTCAAAAATCTAAGGAAAGTCTTCAAAAAGATTTTCGTCCAACGAAAACAAGAGCTTATGAAAGTGATAGACTAGACAACTTAGGACACACATATTTTAAGAAATAAATAAGAATTAGTTTTAAGAAAAACCTACTCAAAGTTGATCATTCCAATAGCTAATATTAGATATTTAAATCTCTGTTTATCAAAAGCCTTTGTAAACAGATCAGCATATTGTTCATCTATGTGAACCTTGACTAGTTTAATTAATCCCTTTTCAAAATTATCTCTTATTAAATGATACCTGATATTGATGTGCTTGGTCCTTGAGTGCTGCACATGATTCTCTGTGATTGAGAAAGCACTATTGTTGTCTATGTGAATGGGAGTCTCCTTGAAGTTTAACCCATAGTACAGCATCTAATTCTAAATCCAAAGCACTTTAGAATAGCAGCTTGCAACAACAATCTATTCAGCTTCAGCAGTTGATACAAAGACACAGGATTGTTTCTTGCTTTGCCATGAGACAACCCTTCCACCAAGAAACTGATATCCTACAGATTTAGACTTTACAGTCAGGTTGCAACCCTCATAATCACTATTTGTATAAGCATACAAATTGAATTCAGAATTCTTAGAATACCACAGACCAAGTGTTGAAGCACCTTTAAGGTATCTTAGAATCCTCTTGACAGCGATAAGGTGAGACATCTTAGTGTTGGCTTGATATCTTGCACAGATTCAAGTGGAAAACATGATATCAGGCCTGCTAGCAGTAAGATACATAAGAGACCCAATCATAGCCCTGTATAAGTGCTCATCTACACATTCCCCCCAAGATCAGGTCCAAGGCAGTGGTTTCTAGCTATAGGTGTCCTAGAAATCTTACAATAAGTCATGTTGAACCTCTTGAGTATGTCCTGAACATACTTTGACTGACTAATGAAGATGCCATCTTCAACTTGCTTCACTTGAATTCCTAGAAAGAAATTGAGTTCCCCCATGGCAGTCATTTCAAATCTGTCCTTCATAAGCTTCTCAAAACCTTTACAGAGCTTTTGATTAGTTGAACCAAAGATGAGTCATCCACATATACTTGAACTAGCAATATCTCATTTCCCTGTCCTTTGATGAAGAGAGTTCCATCTATAGTACCTCTCCTGTATCCATGTCTGCAAAGATACTCAAATAGTGTCTCATACCATTTCCTGGGTGCCTGATGTAGCCCATAAAGAGCTTTGTCAAGCTTGCAGGAATAATCAGGATGATCAGGATCTACAAAATCAGGTGGTTGTTTGACATACACCTCTTCATCAATTACTCCATAAAGAAAAGCACACTTCACATCAAGTTGAAAGACCTTGAAATTCTTGGATGCAGCAAATGCCAAGAATATCCTAACAGCTTCCAGTCTTTCTACGGGAGCAAAGACATCAGTGTAGTCAATCCCTTCTTCTTGTGTGTACCCTTGAACAACTAGTCTAGCTTTGTTCTTGATGATAATGCATCTATCATCCTTCTTGTTCATAAACACCCATTTGGTTCTAATGGTAGTCTTCACATGTGGAAGATGACAAAGGTTCCAACCTTTCTGCCTTCTGAATTAAAACAGCTCCTGTTGCATAGCTTCAACCCAACTTCCATCCTTCAGAGCATCATCAACTTTCTTTGGCTCTATCTGGGATAAGAAACAAGAGGGAAGACAAACATTTGCTTTATGGGTTTGTCCTCTTGTTCTTACCCTATGACAACATCTCTAGTGATGTTTGTGGTGGGGTGGGACTTGTGGATCCTTAGCTTAGGGATCACAGCAAGTTGCTGAGAAAGATCAAAATTAGAGAAATTTAGTTCTGGCATAAATGCTTCACCCACCATATCAGCACACTTATCAAGAGAGACTTGATCCAAGGAGTGTGTGACATCATTGATGTTGTCATCTATGAAGTGGTTATCAGCATCAAGAAAGTCTTGATCACTGTCACCACTACCATCATTGTCTTCTGCAATTGAAGCATCTTTATCTGGTTATGGAGCCTTTTAGCTAGAATTTGAAGGCATCCCAGATGTATCAACTGAATTTGTCATTCTAGTGCTGATAGTAACCTTATTTGCAGAAGTAGTTCCAACTAGAGCTAAAGATGTGTTACTTGAAGGTCTTCTCAGCTCAAACCTTGATTAGAATCACCTGTATTTAAATTTTCTGCATATCCTGAAACAGTCTCACAAGATTTGTTAAAATAGTTGGTAACTAAATCAATATCAAAGAGCCAATCAGGACCAGAACCAGCCACACAGGGTGTGTGTTCAATGAAAGTCACATTGGCTGACTCCTCAACAATTCTAGTTTTGAGATTGTATACTCTATAAGCCTTAGCTTGGGAAGAGTATCCAATGAAGTGTCCATCATCTAATTTCTCGGCATATTTGGCATTTGATCCTTGGTATTCAAGATGGTGCAAAGACAACCAAATGACCTGAGAAAAGCAATGAAAGGTTTCCTCTTGTGCCAAAGTTCAAAAGGAGTCTTGCCATGAGTCTTAACTACTAACATTGTTCTGCACATAGCAGGCAGTGTTGACTGCCTCTGCCTAGAAGGTGATGGGTAGCTTAGAGTCAGACAGCATGGTTCTTGCAGCTTCAATCAGTGTCCTGTTTCTCCTCCCAACAACACCATTCTGCTGAGGAGTCTTGGGAGCACTGTATTGTCTTGTAATCCTTTTTCATCATAGATTGCATCAAGCATTTGGTTCTTGAATTTATTTCCCTGATCACATCTTATGATTTTGACCTTGTGATCAGACTGATTCTCAATTTTCAAGATGAACTCTTTAGAATCTCAGGAATCTCATCCTTAGTTCTAAGGAAGAAGACCCAAGTGAATCTTGTAAAGTCAGCTGTGATCACTAAACAGTAAGAGGTCCTTCCTAGACTTATTAGACTGGTGGGGCCAAAAAGATCCATATGTAACAAGTGTAGGGGTGTAGGGATAGAGTTCATTTCCTTAGGCTTGTGAGATACCTTATGTTGCTTCCTTTCAGGCATGCAACACAATAGTCATCACTTGTAAACTCTTTCTTTAGCATTGCAGTTACCAAATCATTCTTAATAAGCATATTCATGTTTTTAAAGTTTACATGGCATATTCTTTTTTGCCATAGGAAGGAATCAGCACTATTGGCTTTACACAGAATGCATGAAACTTCTCAAGAGGGAAATGATTCCTGCAAATCCATCTTGTACATGTTCCCTTTCCTGGGGGCTCTAACCAGAATATCCTCATGAAGAATGACCACCCCGGGCTTGAGAACAATGCACTCATGCTTAGTAAAGAGCATGTTATGACTCTGATCACAAAATTAGGATACACTCAGAAGATTGTACCCAGCTCCTTGACAAAGTTGACCTTTTCAATGCTGAGCTTACCATTTGTGACCTTGCCCCTTCCAGAAATGTAACCACCTTCATCTCCTCCAAAATCAATTGGTCCTCCATCAATCCTTTCAAAGTTCTGGAGTAGTGACCTATTTCTTGTCATGTACCTGGAACAACCACTGTCAATGGTCCAGACATTTTTATTTGTCTTGAGTTGTCCCTGCACAAAGAGAATGATTAGTTACATTTGGAAACCCAAGCCTTACTTGTCTTGGGCTCATTAATTGAAACAGAAGGTAATGCAACAATAATTGATCCTATGGTTATGCTAGGAGGATCTTGAGCTGTTGTTGATCGAGAATTTTCAGTCACTTGGTCTTTCTTAGACTTCCACACCACCTTTGGAGTCTTAGACTTGACATTTAACACTTCGGAAGCTTTTGATACTTTAAAAGTTTTGATGATCAAACCTACGAAAGATTCTGCAGACACTGCAGTAGACTTTAGTGATTTGGAAGTATTCCTTTCTTCCGAGACCAACTTTTCTTCCAAAGGCAATTTTCCACTTGCCTTCTTCTTAGATTTGGAGCTTCCAAAGGAAACAGGTTTTCCTTCTGAAGCTTGAATCTTCTTGGAACTCTTGGAAGTCATTGATTTGATCATGTGAAGAGTACCCTTAGGATTGTATGGACAATCCTTAGCAAGATGAGTAGTATTCTCACATAGAGATAAAAACTTGCTTCTTCTTAGAGTCAAAAGTAGCCTTGATCTCTTGATCCTTCCTTGCTTTCCTTTTGCTCTTCCTAATCAAGTTCTTCCTCATTGACTTGGTCATCACAGTCTTCTTCTTCTCCTTAGAAGGATAATGGCCCTTCTTAGAAACCTCCTCTTCATTGTTCTCAGATGAATTCATCACTATCACTTCTTCATTCTCTTCACTCAAAGGATCTATGAAAGGAAGCTCATCTTCACAAGTTCCACACCTAGGTGATCTTACAAACAAGATTATGTGTGGAAGAGCTATCTCATTTAATCCTAGTCCCTGCTTGTTTTGATAGCACACCTTGTTATGCAGGGTTTGAGGATATCATGTTCTTGAAGGTCTCTTCTTCAACAACACACTTGTCTACCCTAGCTTTGCTGATCACAAGCTCAGCCTGGCACTCAGTCAGCTTGGTTATGAGATCCTTGATTTGAGTCCTAAAATCTGTATGCTCATGTTTTAGAATTAAAATAGTTTTCTCTAAGTCTTCTATCTTCAGTTTATAATCATTTTCAGACTTTCTAAATCAGCTTTTAAAATGTTTAAGGAGTCAAGACTAGATCTCATCTCCAAGTTATAGGACCTGTACCAATTTACTTTAGCAATGCATTCAGGAGTACAGAGATGTTCCAATATCTTGGCTTCATCATGATCTGCCATCAGTGCTTGGTTTGGAGAGGCATCTTCCACCTGAAAGCTCCAGTCAAAGCTCCTTGTTAAACAGCAACAGCAACTTGCTGCTTTGGCTTCTCATTCAGGGGAGCTTTGTCAGTGTAGTTGGGTCTGGACTGTGTTTGGCCACCATTTGTTCTAGGTGCCTTACACTCCCTGGCAAAGTGGCCCATCAAGTTACAGTTGTAACACTTGACTTTTCCTTTGTCCAGGCCAAACTTTCCACTGGTTGCATTGCTTAGAAACTTCCTTTCTGTTTGCTTGCAGAACTTCTTGGCTCTGTGAGTGAGAAGAGCCATGTGCTGGGCTATCTCCATGTACTCCAGGTCATCTGGATGGATACAGTCCAGGTCTTCAAGGGTGAAAAGAAGTCGCCACAACTTTCATCAGAAGACACAAGGTTTGAGAAAAGATTGTCTCTTGGAATGGGCTTCCTTGAGTGTAGTTCTCCCTTGGTGTCTCTGGGAAGGTGATAAAAGGACCCTTTGGTGAGTTGTCAGGGTAGCATATGAGATGATGTTAGGATTCTATGCTATCCCTTTCAACCACATACAGGGCTGAACACATTTGATTATTGGAGTTGCCAGATGAACCTTGCATGTTCATCTCCATCTGGTAGCCACTCAGAATCCTATATAACTCTGTCAGAGTGAGAGTTTTGAGATTTTCAGCCCTCTTGATCACATACTAGCGTGTCCACTTCCTAGGAAGTGAGGACATGAAATTCCTTACAATGTCCCTATTCTCAAGAGGGACTCCTCCATCCATAAGGGTATCCACGATCTCAACATACCTCAAGTATTGTTGAGTCATGGTTTCACCTGTTTTGAAGGTGAAGTTTTCAAACTGCTGCGTTAGGAGATCCTTCTTGTTCTCCTTGGCTTTAGAGGAACCCTCGTACATTAGTTTCAAAGCAACCCACATCTGTTTAGCTGTTTTGCATTCCTTGAAACCTCTATATACAGGATTTGGAAGAGCAGTCTGAAGGGCTATCATGGCTTTTCTATCAATCTCTGCTCTCTTCCTATCTTTATCAGAGTACTTTGCCACAACCTTGGTGATCATACCAGCACTTGTATCAGAAGGGGTGCTAGGTATGTAAGGTCTATTCTTAACAGACTCCCACATTCTTGAGTCCAGAGACCTGATGAAACCTTCCATTCTCAGGCACTAGGTATCAAAGTCATCAAGAGTGATCAGTGGGGACTTGTTCATGGTTCCAGTTTCCATATCAACCTTGGAAATGGCTGCCATCTAAAAAGTTGAGTATTTGTGTGTGTGATGTATCTTAAAATGGTGAGATCTTATATCAAGAACCTGGAATGCTCTCATACCAAATGCAGGACCGTTGAAGGGTTGTCAAATACAACACAACAACACTAAGAGTAGAGTAACTAAACTTAATCAAATGGTGAACTGGATTAACAATAAGTAAAGACACTAAGAACACAAGTAATTAAGAGACAGAACACAAGAGCAAGATACACAAGGAGATGGTTTTCAAGATTGCAATATATTGCTTTCTTAATGTTCTATTACAAGTGCTACAAAGCATAAAAGAAAGATACAAGAACATGATATACTTATACAACATCCTACAGCCGGCCATACAATGAAAGCCAACTAGATACAATTGACTAGAAACAAAACAAAATCAATTATAGAGTCAAAATGCAGATTGCCTTTTGACTAGTGACTTTGACATTCCATAGCTCACTTTCTTATCTATTACAAAAAGGATAAAGTACATGAAGTAGAA
>CM046450.1:46353878-46583878 GCA_025506515.1 Flaveria trinervia
TTGTAGCACAAAAGTCTCTAAACTAATAATATAATACAATTAAATATTAAAATATATTGGTCGAAGTTATACAGATTTTGTAAACTCAATTCAAAATATTAAAAGGTATGAATTAAGAAAAAAAGGACATTAAATTATAGGAAACAATCAACCCATTAGCTTGACCATTTCTGGCTCTCGCTTCCTTGGTCAACACCTGCATTTTTTCTCCGCTATTCAAAAAAACACAAAAGTTATGAAGTCCAACATCCAACTCCTCTTACATGTCAAATTTTCTGTCTATAAATAACTACGATTCCCTAGTGGAATATTCATTCATGCCATCACAAACAAACTTGTAAAAGCATTAAAGTAACAAGCTTTATTTCAATCTTCTAAGATGGCTTTCAAAATGCATGCATCCTTATGGTGTTTCTTGTTATCTTGATTGTTGTCGTAAGCCCGTCCGTAGTTAAAGGTAGAGTCTTGGCTAATGATTTTGCCACAACAAACCATCTTGCTACATACTCAATCGTTTATAACAAGGCCAAGAATGGTATGTCGTTTTGGCTTCAACAACTTGCGTCTGGTCCTAGCCTAGAGGACCTGGTCATTAGCTTGGTTTGATGTATTATGGATCGATAATGTTGGTCAAGTGATGCGACTAAAATAAGAAGATATTCGTTTATTTTTTTCTTTGTTTTTACAGTTGTAAATGTATGAATAAGCTTGAATGATATAAGTTTTTCATTAAGATAGCGAAAGAAATTAATGTTAATGATAAATGTATTATTTTCTTTAATTTTTGGTTCTGATTTCTTTTTTCACGTCAAGGGCATCTTGAATCCACATTTATTAGTTTATAATCTTTGTTAGATACTAGCTAGATACACTTTACATTTGATCACAATCTCTAATATGAAAAACTAGGTTACTACTCCGTATATTTGTAAGGTCCGTTCCCGAAATGTTACAGTTGGTCAGTCACAACATTAAATACATTAAACATCATAAATTTACAAGCTCAAGCAGCGGAATTATTTTAACAAAAGCCTTTCATTTCATTAAAGCACTGTTGTTGAGCAATACACTATTGTTTAATCGAATACAAATGAATTGTTTAATTGCATTACAAAACAACAGCAATCAAAAGCATGAATGGATGTCAGTCTTTCTCCGCCGAGTAGCTTCACCTTTGTGCCATCCTCAACAATATTTACCTGCCAACTGAAAATGTATAAAAGTCAGCGTTGCTGAGTGAGTTCTAGTTTTAAAAGTAATAAAATACTTTCTGTAAGGTATACATATGAAAATACTCTTTTTATGAAAACTTCATCTCTTTATACGTGAGCACACATTAACTATACAATCATATAATTTTTCATCTCTTTACTCTATGCCTTGTTTACTCTGTATTCTTTTATCTTTATCTTTCACTATCTATATGGACCAATAAGCAATACCCTAAACTATGTGCGCAGGGGAAATGGTGTTGGGCCTTTTATTCCCACAAGGGGCTCTACATACTGTATACAAGGCTGGCCCAGACCCTAGGGTACATTGCAAAGGTCCGCCAATCTCAATTGACTGGCCCCATGTGCATCTGAAGGTAGCCAACCCGCATCACAATTGAGCTAACGACCTCATGGTCGTGTACCTCCTATAAGCTTGCAAGACTTGTTAACCTTTTAGTTAAGTTCCACTTCACTTCTTTATTACTCTTTCACTTTATTATTAGTAATAATTTACGTTACAATAATAAACACACCACTTAAAGTCACGTACTAATAGTAATAATAATAATAATAATAATAATAATAATAATAAGGAACAATCATATGCACTCATAATAATGCATGAAACCAAGCATTTATAAGCGCTAGTCAAACCTCGGTCAAATCCCTAAAGGCACCGACTCCCAAAAATTCTGAAATAAATTCTAAGTGTTACGCGTTTCATCGCTATGCAGGCGCATCAGCCAACACTTAACTGCTTTAACACTTAGGCGCATAAACCATTCAGGTGCATGGACACTATTCGGGCGTATGGTCCATTCGGACGCATGGACACTTAGATGCATGGGCTATTTGGGCGTATGAAACTTAGGCGCATGAGCTATTTTAGGCGCATGGGCACTATTGGGGCGCATGGCCCTACACTTAGTCGTCCGACTAAATAATTTAGGCGCATGAGGGTACTGTTCAGGCACATAAAATACACTTAATCATTTCTAAGGCATTTCCAGGCGCATGGGCCTTATTTAGGCGCATGAACCTTCTGTTCAGCATGTTTCTAGGATATTTCCAAACCCAAACATCAAGCCTAATTGTTCTAAGTTTACCAAAGCTATTCTAAGCATGAACAACTTATAAGCATCTAAGAAACATCATCAACATGCATAATACATACGGGTATACATACATAAACATTGTAAAATCGTTTTGATACATTTTCAGCCCCAAGAAGAGTTTAAAACAAGTAAAACCGGGGTCTAGAAACTCACTTGGTGCAACTTTGGGTGTATCTTCGTTCTAACCCATTTGCAAATGAGTTTAAATACCTAGAAACCCAGCAACACACACACGAACACACACACACAAACACATAAGCATGTAAGCATATAATCGAGACAAAACCCAACGTGTTCACTTAAAAACTTTAAATTCTTACCTTGAATTCAATCCTCTTCTTCTTCTTCTTCAAAACCGAGAGTGTTTCTTTTCTCTTCCTTTCTCTCTCTAAAATAACCAAAGATTGTGCGTTTAAAAGGTGATGGGAAGTGAAGGTGGGCGGCCATGCCCACCTTTACACCAACTTATTTGTACTTTTGTCCTTTTTACACTTTTAACCCCTCAACTTGGGTTTATTGATGTTTCCTTTCTTTATTCTTCATTTCTTATTTTTCTTTTCTTTTTAAAGAATAACCGGGTGTTACAAGTCCACCCCCCTTAAATAGGTTTCGTCCCCGAAACCTATTATTCTTTGAACAAGCGTGGGTAATGCTGTCTCATTTCTTCCTCGGTCTCCCACATAGATTCGGATCCCTTCCTCTGCTTCCACTATACACGCACAAGAGGAACCACTTTATTCCTCAACCTCTTCTCTTTACGATCGATGATTGCCACTGGTTGCTCCATATAATTGAGCCTTTCGTCTACCTTAATATCCTCCAGTGGAACAATCATGTCTTCATGAGCTAAGCACTTTCTCACATGAGATACATGGAATGTCGGGGGAATTCCACTTAACTCATCTGGTAACTCCAATCTATAGGCCACCTCTCCTACTCGAGCAATGATTCAGAAAGGGCCTATATACCTTGGGCTCAACTTGCCCGCTTCCTGAATCGGATAATACCCTTCCAAGGTGAGACCTTCAACATAACCCGGTCACCCACCTAGAACTCAATCGGTCTGCGTCATTTATCAGCATACGAGTTCTGTATAACTTTGGCTGCCTTCATGAAGGCTTTAATCTTCTCCAGCTTCTCAGTCCTAACCTCACTTACCTCGACGCTCCTCAATTCCTTCTGACCAATATCACCCCAACAAACGGGTGTTCTGCATCTCCTACCGTATAGCATTTCATATGGTGGCATGCCAATGCTGGCATGATAGTTGTTGTTGTATGAGAGTTCCGCTAACGGTAATTGGCCATCCCAACTTACCCCAAAGTCAATCACACATGCCTGAAGCATGTCTTTCTAGTGTCTGAATGGTCGTTTCTGACTGACCATCAGTTTAGGGATGTATGCCGTGCTAATATGTAACCTCGTCCCCATGGCATCGTGAAATTTCTTCTAGAATTTGGGTGTAAACCGGGTGTCACGATTGGATACAATAGACACTGGCACACCATGACAAGTTATAGTTTCCTTGATGAATAGATCTGCCAACCTCTCAGATGAATATGTCTTGCGGATCAGTAGCAAGTGAGAACTCTTCGTTAGATGGTCAACAATCACCCATATGGCATCGTACCCTTTCGGAGTACGCGACAGCTTCAATGAAAGCCATGGTGATGTGCTCCCACTTCCATTCCAGTATATCCAAAGGTTTAATCTTCCCATATGGCTTCTGATGTTCGGCTTTCACCTGTAAGCAAGTAAGGCACTTACTCACATACCCCACCACATCGCGCTTCATACCCGGCCACCAATAATCTTTCTTCATACCTTGATACATTTCGTGGCACCAGGATGAATGGAGTATCGAGTCTTGTGAGCTTCATCCATAATCCTCACATGTAGATCCCCAAAACGAGGAATCCACACCTGTCCGTATCGGGTTTTAACACCAAGTGTGAATTCACCCAATTCCCCAACCAGACCTCTCATTCTTTCCGAATTAAGATGACCTTCTTTCAGTTCCTTATCTTGAAACTCTTTGACTTGCTTCATCACATTAGAGGTCATGATCAGTTGATATGCTTTCACCCGAATTGGCTCGGGCCTCTCCTTTCAGCTAAGGGCATCAGGCACCACGTTGGCTTTGGCCGGATGATAGTGGATCTAACAATCATAATCCTTTATAAGCTCCAACCATCATCTCTGCCTCATATTCAGATCTTTTTGCTTGAAGAAATACTTCAAGCTTTTGTGGTCGGTGAATATGGTGCAATTCGTCCCGTAGAGATAGTGCCTCCAAATCTTTAGTGCAAAGACCATAGCTGCTAGCTCCAAGTCATGAGTAGGGTAGTTGACCTCATGAACCTTCAACTGTTAGGATGCATAGGCTATAAACTTCCCTCTCTGCATTAACACGCACCCTAACCCTGAGTAGGAAACATCAGAGTTGACCACCAAATCCTTGCTTACTTCGGGTAATGACAGAACAAGAGCTTGAGTCAACCTTGCCTTTAACTCCTCGAATGCTTTCTCTTGAGCTTGACCCCATACAAACTTCACATCTTTCCTGATCAACTTGGTTAGTGGAGAAGCAATATTGGAAAAGTCTTGAATGAATCTTCTATAGTAGCCCGCCAAACCTAAGAAGCTACGAATCTCAGATGGCGTCTTCGGTGATTGCCATTGCATAACCGCCTCCACCTTTGCCGGGTCCACCATGATTCTGTTAGGATTCACCACATGACCCAAGAATTGAACTTCGCGCAACCAGAACGCACACTTGGAGAATTTGGCATACAACTTCTCCCTTCTTAATGTCTCCAACACCTCCCGAATGTGACCGGCATGCTCTTCTTCGCTCTTTGAGTAGATCAGAATATCATCAATGAACACAATCACTGATCTATCCAACATCGGCCAGCACACTCGATTCATCAAATCCACAAAGGCAGCTGGCACGTTAGTTAGACCAAAAGACATAACGAGGAACTCGTAGTGTCCATAACGCATACGGAAAGCTGTCTTAGGAATGTCTTGTTCCTTCACCTTCAATTGATGGTAGCCAGATTGTAGATCTATTCTCGAGAACCAACTGGCACCTTGGAGCTGGTCAAACAAGTCATCAATCCTTGGTAACGGTACCGATCTTCACCGTCAACTTGTTCAGCTCTCGATAGTCAATGCACATTCGCATACTTCCATCCTATATCTTTACAAACAATACCGGAGCACCCCACGGAGAGATACTCGGTCGAATGAATCCATTATCCATTAACTCCTGCAATTGGCTCAAAAGTTCCTTCATCTCAGTCAGAACTAATCGATAGGGTGCTTTGGCAACGAGTTGAGCACCGGGTATCAAATCAATTTGGAACTCAATCTCGCGGTCCGGTGGCATGCCGGGTAAGTCTTTCGGGAATATGTCTGTAAAGTCGCACACCACTAGAAGCTCAGATAATTGTGGTACCGACGCATCCACATCTTTTACGTGGGCCAAGTAGGCACTACATCCACGTTTCATGAACTTCCCCGCCACCGCCATCAAAATCATCTTCGGGATCGTAGTAATGCGATCTCCACAAATCGTAACCAAACTCCCATCGGGCGCAACTAATCGAATCATCTTCTTGCGACATACGATGTTTGCTTCATAGGTTGCTAACCAGTCTATCCCTAGTACTATATCAAATCCACCAAGGGACATCACATGTAACCTAGCAGCAAACCTATGACCTTCAAGTTCTATAGCACAGTCCTCTATCAAATTAGTAATTCTAGTGGACTTGCCAATGGCGGTTTCTACATCAAATGGTTCACTGACATTTCTACTACTAATAGGCAACTTAGCACAGAAAGTAGTGAAAATAAAACTCCTACTAGCACCGGAATCAAACAATACAGAGACACAAGTTTGGTTCACTAGAAACATAGCTGACACGACATCAGGGTCAACTCTGGCTTCCTCCCGGGTCATGGTTTATGCTCTAGCGCTTGCCCTCTACCCTCTTCCTCCGGCTTCTTCTTCGCTCCAGAATTCTCCGCCCTCGGCTTCTTGCAGTCTTTGGTCGTGTGGCCCTCCCCGCCATAGTTATAGCACTTCAGCACCCTACAGTCTCTAGCGATGTGGCCAGGCTTGCACATCTGAAGCATACATTCATTCCCATCTTGTACTCATCGGTATGCTCCCTTCCACAACTACCACACTTATTCCGCCCTGATCTTGACGACACCCCACGGTCATACACCTTCATCTTCTTGTTGTTTGGAGTGAAATCACCACGTCCAATCCTCTTCCCATTCCAATTCTTACCATCCCCACTCGTCCTCTTCACCTCCACCACAGTCTCCTCTTGCTCATCATACAATCTACCCGCCAAATCTACCACCGATATAAAGGTACCTGGCTGAGCAGCAATCAGGTGCCTGCGAACGTCAGCCAGGAGTCCCTGGTTGTACCTCTTGATCTTCCTTGAACTGGCGTCACCTGATCCGGCACTAGCCCCGCCATCCCGTTGAATTTACTGGTGTACTGGTGGTGGGTCATGGTTCCCGCTTCAAGTTGCAAGAACTCCCTCTTGATTTTATCGAGTTCCCTATGAGGACAGAATTCCTTGACCACCAACTTCTTCAGTTCACTCCACCTCATCCTTCCGATTTCCCTGGTACCCTCAGCTTGGACAATATTGTCCTACCAACATAACGCTGAATCAACGAAAGAGTGAGTCGCGAACTTCACCTTTTGGTTCTCACGGCACTCACTGATTTCCAAAACTGCCTCCATCACCCTCACCCAGCGGTGAGCGACAGCAGCATTGCCATTGCCATCGAAAGTCAGCGGCTTACACCTTTGGAACGCCCCATAACTGCATTCTCCGGTCGCTACCCCCACTACATCATCCTCCTCCTCCTCGGAGAACATAGTCTCAGGCTCTGGTTGTTCCTCCTCCCTTCTGCTTCCCTTGCCAGTTGATCCCTTTCTATTCTCATTCTCCTTCCTCTCCTTGCTTCTCACAACCCTAATGACTTTAGTCACCACAGACGGTTAGACTGTCTGCATCACCTGGGGTACTTCATCAGCAATCGCCTCCCTAGCTGAGGCATTCAAGCTAGCATTCTCGTTCTCTTCGCTCCGGCCATGAACCTCAGGTTCTCATGGGTCGTCTCAGGAGCCTTAGCACTACTCCTAGTCACACGTGGACGGCCTCTGCCTCTAGGAGTCTTGGAAGATTTCCATCCAGCCATCCTCTATAACGCTATAAGATTCAAACACTAACACGGTCATTCAAGGTAACAACTTAGTTTATGTCGAGTATAGTAAGTTCCTAATTACAGTGGCCAGATGTGATTAGCCACTTACTTTACTCTTCATACCCCAAGCATTTCCTATCCTGACTTAATCATCATCTAAATCTACTAAGAGCAATCTTGGAAAAGTCTTGGATGAATCTTCTGTAGTAGCCGCCAAACCCAAGAAGCTACGAATCTCGGATGGCATCTTCGGTGACTTCCATTGTATAACCACCTCCACCTTTGCCGAGTCCACCATGATTCCGTCAGGATACACCCATGACCCAAGAATTGAACTTCGCGCAACCGGAACGCACACTTGGAGAATTGGCATACAACTTCTCCCTTCTTAATGTCTCCAAACCCTCCTGAATGTGACCGGAATGCTCTTCTTCGCTCTTCGAGTAGATCAAAATATCATCAATGAACACAATCACTGATCTATCCAACATCGGCCAGCACACTCGATCCATCAAATCCATAAAGGCAGCTGGCGCGCCAGTTAGACCAAAAGACATAACGAGGAACTCGTATTGTCCATAACACATACGGAAAGCTGTCTTAGGAATGTCTTGTTCCTTCACCTTCAATTGATGGTAGCCAGATTGTAGATCTATTCTCGAGAACCAACTGCACCTTGGAGCTGGTCAAACAAGTCATCAATCCTTGGTAACGGGTACCGATCTTCACCGTCAACTTGTTCAGCTCTCGATAGTCAATGCACATTCGCATACTTCCATCCTATATCTTTACAAACAATACCGGAGCACCCCACGGAGAGATACTCGGTCGAATGAATCCATTATCCATTAACTCCTGCAATTGGCTCATGAGTTCCTTCATCTTAGTTAGAACTAATCGATAGGGTGCTTTGGCAACGGGTTGAGCACCGGGCATCAAATCAATTTGGAACTCCATCTCACGGTGCGGTGGCACACCGTGTAAGTCATCCGGGAATACGTCCGGAAAGTGGCACACCACTAGAACCTCAGATAATGCGGTACCACGCATCCACATCTTTTACGTGGGCCAAGTAGGCACTACATCCACGTTTCATGAACTTCCCCGCCACCGCCATCGAAATCATCTTCGGGATCGTAGTAATGCGATCTCCACAAATCGTAACCAAACTCCCATCGGGCGCAACTAATCGAATCATCTTCTTGCGACATACGATGTTTGCTTCATAGGTTGCTAACCAGTCTATCCCTAGTACTATATCAAATCCACCAAGGGGCATCACATGTAACCTAGCAGCAAACCTATGACCTTCAAGTTCTATAGCACAGTCCTCTATCACATTAGTAATTCTAGTGGACTTGCCAATGGCGGTTTCTACATCAAATGGTTCACTGACATTTGTTGGGTTTGTTGGACCAAATCAAACTAGTTAACCATTTAAACTGGAAAACGCAGCGGATTAAAATCAAATATTATCATTTGTAATATGAAAATATGGTTCATTTCATGACAACAACAAACCCAAAAACATAAGGATCTTATATATGTGTTTGAACTAGCTATCACCAATAAATAACAACCCAAATAAGAAATACATACTACCTTCTAAAGGCAGCTGAAAAATGAGATATAGATGAAGAGAATGATGTTCTTGAACAGCCAAAACACCAAGAAGAGGTGTCCTCAAGCTTCCATACCCACAAGCATCAAGCATACACCATTCTTGCTAGGATTTGAGCACCAAATCGGATCAAGAAAGCTTCTGGAACCTTGTTCCAGCCGTGAACAATCAACAAAGCTGCTAGAGCTTTGTTCCAGCCATGATATCTTTCTTCCATAAGAAAAATTGATGTTCTTGTGACCCTTTTGCATATGAGAGAGTAAGAGAGATCTGAATGGGAGTGTGTGTATTCTAGGAGAGCCAAAATCTCAAGAGAACCAAAGGAAAACCAAAAGAGAGGGCAGCCCAAAAAGGGGCGGCTGAACCCTTCTCTCTTGTTTTGTTTTCCCCCCAAAACCCCTTTTAATCCTTGTTAAAATTTTATTAAAATAGATATATAATTAACCTTTTAATTATATAACATACACACACTTTTATATTTTGATGTTATTTAACTAAATTAAAAACACATACAAATAATATCCATCAACAAAATATCCATATAAGTTGTTCAATCTCATATGCAACTTATTTAGAAAACCCATTTTCTAAATTGGTGTATTTATTTAATTGTATGATCATATCATCAATTAAATAATATTGGCATTTCAAAGCTTGTTATTGGGTATGACCCGACTTGAATCATAACGTACTAACCACATCAATGTTCTATGTGTCTTGAGCATAAAGAATCCAACAATTTCGACTACTAATAGGCAACTTAGCATAGAAAGTAGTGGAAATAAAACTCCTACTAGTACCAGGAATCAAACAATACAGAGGCACAAGTTTGGTTCACTAGAAACATAGCTGACACGACATCAGGGTCAGCTCTGGCTTCCTCCCGGGTCATGGTGTAAGCTCTAGCACTTGCCCTCTACCCTCCTTCCTCCGGCTTCTTCTTCGCTCCAGAAATCTCCGCCCTCGGCTTCTTGCAGTCTTTGGTCGCGTGGCCCTCCCCGCCACAGTTATAGCACCTCAACACCCTACAGTCTCTAGCGATGTGGCCAGGCTTGCCACATCTGAAGCATACATTAATTCCCATCCTGCACTCACTGGTATGCTCCCTTCCACAACTACCAGACTTATTCCGCCATGATCTTGACGACACCCCACGGTCGTACACCTTCATCTTCTTGTTGTTTGGAGTGAAATCACCACGTCCAATCCTCTTCCCATTCCAACTCTTACCATCCCCACTCGTCTTCTTCACCTCCACCATAGTATCCTCTTGCTCATCATACAATCTACCCGCCAAATCTACCACCGATCGAAAGGTACCTGGCTGAGCAGCAATCAGGTGCCTGCGAACGTCAGTCGGGAGTCCCTGGTTGTACCTCTTGATCTTCCTTGACATCGACATCACCTGATCCGGCACCAGCCTCGCCATCTCGTTGAATTAGTGGTGTACTGCTGGTGGCTCATGGTTCCCGCTTCAAGGTGCAAGAACTCCTTCTCGATTTTATCGAGTTCCCTATGAGGACAGAATTCCTTGACCACCAACTTCTTCAGTTCACTCCACCTCATCCTTTCGATTGCCCTGGTACCCTCAGCTTTGACAATATTGTCTACCAACATAGCGCTGAATAAACGAATGAGTGAGTCGCGAACTTCACCTTTTGGTTCTCGTGGCACTCACTGATTTCTAAAACTGCCTCCATCTCCCTCACACAGCGGTGAGCGGCAGCAGCATTGCCATTGCCATCGAAAGTCGGCGGCTTAAACCTTTGGAACGCCTCATAACTGCATCCTCCGGTCGCTACCCCCACTACATCATCCTCCTCCTCCTCGGTCAACACAGTCTCAGGCTCTGTTTGTTCCTCCTCCCTTCTGCTTCCCTTGCCCGTTGATCCCTTTCTATTCTCATTATCCTTCCTCTCCTTGCTTCTCACAGCCTTGATGACTTTAGTCACCACAAACGGTTATACTGTCTGCATGAACTGGTGTACTTCATCAGCAATCGCCTCCCTAGCTGAGGCATTCAAGCTAGCATTCTCGTTCTCTTTGCTCCGGCCATAAACCTCAGGGTTCTCATGGGTCATCTCAGGAGCCTTAGCACTACTCCTAGTCACACGTGGACGGCCTCTGCCTCTAGGAGTCTTGGAAGATTTCCATCCAGCCATCCTCTATAACGCTATAAGATTCAAACACTAACACGGTCATTCAAGGTAACAACTTCGTTTATGTCGAGTATAGTAAGTTCCTAATTACAGTGGCCAGATGTGATTAGCCACTTACTTTATTCTTCATACCCCAAGCATTTCCTATCCTGACTTAATCATCATCTAAAACTACTAAGAGCACATAAATCAAATAGCATGCGCATATAATACCGGTTAACATTAAGAAAAGACATACCTGATGGCACGTAGCTACTCGGGCTGACATCCCTCCAATTGTCTCATTTTCAGTTTAAGTTTAGGTTTTAAAAATTTATTTAACCCAATTCTCTTAAACTTTGGCTCTGATACCAACTTGTAAGGCCCCGTTCCCGGAGACCTCACAGTTGGTCATTCACAACATTAAATACATTAAACATTATAAATTTACGAGCTCAAGCAGCGAAATTATTTTAACAAAAGCCATTCATTTCATTAAAACATTGTTATTGAGCAATACACTATTGTTTAACCGAATACAAAAGAATTGTTTAATTGCATTACAAAATAATAGCAATCAAAAGCATGAATGGATGTTAGTCTTTCTCTGCGGAGTAGCTTCACCCTCATGCCATCCTCAGCAATATTTACCTGCCAACTGAAAATGTATAAAGTCAGCGTTGCTAAGTGAGTTCTAGTTTTAAAAGTAATAAAATACTTTCTGTAAGGTATACATATGAAAATACTCTTTTTATGAAAACTTCATCTCTTTATACGTGAGAACGCATTAACTATACAATCAGATAATGCTTCATCTCTTTAATGTATGCCTTGTTAATATGTATTCTTTTATCTTGATCTATCACAATCTATATGGACCAATGAGCAATACCCTAAACTATGTGCGCGGGAGGAATGGTGCTAGGCCCTCTGTTCCCACAAGGGGCTCTACATACTGTATACAAGGCTGGCCCATACACCTAGGGTATGCTGCAAAGGTCCGCCAATCTCAATTGACTGGCCCGGTGTGCATCTGAAGGTAGCTAACCCGCATCACAGTTGAGCTAACGACCTCATGGTCGTGTACTCCTATAAGCTTGCAAGACTTGTAACGTCTTAGTTAAGTTCCACTTCACTTCTTTATTACTCTTTCACTTGATTATTAGTAATATTTAACGTTACAATAATAAACACACCATGTAAAGTCACATACAAATAGTAATAATAATAATAATAAGGAACAATCATAAGGCACTCATAATAATGCATGAAACCAAGCATTTATAAGCCCTAGTCAAACCTCGGTCAAAACTATAAAGGCACCGACTCCCAAAAATTCTGAAATAAATTCTAAGTGTTAGGCGCTTCATCGCTATCCAGATGCATCAACCAACTCTTAACTGCTTTAACACTTAGGCGCATGAACCATTCAGGTGCATGGACACTATTCGGGCGTATGGTCCATTCAGACGCATGGACACTTAGACGCAAGGGCTATTTGGGCATATGAAACTTAGGCGCATGAGGTATTTCAGGCGCATGGCATTATTGGGGCGCATGGCCCTACACATAGTCGTCCGACTAAATAATCTAGGCGTAGGAGGGTACTGTTCAGGCGCATAAAATACACTTAATCATTTCTAAGGCATTTCCAGGCGCATGGGCCTTATTTAGGCTCATGAACCTTCTGTTCAGCATGTTTCTAGTATATTTCTGAACCCAAACATCAAGCCTAATTGTTCTAAGCTCACCAAGCCTATTCTAAGCATGAACAACTTATAAGCATCTAAGAAACATCATCAACATGCATAATACATACGGGTATACATACATAAACATTGTAAAATCATTTTAATACATTTTCAACCCCAAGAAGAGTTTAAAACAAGTAAAACTGGGGTCTAGAAACTCTCCTGGTGCAACTTTGGTGTATCTTCCTTCTAACCCGTTTGCAAATGAGTTCAAACACCTAGAAACCCAGCAAACACACACACGAACACACACACACAAACACATAAGCATGTAAGCATATAACCGAGACAAAACCAACATGTTCACTTAAAAACTTCAAATTTTTACCTTGAATTCAATCCTCTTCTTCTTTTTCTTCAAAACCGAGAGTGTTTCTTCCTTTCTCTCTCTAAAATTACCAAAGATTGTGTGTTTAAAAGGTGATGGGAAGTGAGGGTAGGCGGCCATGCCCACCTTTACACCAACTTATTTGTACTTTTGTCCTTTTTATACTTTTAACCCCTCAACTTGGGTTTATTGATGTTTCCTTTCTTTATTCTTCATTTCTTATATTTCTTTTCTTTTTAAAGAATAACCGGGTGCTACATATTACACGGGTTGAATAAATTAATATTAAATAATTAGTAATAAAAATTATGAATTATAAAATCATGTTATAAAATTGAATATGATTATAATTACGTATATATAGTTATTTTAGGTAAATAAACAAAAATGTATTTTTATAAACTTTTGTTTTATAAAACAATTATGGTTTTTAAATATTTTATTTTAAGAAAAATAATTTTTCAATAATAAAAGTTCATTCTATTTTGTATTTTATAATCCTTGTGTTTTAAAAGTTGTTTTTAATTAAAAAATAGGTTTTTATTTATTAAATTATATACTATTAATTTGAAAATGGTATAAGTATATCATCAATATTTAATATTATTAGTAATAACAGAATAAAATAAAAATTTAGTATGATAAGATTTACAACTGTATCACATATTATCCTATTTCTTTTTAAATTGTAGATAAATAGATAGATAGAAAGACAAATAGATAGATAATCTAAAAACTCATTTATTAAATTGATTATACTTAGTAATAAATTCTAAAAATTACAGTTATACTCTTTTTTAAATTCTCTATCTAAATAGATTTTTTTAAACATTCATTTTAAATGTCTTTATAAAAATTTATTATATATAAAAATCATGTTTATTTAAAACTATGATTTGTAATTATTCGGTTGTTTTAGTAAGACTATTATTAAAAATATACCTTTATATAATTTTATTAACCAATGATCGATTTAAAATATATTTTGTTTAAAAAATGTCTAGTGTTTTAGAAAATTTTATATTATATAATTTCTTATATAAATTATATTTTAATAAAAAGATGTTATTTTTAATTTTTTTAATAAAAATTATTTTTAAAATTATAGTTTGATTTTAAAAAGTAAATAAGAAAGTTTATATAACAATTAATGAAATTGATTTTAATAGAGAGATAGTGTTTAGATTAATATAATACTTCTTTGGAGAGAAATAATATGAAGATATTTAGAATAATGATATGTGGCAAGAAAAATGAGTTAATGACAATGGTAAAAGAAAACATTTTCTATTAGATATAATAACTATATTGTATAAACTCTTGTACAATTAATGCTACATAATTGGTTTTTTATGTCCAAAGTTTTTCAAAAAATATAACTTGGTTTCACAAGACAATTAGACAAAATATTTAGTTTCTTCACTTTTGAGACATATGTTGGATCAAGAAGAAGGCTAATGCAACCAAAACTTTGTCACTTAAAGTTATTTTGGTGCTGCATCCAAAAGGCTTTCAAAGCTTAGCATGGAACTTCTGAAGGTTGTAGAGTTCTTCCGAAGACAAAATGAAAGATTAACTTCTGAAGACAGAACTCTACTTCCGAAGACAAGTGCATACCTCCGAAGTTCAAGACATAGAAGAATAAAGTAAAGACCACTTTCGAAGTATGATGAAAAGAAGAAGTCTCCAAGCCTTGGAAGAAGCAGCCTCTTCCGAAGTATAAGTGGCATCGGAAGTACTAACTCTTCCAAAGCCATTTAACCTTCGGAAGACACTGCTATGAACCAGTGGACACAAGTATGGTCTCTGACACTCCGCTACAGACTTCTGATACAGCATGGCTTCTTCCTAAAGAACCATGTTGTTGACCATACTTTATTTCACTGTTCATCTTTTCATGATAGTACATGTTACCAACTTTAGTTGGTGACAAAAGGTAAGTCAGGGCCATGTCCTGACTACCAAATCTCAGATAAGACTTTATCCGAGATACCTTAATCTTTAGTCTTGTAGTATAGACTTTAGCTATAGGATCCCAGCTGGTATCAAAGTATATCCGGCTGTAGATAGTATTATATATAGGTTCTCCTTGTAATTTATAGATATAGACAGATCATCTGCTTGTAAGAGCCTTGTATTTTGAGTTGAGAATCAATATATAAAAGTATCTTGAAAATTATCTTTCTGTGTTCTTAGTTACTTTCTATATTGTGATCAACTCTTATTGATTCTTCATATATTCGAGTGCTATTGTAGGTGAGTTTGAGTGAAAACTATGTGTTTAAGTGACAAACACCGATCCTGGAATTGGTATCAGAGCTTCTCAGGCTCTTGATTATGTGATCTTACCATCCAAATCAACCTGTTTTTACTCCTCCCTACCACTCACTCACTCAAATGGCCCTTAACAAATCCGAGGTAGAGATCAGAATAATGACAAATGCTCCCACATTACCCCTGAAAACTTCAGGTCTTGGAGTAGAAGAATAGAAGGCTTTATTAGATACCAAGACAGCAGACTATGGAACTCCATTGTCAATGGACCATACAAGCCAAAGGTGGCATCACCTGGTGGAAACGGTGCCATGATAGAGAAGGTTGTCGAGGACTATTCTGATGAAGACAGAAAGAAGATGGACATCGACAGCAATGCTATGACTATTCTCATGACTACAATACTGAACTCTATTATGGTGGGGTTTGAACATTGCAAGACTGCCAAAGAATTGTTTGATGCACTTGCTCAGATGTACTCAAGTTCCAACGACTCCAAGAAGGACTCACTCAAGCAGCAGTTCGAGAACTTCACTCATATTGCTGGAGAGACCTCTGCCAGCAGTACTTCAGGTATATGGATCTTATCTCTTCCCTTCAGTCTGTGAAAATCACTCCTGAACTCAGAGATCTCACTAGAAAGTTCATGAGTGCTCTTCCCAACGAGTGGACATTCTATGTGTCTCTATCAAGAGAAAAGAAAACTTGAACACTTTTTTCATGACTAAACTCTACGGCATCCTTGATGGATATCGCCTAGAGATGGAGAGTAAGAAAGGCCACCCATCAAGTAGACCCATGAGTCTTCCTGCTAGCAACACTTTAATGGTTGCTGAAGGCTTATTAACCCCTCAACCTCAGCATTTCTTGATGTATCAACAGCCATCCTGCTCTTCTGGACCTTACATCATTTTTCCTGAGACTCCAAGGTCTCAACAGGCTCAACACAACTCCTTCTAGGTAAGTTGTGCCTTTGTTTCAGGAAGTGGACACTCAGGAGATTTTCAATACTGTTTTGATGATCTTGAGTGTTTCAGTCCAGATGATGTAGAATACGTGGACATTGTCCAGCAGATGGCTCTCTTAACTTACAGAGCGAAGAAGTTCTTTAAGAGAACTGGAAGGTATTTCCCTCTAAACCCAACTACCAGCAAGTTCGGGTTCGACAAGACCAAGGCAAAGTGTTACAACTGTAACCAACTGGGTCATTTTGCAAGGGAATGCAAGGCTCCCAAGACCAATCTGGGAATCCCACAGGCCTTTCACACATCCCTCAACCTCAAAGCCCACTGAGAGGTCAACTAAAACAACTGCAATGGCTCAAGAAGTTGACTGGAGCTTCATGGTACAGGATGTGACTCCTGCTCAAGCTCTCATGGCCAAAACAGATGATGCCTAGTATATGAACATCTCTATACTCTAGCCTGTATAGCTAAAGTTAAACTTTATCAGGACTACAATATGGAAATTAGATATGATATTGAGTCTTTAAATATTCTAAAATCTAATTTTAAAAGAGCTGAATCTGACTATCAAAAGAAAATTGATGAGTTAGAGAAAACTGTATCTCTTTTAAAATATGAACACACCAACTACAAGAGTCAAATCACGGATCTGATATCCAAATTGTCTGAGGCTCAAGCCCAGCTTGTCAGTGCTGAGGCTCAGGCCAGGAAGCATGCTATTTCTGAGCAGAACTTCCAAGCTATTCTTGCATCATCCTCCCATTCCAAACTCTATTATCAAAACAAAGGAGGGTTGGGAACCAATGAAATCGCTCCACTACACTCCTATGAGTCTTTACACTGCCTAGATGTGGTACTGAAGAGCAAAAGGTTCCAACTGCTGACCTTTCCTTCCAGAGTTGAAGGATGAGGTATCAATAGTGGCCACCACAGGGAAGGAACAGGTAGATGTACCCATGTCCTCCTGTGAAGATCAAATACTAAAGCCAGAAGAAGCAGAGCTAAAGCTGTTAGAAGAACTGCCAAGAAGGTGGCCGAGTCCAAACTGAAGATTGACCCCAAGCAGAAGGGTGTCTTTATCTTAGCTGGATTCCAAGTGGTAGGTACTTCTGATTCAGGAAAGGAATGTAATACCCGCATTCCTGTGCTACCAAAAGATCAAAAGTTGAAGGAAAAAGTTTCTGATGAAGAAATGAAGCCCAAGAAACAGAAACCCTCACTTTCCCAAAAGACTAACATTGCATGCATCATGTGTGGCATGCAAAATCACATGGCAAAAGATTGTTACTACAATCCTAAAAGCACACATTATGCAAATAATGTTAGGAAAGAAGTAGTCAAGGAAGGTTTCACATTTGGACCTTTTCAAATGTGTAGAGATTAATGAAGAGGCTGATGCAACCTAAACATCTTTAGTCCTTCCTGCATGCTGCACAAGTGCATTAAAGTGGAATGGTTCGGATGTTTCACATGTGCAACAGAAATACTCTAAGTGTGAAATCTTTCGAAGCCAAGACCAACATCTTCCGAAGCCAAAGATGAAGTCTTCTGAAGCTTAGAGACAAAGTCTTCCGAAGCTTCAAGTTCATGAAGACAGATGCTTTATTTGATGTACTGTTCCATAAAGTTGGACACCGTTCCGCTGCAACTCTGCAAGTCACCAACTAACATGGTTTGGTGAAAAGGTCCATGTTTTTGGTAACTATACATTCAGGTCTTGAGTCTGTAACTTTCTACTTTATGTACTTTATCCTTTTTGTAATAGATAAGGATGTGAGCTATGGCATGCCATAGTCACTAGTCAAAAGGCAATTTGCCTTTTGACTCTACAATTGATTTTGTGTGTGTCTAGTCAATTGTATCCAGCTGGCTTTCAAAGTATAGCCGGTTGTAGGATGTTGTATAAGTATCTCATGTTCTTGTATCTTTCGAATATGCTTTTGTAACACTTGTAATAGAACATAGAGAAGGCAATATACTGCATTCTTGAAAACCAAACACTTATGTTTTGTCTCATATATTACTTGTGTTCTTAGTATCACCACTTGTTAATCCAGTTTACTGTTTGATCTAAGTTTATTTTATCTCCTCTTTGTGTTGTTGTGTTGTAACTCTACACCCTTAAACGATCCTGCATTTGGTATCAGAGCGTTCCAAGCTCTTGATATAAGATCTCACCATCTTTTGATCCCTCACACACACAAATACTAAACTTTTCAAATGGCAGCCATTTCCAAAACTGATATGGAAACTGGAACCATAAACAAGTCCCCACTAATCACTCTTGATGAGTTTGACACCTGGTGTTTAAGAATGGAAGGTATCATCAGGTCTCTTGATTCAAGAATGTGGGAGCTATTGAGAATGGACCTTTCATACCTAGCACACCTCTGCTACTGGTGCTAGTATGATCCCCAAAGATGTGGCTAACTACTCTGATGAAGATAGGAAGAGAGTAGAGATAGACAGAAAAGCCATGACAGCTCTTCAAACTGCCCTTCCAAACTCTGTGTACAGAGGTTTCGAGAAGTGCAAAACAGCCAGCAGCTGTGGGATGCACTGAAACTGATGTATGAGGGTTCTTCTGAAGCCAAGGAGAACAAGAAGGATCTCCTAAAGCAGCAGTTTGAAAACTTCACCTTTAAAACAGGTGAAACCATGACTCAGCAGTACTTCAGGTATGTTGAGATTGTGGATACCCTAGTGGATGGAGAAGTTTCTCTTGAAAACAGAGACTTGTAAGGAAGTTCATGTCCTCACTTCCTAGGCAGTGGACACACTACTGTGTGGTGATTAAGATAACTGAAAATCTCAAAATCTTACTCTGACAGAGTTGTATGGGATTCTCAGTGGATACCAATGGAATGAACATGCTAGGTTCATCTGGCAACTCCAAATATCAATGGGTTTAGCCCTACATGTGGTTGAAGGGACACATAGAACCCAAACATCATCTCTTATGCTATCCTGACAACTCACCCAAGGGTCCTTTCATCACCTTCCCAGAGACACCAAAGGAGAACACTCAAGGAAGCCATTCCAAGAGACAAGCTCTTCTCAAGCTTTTGTGTCTTCTGATGAAAGCTGTGGCAACTCTCTTTTCACTCTTGAAGACCTGGACTGTATCCATCCAGATGATCTGGAATACATGGAAATAGTCCAGCAAATGGCTCTTCTCACTCACAGAGCCAAGAAGTTCTACAAGAGGACTGGAAGGAAGTTTCCAAGCAATGCAACCAGTGGAAAGTTTGGACTAGACAAAGGCAAAGTCAAGTGTTACAACTGTAACTTGATGGGCCACTTTGCCAGAGAGTGTAAGGCACCTAGAACAAATGATGGCCAAACACAATCCAGACCAAACTACATTGACAAAGCTCTCCATAATGAGAAGTCAAAGCAGCAAGCTGCTGTTGCTGTTGAAGAAGGATGCTTTGACTGGAGCTTTCAGGTAGAAGATGCTTCTCCAAACCAAGCACTGATGGCAGATCATGATGAAGCCAAGGTATTGGAACATCTCTGTACTCCTAAATGCATTGCTAAAGTTAACAGGTACAGGTCCTATAACTTGAAACTGAGATCTGATGTGAGTCCTTAAACATTTTAAAATCTGATTTTAGAAAGTCTGAAAATGATTATAAGCTGAAAATAGAGGACTTAGAGAAAACCATTTCTGTTCTAAAACATGAACACACAGATTTTAGGACTCAAATTAAAGATCTCATAACAAAGTTAACTTAGTGCCAGGCTGAGCTTGTGATCAGCAAAGCCAGGGCAGAAATAGTGTTCTTGAAGAGGAGACCTTCAAGAACATGATATTCTCATCCCTGCACAACAAAGTGTGCTATCAAAATAGACAGGGACTGGGATCCAATGAGATAGCTCCTCCACACACAATCTTGTCAGTAAGATCTCCTAGGTGTGGAACTTGTGAACATGAGCTTCCTCTCATAGATCCTATGAGTGAGGAGGATGAAGTAGAGATAGTGAAGAATCCCTCTACAGAGAGTGAAGAGGAGGATTCCAAGAAGGGCCACTATCCTTCTAAGGAGAAAGTGAAGACTGTGATGACCAAGTCCATGAGAAAGAACTTGATGAGAAAGAGCAAAAAGAAAGGCAAGGAAGGCTCAAGAGATCAAGGCTACTTTTGACTCTAAGCATAAACAAGTTTTTATTTCTACAGGGTTTAAAGTAGTAGGGACTGAAGACATCAACCAAAACTCCTCTACTAAGAGTTCTGGTTCTTGTTCAACTCATCTCACAGCAAGAAGAAAACTAATCTGCTGTGTATCACTGCTGCACAGCTTGGACCATCAATCTCCAAGCACAGTCCTCAGCCCAAGAGGACTGTCTCAGCATCTGCAAAAATGAACATGGAGAAGGAAGTGACACAGACAGTCTTACTCTCAAGACAAGGCTCTTGTCAAGAAGAAAATGAATTGTGTTATGTGTGACAGCACCACTCACATTGCAAAGGATTGTCCCTTAAATCCTAAAGGTACTGTCCATATGGCCAAAACAAAGGCTTCAAAGACTTCTAAGAAGATTCAAGCTTTGGAAGGAAAACCAGTTTCCTTCGGAAGTTCCAAATCTAATAAGAAGGGAAGTGGAAAATTCTCTTCGAAAGAATATTGGTCTCGGAAGAAAGGAGTTCTTCCGAAGCACTGAAGTCTGCTGCAGTGTTTGTAGAATCTTCCGAAGATTCAGTCATCAAAACTTCTGAAGCTCCAAAAGCTTCTAAAGTTTTGAACGTCAGGTGAAAGACTCCAAAGGTGGTGTGGACGCCTAAGAAATACCAAATGACTGAGATTTCTCCATCAAAAACAGCTTAAGATCCTCTTAGTACAACCATAGGATCTATTACTGTTAAATTACCTTCTGCAAATAAGCCCAAGACAAGCAAGGCTTGGGTTTCCAGGTGTAACTAATCATTCTCTTTTGTGTAGGGATCATAGACAGCGGCTGCTCCAGGCACATGACTGGCAATAGATCACTACTCCAGAACTTTGAAAGGATTGATGGAGGACTTGTTGCCTTTGGAGGAGATGAAGGTGGTTACATATCTGGAAGAGGCAAGGTCACAAATGGTAAGCTCAGCATAGAAAAGGTAAACTTTGTAAAGGAGCTTGGATACAATCTTCTGAGTGTATCTCAATTTTGTGATCAGAGTCATAACATGCTCTTTACTAAGTATGAATGCATTGTACTTAAGCCTGGTGGGTCATTCCTTATGAGCATATCCTGCTTAGAGCCTCCAGGAAAGGAACATGTACAAGATGGATTGCAAGAAACCTCTCCTTCTGGAGAAGTTTCATGCTTTCTGTCTAAAGCCAATAGTGATGAGTCTTTCCTATGGCATAAAAGAATGTTCCATGTCAACTTTAAGAACATGAATAAGTTAATTAAGCATGACTTGGTAACTGGAATGCCAAAGAAAGAGTTTACAAGTGATGACCACTTTGTTGCATGCCTGAAAGGGAAGCAACATAAGGTATCTCATAAGCCTAAGGAAAAGAACTCAATAACTACTCCCTTACACTTGTTACATATGGATCTTTTTGGCCCCACCAGTGTAGTGAATTTAGGAAGGACCTTATACTGTCTAGTGATCACAAATGACTTTACAAGATTCACTTGGGTTTTCTTCCTTAGAACTAAGGATAAGACTCCTAAGATTTTAAAAAATTTCATCTTGAAGATTGAGAATCAATCTGATCACAAGGTCAAATCATAAGATGTGATCACAAACCAAATTTAAGAACCAATCCTTGACACATCTGTGATGAAAAGGGTATTACAAGAAAATTAGTGCTCCCAGGACTCCTCAACAAAACGGTGTTGCTGAGAGGAGAAACAAGACACTGATTGAAGCTGCAAGAACCATGTTCTGATTCTAAATGCCCATCACCTTCTGGGCAGAGGCAGTCAACACTGCCTGCTATGTGCATAATAGAGTTTTAGTAGTTAAGACTCATGGCAAAACTCGTTATGAACTTTGGCACAAGAGGAGACCTTTCATTGGTTTTCTCAAGTCATTTGGATGTCCTTGCACCATCTTGAATACCAAAGATTAAATTGCCAAGTTTGCAGAGAAATCAGATGATGGACACTTATTGGATACTCTTCCCAAGCTAAGGCTTATAGAGTGTACAATCTCATAACTAGAATTGTTGAGGAGTCAGCCAATGTGACTTTCAATGAACACACACCTTGTGTTACTGGTTCTAGTCCGGATTGGTTGTTTGATCTTGATTTGGTTACGAACTGTTTTAAGAAATCTTGTGAGAATGTTTCAGGATTTGCAGAAAATTTGAATACAGATGATCCTGATCCAAGATTTGAGCTAGGAAGATCTTCAAGACATATATCTTCAGCTCCAGTTGGAACCACTTCTGCAAATGAGGTTTCTATTAGCCCAACAATGACAAATTCAGCTGATACATCTGGTATGCCTTCAAATTCCAGCTCAGAGGCTCTACAACCATATAAAAACACCTCAATATGGAAGACAACAATGGTGATGGTGACAGTGACCAAGAATTTTTGATGCCACTAACCACACCATGGATGAGAACATCAATGATGTCACACACTTCTTGGATCAAGTTTCACTTGAAAAGTGTGCTGATGTGGTAGGAGAAACATCTATGCCAGATCAAAAAATTTCAAATTTAGATATTTCTCAACAACTTACTATGATCCCTCAGCTTAAGATCCACAAGTCTCACCCTGCCACAAACATCATTGGAGATGTTGTCTCTGGTAAAGACAAGAGGACAAACCCATGAAGTAAATGTTTGTCTTCACTCTTGTTTCTATCCCAGATAGAGCCAAAGAAAGTTGATGATGCTCTAAAGGATGGAAGTTGGGTTGAAGCTATGCAACAAGAGCTGCTTCAATTCAAAAGGTAGAAAGTTTGGAACCTTTGTCCTCTTCCTTCTGGGAAGACTACCATTGGAACCAAATGGGTGTTTAGGAACAAGAAAGATGATAGAGGCATCATCATCAAGAACAAAGCTAGACTGATTGTTCAAGGATACACAGAAGAAGGGATTGACTACACTGATGTCTTTGCTCCAGTGGCAAGATTAGAAGCTGTTAGGATATTCTTTACATTTGTTGCATCCAAGAACTTCAAGGTTTTTCAACTTGATGTGAAGTGTGTCTTTTTGTATGGAGTGATAGATGAAGAGGTTTATGTCAAACAACCACCTTGTTTTGTAGATCCTGATCATCTTGATTATGTCTGCAATTTTGATAAAGATCTCTATGGGTTGCATTAGGCATCCAGGAAGTGGTATGAGACACTGTCTGAGTATCTCTGTAAACATGGATACAGGAGGGGTACTATAGATGGAACTCTTTTCATCAAAGGACAAGGAAAAGACATATTGCTAGTTCAAGTATATGTGGATGACATCATCTTTGGTTAAACTAATCCAAAGCTCTGCAAAGACTTTGAGAAGCTTATGAAAGACAGATTTGAAATGAGTGCCATGGGGGAACTCAATTTCTTTCTGGGAATTCAAGTGAAGCAAGTTGAAGATGGCATCTTCATAAGTCAGTCAAAGTATGTTCAAGACATACTCAAGAGGTTTAATATGACTGACTGTAAGATTGCTAAGACACCCATAGCCAGAAACCACTCTCTTGGTCCTGATCTTAAGGGAGAGTGTGTAGATGAGCATTTATACAGGGCTATGTTGGGTCTCTTATGTATCTTACTGCTAGCAGGCCTGATATCATGTTTGCTACATGTATTGTGCAAGATATCAAGCCAGCCCTAAGATGTCTCACGTTATCACTTCAAGAGGATTCTAAGATACCTCAAGGGTGCATCAACACTTGGCCTATGGTATCCCAAGAAAGCTGACTTCAATCTGTATGCCTATACAGATAGTGTTATGGTGGTAGCAACATGACTGCAAAGTCTACATCTGGGGGATGTCAATTTCTTGGTGGAAGGGTTGTCTCATGGCAATGCAAGAAACAATCCTGTGTCTCTGCATCAACTGCTGAAGCTGAATTCATTGTTGCTGCAAGCTGTTGTGCTCAAGTACTTTGGATTCAAAATCAGATGCTAGACTATGGATTAAACTTCAAGGAGACTCCCATTCACATAGACAACAACAGTGCTATCTCAATCACAGAGAACCCTGTGCAGCACTCAAGGACAAAGCACATCAATATCAGGTATCATTTAATAAGAGATAACTATGAAAAGGGATTAATTAAACTATTCAAGGTTCACACAAATGAACAATATGTTGATCTGTTTACAAAGGCTTTTGATGAACATAGATTTAAATATCTTATTCAGCTATTGGGATGATCAACCTTGAGTAGATCTTTGTTAAATCTAATTCTTATTATTTCTTTAAAATTCATATGTGTCCTAAGTTGTCTAGTTCATCACTTTCATAAGCTCATGTTTTCATTGGATGAAAATTTCTTTTTGAAGACTTTTCTTAGATTTTTGAAAATATCTGATACTTCGGAAGTTATGTTTTTTTAACATCAGAAGTAAATCATGCCTTCAAAATAAATAATTGTCTAAGAAGTTTACCTTTGGAAAAGTTTTCAAATTTATCTTCCGAAGCTTAAATATTTGTCTCAGACACTTACTCATTTTTAAGGACCATTTACTTCCGAAGCAAAATTAACTCTCGGAAGCTTTGTTAGTTTATACACAAAGCACTCAAGCTTTAATTTTTCTTCAGAAGCAAAATTTTCAAATCTCCCAAGAAATTCTTCCGAAGTCATTTTAGCTTCGGAAGATTTTTAATTAAAACTTCCGAAGATAATTAACATTCTTAAGCTTTTTTGACTTCCAAGAAAACTACTTTTTGAGCAAAAAGTAAACTACTTTTTCAGAGGTGGGACCGACATCCGGATTTCAAAGTTTTTTTATCCTCTTTCATTAAACTTTATCTGAAATCCTTCTCACATATAAACCCAACGGTTCCCCCCCTCTTTCTATCATCTGTTCTTCCTCCAAACCTAAAAACCCAAATTTTCTCTGAAATTTATTTTCTTTCTTCTTCTTTCGTCCTTAAGCTACTTCAAAATGGCCAACTTGCTCACAGAAATGATCCCAACTTTACCATGCAGCTACACAGACACACAATCAAGTTGCTCTATTATGCTCTGAGAAAGATCCTCATTTCTCAGAGGTTTGTCGTTTCTTGTCTCTATCAAACTTTCACATCCCTAACCATTGATCCTCCCTCTACGAGGATCAGTTGCTTGAATTCTGGAAGACTTGCCAAGAGATCATTATGGATAGAGAGAAGGCACTGTCTGCCATAGTGCAGGGGAGAACAATCTTCATCACTCCAGCCATCATCACCGACATCTTCAGCTAGATGATGAAGAAGGTGAGGTGTTCTTCCCAAAGAAGTTGTTAATCATTCCTTTGAGCAGATGGGGTATGAGGGAGATTTCTCTGTAAAGACCTTCAGGAAAGGGAAGGTCTCATCCCATTGGAGATTCCTGCTCCGTGTGGTCATCCACAGCTTATCAAACAAGCATGGTGGATGGGACCAGATTCCTGAAGATCTCTCCTTCATAGTCCATGGAATGGTTCAAGGGGTCAAATTCAGGTACTCTCAGTTTGCTTATACAAATTTGCTTGCTAATTTAGACTCCTTAGAATATTACATGTTTCCTAGATATGTCCAGTACATTCTTAACTGTGAACTGGGCTCACAGTTAAGGGAAACAGGTAACATTCTTAAATTGGGACAGATGAAGCCCGGCATCTTTAAATATGAGAAAGTCCACTGTTGGATTCTCTGGGGTAGAAAAACCCTAGTCCCAAAAATGTTAGAGCTCAGTGCTCAAGGTGACAACCTAGCAGCACAAGCTAGTGTTGAACCCACACCTGCTACTTCCCAACCACCCACACAGCCTCAAATCTCCATCACCTACCAAAGAAAATACAAACGAACCCCTGCTCAGACTATTCAGTCTGTGGATGTCCCTATATATCACCCATACAGGAAGAAGGGACACTGGAGCTCCCATTTCTCCTAAGGAGCAGACCACTCCCATCTCTTCAAGAATTAGTGCTGAGGTTCCTCATGCTCAGCCTGATGAGCTCATTAGCCCTACTACCTTAAGCCATCACTCTGAGTCTCAACACTCAAGTGATCAACCTTCAGGAGACAGTTACCATCCCCGGCCTGTAGATCTCAACCAACCCATTCCCAACCTTGAATTCTTATGATGATGAATATAGGTTTCAGTGAGTATAATGAATCTCTCTCTTTCTCTCTACCAAAGAGAGATGAGTACTACTGAGTCTCCTACATCTATCCCATATCAGTCACCTACAACTGAGGTGGACACTCCTGAACCTGTTCAGGATGTCCATATGGAAGAGGCTCTCACTTCTGAAAGTGATTACATATTAAGACCTCAAGCATGGCAACTCAGCCCACTAACATCTCAACTGAGACTGCCAGTGAGCAGAGGAAATACAGTAGCCAAGAACTTAGAACTGGTCATGAGAGAAAGGACTCTGGTCCAATCTTCTCCACCCCCAGTGATTCTTCTGATGAAATGAGGGGGATCTGAGACTAAAAGTGCAAAAAACTATCTAAAACATGCACTTACCTAGTCTCAAAGGTCAGTCACCTTGAATCTCAGGTGACTACCTTACAATACAGGATCAATGATCAGCAACTTGAGATTTCATATCCTAAGGGAAAAGTAGCTGGGAGACCCTTAAGGAGAGCTCAACCAAGAACACAAGAACCTGTGGATGTGATTGACCTATCCTCCAGCTCACCTATGCAAGTGGGTGATGCTACCAAAAAGGGGGAGAAAGTCATTACAGCCATAGAACCTGGGAGTTCCTCCAAGAGAATGGACATTGAGGACTCGCCGTCCTCACTTGCAATTTTGCATTCTCAACAACCTCCTCTGGTTCAATCACATTATTAGGTGGAGGTATGACAACAACAGGAAGGCCTTCATCATCATAAGAGTTCAAGGACAGCAAGAAGTCTTCAATTTTCAGAACTTGGACTATTATAAAGGTCTGGATCTAGTCAACATGCCACTTGTCAACCCAGCCAATCAAGACAAGTTGACAGACTGGCTAAAAGAATCCAAGACAGGATCATTGCAGAGATCAGCCTAAGAAGGAGACTAAGGCAATCAGGTAATGTCATCAGTCAACTAGATGTTGAGGCAGACCCTAAGATTAGCTTCATAGGGGAAACCTTGACTCAAGGCCCAGTGACAGAACCTAAGAGCCCTGTCTCATCATCTCCAACTACTGCAGAGATCCATATTCCTTGTGAGACACCTGCTGGTGAAGGTGCTTCTCAACCTTTCTCTGGCCTGAGCTCAGATGCTGCAACGAGCAATGAAGGCCAAAGCTCTCTCCACCCTGACTCACAAAGGTCTGAGAGTGACAAAGGGAAAAGAAAGATGACATCTGAGGAGATTGAGGAGGAGGGGAGAGAGAGGAAAAGGAGAATAAGGGGAGAAAGTTCCTCTACTGAGTCTCCAAGACTCATGGAGTCTACAATCGGGGCTGCCCCCAGACCAGATACTCAGAATGTGATGAGTTAAGGGCAGTTAGGATCAACTATGTGCAGACTAGGAACTATGCCATAGATAATGTCATTTCTCTCCCCTTGGATGAATTGAATGAGCTGGTTGATCTGGAAAGGTCAAGAGAGAAGAAGGAGGCAGAAGATGCAGAACTCCTAGTACAAGTCAAAGAAGAGAGAAGAAGAAAAAGACTGTACAAAGGTATGCCTACCCTCTCACCAGTTCAAGAAAGTCCTGAACAAGAGGATGTGGTTCAATAAGAACCTCAGGTAGATAAGGAAGAAGACAGAATCAAGATGATTAACTACCTGAGTGCCATAGGCCTTTATCAGGCAGATGCACTCCTTCCCTGACCTTATGACTATATTGAGTTTGAGTATTTAAAACAACTTGAGCTTGAGTTAGTCAAGGAAAGAAATACAACAAAGAAGAAGCTGAGGGAAGAAGCTGCAAAGTCAAGAGCCATCATCCAAAAGAGCATGAAGAAATCTACTGATAGGCAGAGGATGATGAGCTTCTTAAAGTTGTATGGATTCTCCGGAAGGAGACTTGGACCCATGTCTCTATCCACTATGGATGAGCATATCAGGGTAATCAAGGAGAAGATTAAGAGTGGAGAGCTCACTGACTTACACTCCACTCCAAGTCAGGCCCCACCTGAAGTGGAGGTTAAGGTTGAACAAACAGACACAACACAACCCGGACCTCCTGCTAATGCTCAGCAAGCTTCATCTTCTGATCCACAGCAGGGTGAACCTCCCTCTCCATCTGAACCTGAGAGAGAGGAAGTCCCAATTGAGAAAGACAATGAAGATCAATCTGGTGCTGTAGGCCAGTCTTCTCAGTTAAAATTTGGAAAGAGAAGGAAAAGGATGGCTTCTAAGAAGAAGAAAAAGCCTGCATCCCTTTTGAACCATAGGATGAATCAGAACAGCCTGAGGATGTGCAGCCAGAGGAAGCTCAATCAACTCCAACTTTAGTAGCTCGTCCAGCATCAGGAAGACCCATCTTGTCTTGGACATACACCACAAATCCAGGAAGGTGGCATGTTATTAGAGATCAAGGTATTGAAGACATCTATACATGGCAAAATAGTTTCAGTTGCCTCTGCATGACCTCTTTATATGAGAAGACACTTTGACAGCTGAAGGATACTGATCATCTTATGAAGAAAGGAATGGTGATCATCCTAATGAGGATTGTAATATCTGAAGTTTTCTAAATGTTTTGGTATCATCAGCCTAGGGGGAATTTGTAGAGATTAATGAAGAGGCTGATGCAACCTAAACATCTTTAGTCTTTTCTGCATGCTGCATAAGTGCATTAAAGTGGAATGCTTCGGAAGTTTCACAAGTGCAACAGAAATACTCTAAGTGTGAAATCTTCCGAAGCCAAGACCAACATCTTCCGAAGTCAAAGATGAAGTCTTCCGAAGCCTCAGAGACAAAGTCTTCCGAAGATTCAAGTTCATAAAGACAGATTTCTTCCGAAGACTTTTAGTAACATGCTTTATCTGATGTACTGTTCCATAAAGCTAGACACCTTTCCGCTGCAACTCTGCAAGTCACCAACTAACATGGTTTGGTGAAAAGGTCCATGTTTTGGTAACTGTACATTGAGGTCTTGAGTCTGTAACTTTCTACTTTATGTACTTTATCCTTTTTGTAATAGATAAGGATGTGAGCTGTGGCATGTCATAGTCACTAGTCAAAAGGCAATCTGCCTTTTGACTCTACAATTGATTTTGTGTGTGTCTAGTCAATTGTATCCAGCTGGCTTTCAAAGTATAGCCGCTGTAGGATGTTGTTAAGTATCTCATGTTCTTGTATCTTTTGAATATGCTTTTGTAACACTTGTAATAGAACATAGAAGAAGCAATACTGCATTCTTGAAAACCAAACACTTGTGTTCTTTGTGTTCTATCTCTATATTACTTGTGTTCTTAGTTTCACCACTTGGTTAATCTAGTTTACTGTTTCATCTAAGTTTAGTTTATCTCCTCTTTGTGTTGTTATGTTGTAACTCTACACCCTTCAACGATCCTGCAAAATGGTTCAATAATAAAAAAGGGAAGGCTAGTCTCGAAGCCAGGTTGCTTTTGCTAGAAACTCCTTCCGAAGGGAAAATGGCTTCGGAAGCAAGAGCTACTAAGGTTCAGAAGAACAAGAAAGCTCCCTTGAAACCATCCAAGAAGAAGACTGCTTCGGAAGAAAAGGTGGTGAAGGATTCTTTCGAAAAGAAAGAAGCTTCGGAAGAAGGCCATGCTGCAAAAGCTTCAACAAGCTCATCCTCCAAGGTCAGCCAAGGGTGGACTGGAAGATCAAGGAAGATGCTGCAGCCCGAACCACTTCTTCAAAACCTCTATTGAACCCCCGTGCATAACTTTTGGTTCAATTATGTATTTATCCTTGGAAGAACCCGAGACCAACAAGGCTTGGCTTCCAAACAAAACTAACAATCTCATCTTATGTGCAGGGACATCCATTTGACAAGAACAACGATGTATGGATTGTAGATAGCGGATGCTCCAGGCACATGACAGGGAACAATCTCTACTTCAACAGTTTCAGAACTATGATGGAGGTCCTGTACAATTCGGAGGTGAGGCCAGAGGATATATTTCTGGCAGAGGGATTATATCCAATGGTAAATTAAAAGTTTACAAAGTCCATTTTGTCAAGCAGCTTGAACACAATTTGTTAAGTGTTTCTCAATTCTGTGATCAAAAGCACCAGATGCTTTTCACAGAACATGAGTGCATTATCCTCAAACCAGGGATGACAATTCCTCTGGAATTGGTGCTTCTTAGATCTCCCAGGAAAGGGGATATGTACAAGCTGGATATGAACAATGCTTCCCCAATAGGTGAAGTATCATGCGTTCTTTCCAAAGCTGATAGTGATGAGTCAACACTATGGCATAAACGTATGTGTCATGTAAATTTTAAGACAATGAATAAATTGGCTAAAAATAACTTGGTACATGGAATGTCTAAAAAGGAGTTTTTCTGCAAAGATAACTGTGTTGCATGCCTAAAAGGGAAACAACACAGGACATCTCATAAATCCAAATGTGTTAACTCTATCACTACTCCATTACACTTACTGCACATGGATCTTTTTGGTCCTACAAGTATATGAGCATTGGATGGAAATCATACTGCCTTGTGATAGTTGATGATTTTACAAGATTCACATGGGTATTCTTTTTAAGAACTAAAGATGAAACTGCTGAAACATTTAAATCTTTTATTCTTAAAATAGAAAATCAAATTGATCATAAGGTTAAAATCATTAGAAGTGATCAAGGGATTGAGTTTAAGAACTTCGTTCTTGACTCATTCGGTAACTCAAAAGGGATTGCCAGACAATATAGTGCTCCCCTAATCCTCAACAAAATGGTGTTGCTGAGAGGAGGAATAGGACACTTATTGCGGTTGCTCGAACTATGTTAGCTGATTCAAAGCTACCTCTAACATTCTGGGCAGAGGTAGTCAGCACTGCATGCTATGTGCAGAACAGAGTTCTTGTAGTTAAGCCACATGGAAAGAACCCTTTGAGCTATGGAACAAGAGGCCACTGTTCATTGGCTTTCTAAGGTGCTTTGGCAGCAGGTGTACCATACTTAACACAAAGGACAATTTAGCAAAATTTGCTGAAAAGTCGGATGATGCTATTTTTTGTTATACTCTTCTAGCTCTAAAGCTTACAGAGTATACAACATTAAGAATCAACAATTTGAGGAGTTATCCAATATAGTTGTTAATGAGCACACTCCTTATAATAGGGGGAATGGCCCTGCTCATATTTTTGATTTAGAATTGTTTCAACCTATTCTAAACCATCTTATGAAAATGTTTCAGGTGGAACAGGTGCTCAAAATGATGCTGATGCTACTGCTAATGATCAAGTTTTTGAGCTTCCCGACCTAGTCCAAATTCTCTAAGTGCCACAATACACCAAGCTTCTACTATTCATAGATCTGATAGTCTATCTATATCAAGGAACAGTGAAGCTTTAACAAGTGAATCACTTACTGAGCCTCAAAACTCAACAGGGATCCACCACAGCACCAGGCAGAAGGAAGTAGTATTTTAAAGGAATAGGCAACTGTTAATACTACTTCACAGCCAACCATTGATGATGTTTCTCATTCATTCAATCAGTCCTCATTGAATGACTTTGAAACAGCAGCTGGATAGAGTGCTCCAGTTCCTGAGCAGAACATCTCCAACCTAGACTTATCTCTACAACTGCAAGTGATTCCTCGTCTTAGGATTCACAACACATCCAATTGAGAACATCATAGGGGATGTCACTGAGGGTGTGAGAACAAGAGGAGAGACTCATCAAGGAAATGTCTTCTTGTACTCATGTTTTCTATCTCAGATGGAACCCAAGAAGGTAGAAGAAGCCTTGAAAGATAGTAGCTGGCTTGAATCGATGCAAGAGGAGCTGCTTCAATTCAAGAGACAGAGGTATGGAACCTATGTTCGCTACCATCTGGTCAAGTACCTATAGGCACCAAATGGGTTTTCAGAAACAAGAGAGATGATAGAGGCTTAATCATCAAGAAAAAGCAAGACTTGTAGTTCAAGGATACACTCAAGAGGAAGGAATCGATTATACTGATGTCTTTGCACCAGTTGCAAGACTTGAGGCAGTTAGGATCTTCCTTGCTTATGCTGCATCCAAGGACTTCATTGTCCATCAACTTGATGTCAAGTGTGTTTTCTATATGGGGATATAGATAAGGAAGTCTATGTATGCCAACCTCCAGGATTTGAAGACCCACAGCACCCCAACTATGTGTGCAAGTTGGATAAAGCTCTGTATGGGCTGCACCAAGCACCTAGGCTGTGGTATGAGACTTTGTCTCAGTTTCTTCTGAAGAATGGCTACACTAGAGGTACCATTGATAAGACTCTCTTCATCAGAATGTCTGGAAAGGACATCTTGCTCGTTCAAGTCTATGTCAATGACATCATATTTGGTTCCTCAATGACCAAATGTGTAAGGACTTTGAGAGCATTATGAAGAAAAGGTTTGAGATGAGTTCCATGAAAAATGGACTTTTTCCTTGGAATTCAGGTAAAGCAGATGAAGGAAGGGTTTTTCATTAATCAATCTAAGTATGTCTCTGACATCTTAGAGAGATTTGGAATGAAAGATTGCAAGCCTGCCAAGACACCCATACCCAGAAACCATAATCTTTGTCCTGACCTTGAGGGGGAGGATACTGATCAACATCAGTATAGGGCAATTATTGGTTCCCTGATGTATCTCACAGCTAGTAGACCTAATATCATGTTTGCTACTTGTATCTATGCAAGATATCAGGCTGCTCCAAAGGTGTCTCACCTAGCGGCTATTAAGAGAATCCTCAGATACCTCAAAGGAGCACCTAAACTAGGTCTCTGGTATCCTAGAAACAAAGATTTCAATCTTTATGGATACTCTGACAGTGACTATGGAGGCTGCAATGTTGACAAGAAATCAACATCAGGAGGATGTCAATTCTTGGTGGAAGTATCATCTCATGGCAATGCAAGAAACAATCCTGTGTCTCTACATCAACTGCGGAAGCTGAATACATTGCTGCTGCTAGCTGCTGTGCTCAACCGCTATGGATTCAAAATCAGTTTAGACTATGGATTCAACTTTATGAGTACTCCTATCCATATTGACAACAACAGTGCTATCTTAATACTGAAAATCTGGTGAAGCACTCCAAGACAAAGCATATTGACATCAGGTTTTATTTCATTAGAGATATTTATGAGAAAAATCTCATTAAGTTAATCAAAGTTGATTCAAATGAACAATATGTTGATCTGTTCACCAAAGCTTTTGATGAACACAGATTTAAGTATCTCATAACAGCTATTGGGATGATAAACATTGATTATTATATCTCTTTTGAAAAGCTTTTTAATATGTAAGTCTTGTGTCAATACAATTTAAGCCCTGTTATCAGAAGTTCTCTCCAAAATTTTCTAAGTGTAAATTCCTTCCGAAGAGAAATTAACCCTCAGAAGACATTCTCATATCTTCCGAAGCAAGATTTCTCAAAGGATAACTTTCTTCTCGGAAGAATTTTTGGCCTCGGAAGAAGCATTGATAGCATATTAGATCTACTTCCGAGACTTACAGATTCTCCATTCGGAAGCAACTCTAACATTTGGAAGCAAAGTCTTGGCTTCGGAAGTAGGAATTGCCTTGAGAAGACAAGTTACCTTCGGAAATGTTTTCCACTTGGAAGAGAGATTCTACTGTGTAACGTAAATCTCTTGGGCCCCACACTGAAAAAAAACAAGATTTTGTTAATGATGTCGATTATTTATTGATTTCAACCTTACCACCACTATCAATTCATCCACTAAACCATCACATCACCTAATCCTAACCTCCATTACCGCCTTACCACACTCTTTTAAATAATCTCGACTGTTCAATTTCATCTTCTTACTTGCAATTTTACTGCCATAGAAATTTTACTCTCCAACTTTACCCAAGCTCAAAATCTACTACTTTCACCTTTCCCAAATGGCACTAAACCCAGCACAACCAAGTCGTACTTCTTGATTCTTCAAGAGATGCTAACTTCTCTGAAATTATCTCCTTTCTCACCCAATCAACCTATTACACTGCCCTACTGCTAACCCCACTATTTACTCCAACCAAATGGCAAAATTTTGGGAAAATGGTCAGGTCGAAACCCTAAATGGGATTCGTGTACTGCGGTCCAGCATCTGTGGACAGGAGTTGATCATCACTGAACACTCATCAGGGAGCACCTTGAGCTTCATGATGAAGGAGCTCCTACTGAATTCCCAAAGGAAGTTTGGATAGCACTTATATCCTAATGGGATATGGTGGAGACATCAGCAGGTCTATAGTTTACAAGTTCAACTTCTCCTACAATTGGAAGTTCCTCCTGCATGTTGTTCTTCATTGCTTCCAACAAATCCAGGGGATGGGATCAAATCCCTTATGAACTAGATGCTTAGTTCATGGTTGGTGAGAGGCCTGCGCTTCAACTACTCACGATTTGTGTTCTCAAATCTGATTTGGAATCTGCAAAGGGAAACATTCTTCATGTATCCTAGATTCCTTCAACACATAATCAACTGTGACTTGGACCAGAGCATGCTTGTCTGTGCAGCTGCTCTGACTGTCCCCAATGCGGCCTTCCATCTTCAAGACCTTGAGAAGAGATGTCCACCAACTTCACTGGAAGTCACGCTGCTCGCTTCCAGGTATGATTGAGCGCATAGCTCCTGGTGACATCCCTGTTCAACCCATAGGTGATGAACCACACCAGCAACTACCACCATAATGCTAAACCTACCTTCTCCACCCATCACCATCACTTATCAAAGACGCCCCAAACAAAACCTTGTTCAATCTACTCTGATTGAACAAGCTCCTCCTATTCAATCCAAAAGGACTAGAGTGGAAACACGGGCTCCCACTCAGTCAGAGGTCTCTCCATCCTTCTTTTTCGACTCAATTTGGGCTTTGAGTCTCCTCAGTCTCAAACCCAGGAGCCGATACCCAAACAAAAAGCCCTCAGAATGAGTATACACTCTACTGAGCTGCCAACAAGGGACAGCCCCACCAGAGGCTCAATGCCTGTAGACATTGACCAAAGTCCAGGTCAGTAGGCTTAACCTTCCTATCTTTCACTGACCTTCTATTCAAAACTAATGAAGAGATAACATCTCTCCATGGCAATGAAGTTGATCTACAATACCCACTTCAAGATCAACAGAGCCCGGAGGAATCCCTAATCTCTAGCCCCCATCAACAACCAATAACTGAGGTGAGTCCCATTGATGTGGAGGGGACTCATGTAGATTCACCACTAAATCTACGGCAACCGAGCCCTTTGATGAATCTAAAAGAGACATCATTGCGCATGGGAAACCAGGGTGCCAAGAAACTACATCTGGTGGTGAGGCTGAACATACTAAGTATGTTACCTCATCTCCCCGTGATTCTTCAAAAGAAGATGTGCGAAGCATGCAACTCCTTGTTAAAGACCTTCTATCTAAAGTCTCAAACCTTGAATCCTTGGTTAGGACTTTAGAAGCAAGGTCTGCCACTCAGCAACTTGAATTGACAATCTCAAGGCTCAACTAGCTGAGAAACAGATAGAGAGGTCTATTACGCATGTACCTATTCAGGTCTCACTAACTTCTTCCTCTAGCTCATCTAGCTCTGAAGATGATGCTACCAAAAAGGGGGAGAATGTTCAAAGACAAATACATGAGGAACCATAGAGCCGACCTTCAACTTCAACATCTTCTTCTCCCATCATCTCAGTAGCTGAGCCATCTCACGTCATTCTTCAGATTGACCCAAGGATGCTCAGTGATCTCTACAGACTCTTTACCAAGTTTCTGTTAAGATCTCCTTTGAGCAGCCAAGCCATGATGCTGCAATGATCTACTTTGGAGCTGAAGAGCTTCAGAGGCTGACTGCACTTCTACCACTGTGGAAGAAGTTGGTCAACCTAAGGTCCACATGGAACCCAAGATTCAATTCGAAGGGGAAATGGGGACTGATGGCCCAGCAACTGAAACAGTTGGGACAGAATCTGCATCTCCTCAATTTCGAAGCTGAAGTTAAAGCCTCGGAAGAACAAGCTGAATCTTCCGAAGCTGAAATGGAAGCTGCGGAAGGATGTTCAAAATGTTCGAGGAACTGATCATCACAGATGCAATCCTAGAAATGGCATCTGAGGTGAGCAGTGAGGACTTTCCAATTCTACCTCCATCCCAGACACCATCTTTGCCTCTCTCACAATCAGAAACTCTCTCCAAGAACCACCACAGTCAGGATCTTCAAAAGACAAAGGAAAAAGGAAGATGACTGCGGAAGAGCTTCAGGAAGAGGAGAAGATGAGAAACTCAAGAAGAAAGGAAGACTTCAGACTGAGAAGTTGCTAGCTGCCAGTACAAAAGCAGCTGCTTCAATCAGGAGGTTGTCATCAATAAAAGAAGAGAGCAGATAATTGACCAGCTCATTGAAATGGGAGCTGCAATGAAGAAACACTCCTGCTACCATTAGAGGAGTTGGTGGATCTGGAGAAGGCAACCAGGCTGAAACTTGAGGAAGAAGCCAGGTTGGCCTTGGAGAAAGAAGAGGAAAAGAAACAGAAGGAGGCTGAATTGCAGCTAAGGAGAGACAGGGTGAACTTCCTACTCTCCAGAGGCTTTGAGCTTCAAGAACTTTCTCCACACAATGATGATACGATCCTCTGGCTCTACAACAAAGAGCAGGATCAAATGGAGAAAGAAAGGAAAAAGGCTGCAAAAGAAAAGGCCAGAGAGAAGAAGAAGAAGGAAGAAGAAGCCAGGGTCACTGCCTCCAAGAAGCTCACTGAGAAAGCCTGGATGAAGGACTATCTTCGGGCTCATGGATTCTCTGGGAGGCAGGTGGGTCCTATGTCTGAAAGGACACTCCAACGGATTGTCAGTGAAATTAAGGCTGACATCCGGATGGGGAAAAGGAAAGAGATGTATAGAAGGGTAAAAGGGATGACCTTCACTGCTACCACCCAACCACAACCTGAACCTTCACCCTACCATTCACCATTAAACCTGAACCTTTCACCCCTGAACCCACATCACTACCCTCACCCACTCCCTCACCTCAACCACCCAAACTTCCCATCATCCTACCAAAACACTAGCCAGAACCTCTGAACCTAAACCTACCCAAGTACTATCCAGACCATCCCCTCAGCCTTCTCAACATCTCTCCCTTGAGGAGTTTAAGGCAATCAAGACGAAGCTCGTGAACTGCACTACTCTGAGCGAAGTCTCTTGTGTAGAAGACTCTGTCAACATCACCTATGTTGATGGTTCTTCAAGTTCCCTCACAAGAGATAAATTCCTTGATTTTCCTAGAGGACTTTGGACCAGGCTGCGAGACTTCTGGGACTCAACTCAGACTCTTTGAATGATGAAGAGAAGAAGCTCAGAAGGAAACTGGTGACTCTACTGGATACAAAGAAAGAGGACAAGATTCCTAGTCAGTCTCTTGTGCCTAGAAGGAAGATAATCCAGTGGAGTTTGATGAACCTTCTCACAACTTTGTTGTGGAAAGAGAGAATAGTGAGGTCAATAGACTCAATGCAACCTCTCTGCTACACTCCAGCAGGTTCGACATTGCTGAGCTAGCAGAGAAGCCATTCTCCAACCCCTCCAACTCCGAAACTGCTGCACTCATCAGAAATCATCTCAGCAGTCTTCATCTAGCTGAGTTAACTGCAAAGGAAAGATTGAAGAAGAGTTGAAGTTGAGAAGACAGGAAGACAAGGAAAGATCTCTCACCAAAGGTACTGCCTTCTACAGATGGTGGAAGGTCCTGAATTGGAACCTATAGTTTGATGGAATATGACTATAGTTCCCATCAACTAACTCTTTTCAGAGGGCAACAACAAAGGGTACATGTTATCCAAGGTGACAGACTGGATTTCCTGTCTACCAAGGATCTGTACAAACTTCTCAGCACCACATCAGGGAAGAACAAGGAGACAGACAAATATTTACTCTCCTTGGTGCTGAAAGTTTTGAGAAGTCGAGACAAGTGAAGTTTTGGTAGCATCAGCCTAGGGGGAGTTTGTTGGATCAAGAAGAAGGCTAATGCAACCAAAACTTTGTCACTTAAAGTTATTTTGGTGCTGCATGCAAAAGGCTTTCAAAGCTTAGCATGGAACTTGAAGGTTGTAGAGTTCTTCCGAAGACAAAATGAAAGATAACTTCAGAAGACAGAACTCTACTTCCGAAGACAAGTGCATACTTCCGAAGTTCAAGACTTAGAAGAATAAAGTAAAGACCACTTTCGAAGTATGATGAAAAGAAGAAGTCTCCAAGCCTTGGAAGAAGCAGCCTCTTCCGAAGTATAAGTGGCTTCGGAAGTACTAACTCTTCCAAAGCCATTTAACCTTCGGAAGACACTGCTATGAACCAGTGGACACAAGTATGGTCTCTGACACTCCGCTACAGACTTCTGATACAGCATGGCTTCTTCCTAAAGAACCATGTGTTGACCATACTTTATTTCACTGTTCACCTTTTCATGATAGTACATATTACCAACTTTAGTTGGTGACAAAAGGTAAGTCAGGGACATGTCCTGACTACCAAATCTCAGATAAGACTTTATCCGAGATACCTTAATCTTTAGTCTTGTAGTATAGACTTTAGCTATAGGATCCCAGCTGGTATCAAAGTATATCCGGCTGTAGATAGTATTATATATAGGTTCTCCTTGTAATTCATAGATATAGACAGATCATCTGCTTGTAAGAGTCTTGTATTTTGAGTTGAGAATCAATATATAAAAGTATTTTGAAAATTATCTTTCTGTGTTCTTAGTTACTTTCTATATTGTGATCAACTCTTATTGATTATTCATATATCCGAGTGTTGTTGTAGGTGAGTTTGAGTGAAAACTCTTTGTTTAAGTGACAAACACCAATCCTGCAACATACATGTATGATTCTTTGTTAAAAATAGGTTCTTTCTATACCATAATTAATATAATTTTATTCTAGGTACATAGTGGGACTATATTTTCCTGCAAAAGAACATACGAATCAAAATAGGTGTGGAACCTTCTTGTATTACAAATCATGCACATTATGCTTCTTAAACTTTAAGTTTGTAAGTGTCGACAATAAGCTCTTTAAACTCTATGTTTATAATTGTCGATAATAATGTTTTCGTATGCTTCTTTTTGCCATTTTATATTTTTTCTAAGATATACTCTATTTTTGTGTTACTTTCAAAAACTAATATATGTATTCTACCCCTGTGTTATCACTGCATAACTATGCCTGACTCGTTATTAAGTATAGTTATGACAAAACAATTGTTTGAACATGTTTTTTCTTGCACCATATACTTTTTGTTAGAACAAAGGATAATTGACAAGCCACTAGCCCACCCTAACATATTCTTTATTTAAGTATGGAATCCGAGACTATTCTAGGAAGAAAGCTTATCTTAGGTGAGAAAACCCCATCACCCAACATATAAACCTACATGTTCTACTTCTTTTAATAACTCATATATTTGTGTCAAGTGTTAGTGTTCTTGCAACATTGTAAAGAATCTTTATGTAAAAGTTGAGTCAATTGTCTAGCAATGACACCATAATCTTTCATGAATCTTCTATATATAGTACCATGTGAGTGTTGGCAAATTAGACATGAGATCGAAAGAACAACACATGATAAAATTGCTTGAATTGAGAAATTGTTTATTAAAGACTTGTTCTTTATGATATCATTGGGTATCTAACCAAATCAACTGACGCATCACTTCATAGACTGACACAACTATTTGGTTTTCATATGATATACATGTGACTCCTATTTATTTACATACAAGACTCAAAAATTCTTTCTATATCACATAACTGACACAAACTATTATGAGTTTATATTTTCAGTACTCCACCTAAATTAAATATAGTTTAAGGTATTCAACTTGCTTGTCTTGCTTGCATAATAGTGATGGTTTGTTATCGTCATAGATGAGATAGGATTTTTGTTTCTTGTCATTTACCTTGTGTTTCATATGGTGCATTTGTTCGTAAAATGACTGAGTTCTCCACATTCATAACATCTAAACTTGTTTTTATCTTTACTTCCTCAACAATGCCTTTTCCATATCTGTTTTCTTCTTTGTTGGAGTTTCTATTTCCTCCTCTACCACAATCTTGTTATTTAAACTTGCCATTGGAAGTTTCCCTTAATTATTAGCCTGAGCTTCTTCTTGACTTTTATTCGTTCTTCAAAGGATGTCATTTTTCCACTGCTTCTTCAAATGGCATTGTATCAATTTCTTGATATTGCTGGATAGATGCCACGATTGGTATGAACTTTTTTGGAACTGAGTTAAGCAACTTCCTTGCAAGTTTCATATCTTTTAAAGTACTATCAAGACTTTTGAAGTTGGCTTTTATACTATGTAACTTTCTTGCAAAGTCACATACTCGTTTAGTTATATTCAATTTTAAATCCTTTAGTTAACTTTTCAACATTTGTAAACATGCTTTCTAAACTAGATCAGCTCCAAGGTATCTGAATCTCATAGAACCTCTAGCTTCCTTTGTAGTCGAGTAATGTGCAACTTGCATAATTACATCTTGTAGGAATGTTTAGAAGATCATAACCTTGGTGCACACACTTACTTTTCACCGATGGTTTGTTTAACATTAAATATTTTCGAAAGGCCATAAGCATTCAAGATTGTTCCAGTCAACAATTCCCATTCATTTCAATTTGTTTGGAACATTAAAGTGAAACATTTCCTAGCTAATGAATTGATGTAGAACTGCTAGTTGCATTTTTTGACATTCTTCCTTGCTTTAGTTTCTTGTGTTTTTTCTTTCCTATCTTTTTTAATTTTTGTGCTAACTTGCTTTTAATCGATGATCATTCTCTTGATCAAATAGATTAAGATTTTTTTCCTTGCTTCTGGTCAACTTGCTAACTACTTTGCCTTTCTCTCTTCCAATTTTTAATCAGTTTGAAATATCCAATCGAATTGCTAATTGGACTTTAATTTTGATTAATTTGTTGTACTTGATGCTAGCTTAGTTGCTAATAAGAATTAATTTGCTCTTGACCAACTTGCTAATTATATTTTATGTGTAGTAACTTGCTTTGACTAGAGATTGGCCTTTATTGCAGAGTTGAATTATAATTCTTCTACTTACACTTAGCTAATTAAATATCTAATTATTTGACTTGCTATTTGAAGAAAAGATTTTAACTTGCAAAAGCAATGGGTTGTTTAACTTGCCACGAAACAATGGGTTTGTTTAAATTGCTTTGAACCATTAAGGTTTAGTTTGACTTGCTATGAACCATTACGGCTAATAAGCCAGCACTACTTATGTTTGCAGAGCGTGGGTGATCTTTTAACAATGGGATTACCCAAGTGACTAAACTTATAGTATTAGTTGAGCGTTCAAAAATTAAAAAACAAATTCAACAACTTTTTACATCCATTTTGTGATATGTCACTAGCAAAACAAACCAATCATTTAATGATTACACTAAATGCTCATAATATTATGAATATCCTTTCTAAATTATAAAACATATATTTTAATAAATTAAAATTTGTTTCCTTCTTATTAGAAAATGTAAACTTTTAAAAACAAAATTTTATGAAATATGAAGTATTTTATTACAAATAACTTTTCTTAAAAGATAGACACAAAACTTTTAAAGTTGAACGTTAAAAAAATATTATTATTGTTTTATTACTTAAGGTAACTAATTATACGAGATTGCATTTATGCATTATCTCATGAAACTATTTCATATTCAAAATTTTCTTTAGTAACTATTAAATTTAATATTTTTATTCAAAATCATGTAGTACACACGTCTTTAAACAATAGTTATATAATTTTTCTACACTCAATTCAAATTATTAATAGATATGATTTAGAAAAAAAAGGAAATTAAATTATAGGAAACAATCAACCCATTAGCTTAACCATTTGTGGCTCTCGCATCCTTGGTAAACACGTGTATATAGTTACCTTCCGCAATTCAAAATAATACAAAAGTTATGAAGTCCCACATCAAACCCACCCTCTTACATGTCAAACTCTCTTTCTATAAATAACTTCGATTCCCTAGTGCCATATTCATTCAAGCCATCGCAAACGCAACTTGTAAAGCATTAAAGTATAAACAAGCTTTAATCTTATAAAATGGCTTTCAAAAATGCATGCACCCTTTTGATTTTTTTTGTTATCTTGATTGTTGTTATAAGCCCACCCGTAGTTGAAGGTAGAGTCTTGTCTGATGAGTTTACAAATGCAAACCATCTTGCTACATACTCAACCATGTACAACAAGGCCAAGAACGGTATGTTGTTATGGCTCCCACGACTTGCGTCTGGTCCTAGCCCTAAAGGACCTGGTCATTAGCATGGTTTGATGTATTATGGATTGATGATGCTTGTCAAGTGATGCGGCCAAAATAAGAAGATATATATTTGTTTATTTTTCTTTGTTTTTACAGCTGTAGATTTACGAATAAGTTTGAATGAGATAAGTCTCATTGAGAAAGCGCAAAAAATGTTAATGTTAATTGTATCATTTTCTTTAAGTTTGGTTTCCGACTTCTTCTTTTCACGTCAAGAGCATCTTGAATCCATGTCTATTACTTTGACATCTTTGTTACACATATACTGGCTAGATAAACATCACATGTGATAACACTCTCTAATATGGAAAATTACATTGCATAAACTCTTGTAAAATTAATGCAACATTGAATTTTTATGTCAAATGTTTCCCACTAAGGAGAACTCGGTTTCAAAAAACAATTAGACATAACTAGTATTAAAACCCTTGCGTTGCGGCGGGGGCGTAAAACCATGCAAATAGCCCAGTGGCACACTACCATTAGTGACTACCAATATCGAAAAAACTCGTATCAAAAAAGAAATAAAATTCATCAAAATAAACTGAATGAAAAGTAGACGTGAAAATGTTAAACGACGCAGACGAAATGTAAAACATGCAAAACAATAAGTCGACCTAGGACTAACACAGTGTGACGGGGCCGTTAAATGGAGAAAAAATAAGCGAACAAATGTCGAAGCACACACATACCCTGCGGCGTGTAAACTCGCAACATTTAGACCAAAAGGTAAAACGCGAAATTGTAAATATGAAAAGTATAAGCGACCAAATTAGAAAGTAAAAATTGTTGGAGTTAAATTGTGAAAAATGTAAAAATATAGGGTTAAAAAAAGAAAAGTTGATAATTAGTATATATGTAATATTTAGTTTATGCACTCTTGAGAACCAGATCTCGGCTTCTTTTCTTTAAAAAACAAGTTTTTTCTATACCATAAAGAAATATAATCTTGTTCTAACTAAATAATTGGACTCTATTAATATTGTCCACCAAAACAACATACGAGTCAACACATGTGTAGTCTATTGGTTGCGAATGAACTTGAAATAAACACTAATTTTGATCGATAATATGATCACAGACTTTTTCATTCGAACAACGATTAGTACATCCATCATCCCCATATATACTACACACAATTAACGGTTATACTTAACCGTTGTAACTGTCATTTACAGTTACTTTTGGCGGGACAAATAACCTACCTATTTCGACCCATATGTATATTCAAGTATTACAATACTTACTATATAATAATTACAATAATATAATTAATATGACTTATGCTAAAGTTAATTATGTCCAACATAGTCTGTGTAGAACCTTTTTGTATTTCAAATCAGGCTCTATTATGCTCTTTAAACTCTAAGTTTATAACTTTAAACAATAAGTACACTCTAAGTTTATAATTGTCGATGATAATGTTTTCTCATATGCTTCTTTTTTGTTATTTTATAGTATTTGTGAGATATACTCACTACTTGTGTGTTACTTTTAAAAACTAATATTCGTATTCTACTCATGAGCAGACTTAACTTGAATGGAATAAAGTCACGAGTATAAAGTGAATTTTCTCTTGTATATGGAGACTTTTATACGAGTTTGTCTAGTGATACCATTATGTATTTGGAAAATGACTCTATCATTATAAAAAAGTTCGTATAAACCAGAATTTGAAAAAAAAATCATACAAGTTAATTAATAAAATAACTAAATAAGCTTAATTTCATTAAATACCCATAAAGCCCATGAGTTAATTAGATTAGATTAGCCTTTTACCAAAAAAAACCTTAAAAATGAACTTGCAAATTGCATTGCAAACTCAATAGGTAGAATGGACGATTTGTCGATGTGAATACACAAGACTTAAAACTTGTCACTCAAGAGATTGTCGAAAATCAATTGGTTTGCTTTTTGAAGAAATTTTGTCTCATTAAAACATGTGAAGACAAAGTATAGTCGAATGTTTAATGGATACAAAAATGATTCTTGCAATTGTTATATTCTAAAAGAGTTATTTAAATAAATTTCTGTCGTAGATGTAATACAATGTTTTTAAAATATGAAAACTTATTGGGAATAAATATAAAATATTTTATTTCAATTATTAAACACTATAGTTTTTATATTATGTTACATTATAATGATAATATTTTTTTATTATTGTCTCTTATTATTATTATATGACAAATTTGATTCGACCCGACAATTTTTATATTTGGTTCTATGTAATTTGAGCATTTAAAAATAATGACTCATTAAAATAAATTTATGTATTCGCCACTAATTCTGCTTCCTTTCATATTAACTGCATGACTATGTTTGACTCGACATTAAGTATAATTATGAGGCAACAATTGTTTAACGGGTGTTTTTTATTACAAATAATTTTTTGTATGATCGAAGGATCATTGACGGGTTACTGACTCACCTGAACATCTGAATTATAAGTATAGAATCTAAAACTATTCTCAAAAGAAAACTCACATTAGGTGAGAACCTTCTTGCCCAACATATAAACCTACATGTTTTACTTCTTTCAATTTAAGTGTTCAAAACAGATTTATTAAATCTTTGAGTTTTTATATTTGAAATTTAATAACTCTTTTTAGGACCAACCTGAAAATATATATTAATATTTGTCTTTCGTATTTCTTGCAACATCGTAAAGAATCTTTATGTAATAATTGAGTCAATTGTCTAGCAATGCCACCATAATCTTTCGTAAATCTTCTATAGTACCATGTGAGTGTTGGCAATTAGATATGAAATTGAAGGAACAACACCCAATGATAAACTTGCTTGAAATTCTTCATTACAGACTTGTTCTTCATGATATTATATTTACATGAAACGACACAGTTATTTGATTTTCATATACACATGTAACCTCTATTTATTTACATGTTTACATACTAGACTCAAAACATACTTTCTAATATGTACATAACTTTTATTAGTTTAATTATATATTTAAATACTCAACTTAAATTAAATATAGGATTCTGGTTGTATGCAGTTACTTTACATCAATGGCTACTTTAACATTAACTGTTTCCCAAAGGCCATTGGCCTTCATCAAGATTGTTTCCGTCAACAATGCCCAAGTAGTACAATTCATTACAATTTGTTTGGAACATTAAAGTGTAACATTTCTTTGTTAATGAATTAATGTAGAACTACTAGTATTTTTTTGGCATTCTTCATTGATCTAGTTTCTTAGGTTTTTTATTTTCATTTTTTTTTAATTTTTGTACTAACATGGTTTTGATCTGATGATCACTTGGTGATCAAATATATCAAGAAATTTTTTTTTTTTGCTTCTTGTCAACTTGCTAACTATTTTTTCTTGCTCTCGACCAACTTGCTAATTAATCTTATCTATTAACTATCCGACTTTTCTTGTTTCGAATTTAATCAAAAAAAATATAAGGGCTTTGTATTTTTCTACTTAACCAAGGACCAAATTACAACTTTTTCGGATACAGGCGTATATTTCATTTATATGAAACTTATGTTTTCCTATATTGCTCTCATACTTTGTATTTAGACACTTTTCATAACATAAAGAAGTTTTAAAAATTTAGAAGTTGTTCTAAACTTGGTCTCTATTGTTGAAAAAAAATGCATTACATCATCCGTTCAAATCGAACACTATATCAGATTATAATTTTCAAAGTAATATATTTATTTAAAATGATTTTGTTTGCACTATACGATCTTTGGCATAGCTGTATTTTAGAGTATGGAAAAATGTTCCTACTTAAAAGGTAAAGTGCTTAAGTTTCACATTTAGCAAAACGTTTAAATTCAGAAATAGGATTTAGACATTTAGTGATACGTGACTTGGTGATGAAAAAACGTCTTTTTCTTAGATTCATAAATTTACATTTTCTCTACAATTACAAAATGTTATTATTATTATTACAACTTATAACTTCGAACATTTACGACACTACAATATGTATCACTTTTTTAATAATTAGTTAAATAAGTTATCAGATTACGAAACATTATTAAATTATGTGTAAAATCTAATTAATTCGATAATATGGTCAAGATCTGGTAGTCAAATAAGTATGTTAGTCCAAACATGTGATAGAATATATTGAAATGAAGTGTATGCTTGCTTAGTATTACGTTTCAACTTTGAGTATAAATGGACATCTGGATTGAATTTTTAAGTTACGCACCAAGAAAAGACTAAAAGTTTTTACCTTTGGTTGATTATATATTCAACTTTTCTAATTTCCCAAAAATTAATTAAAATATTTTTGAGTAAGGGTACAAATAACATAAGTTTAGAAAGTGGCGTAATCTGAAGTGTGAAGTAATAAGCTATTTATTTTTTGTAAGCTAAAGATTGTTTTTTAGATGGACTTTACTAAAATGGTTATAATTTGGTTAGTAGTATTTGTTTTGGGAGTACGACTACTCGAAACAACCGTTGTACCGAGGAGTACATTTTCACAGGTCATCATTCCGGCCCAAAAACGAATTATTTTATGAGTTATTTTACTTTTTGTTTTATTTCTAGATTTTGTTGGACTTTATTTTTGGCCCAGATTTTAGCCCACTTATATTTTGTCGCTCATGGGAGAAGTTTAGTTTTGAAGTTTATAAAAATACTTTTTTATCTCTATCATAGTGTGTGTTAGTGTGTATAACCTTGATTATTGACATTCTTTATGAATCAACGATAGGTAGAAGAGTCGTTATTGATATTTTCGATGAATCAAATGTTCATTTATTATGTTTTGCTTTCACTTACATCATATTGCTAAGTAAGGATGTTTTCAAATTTAGAGATATTATATTATATGAATACTATAAATAACAGTTGTTATAGGCTGTGTAATGGTACGTGAGAGGGAGCATGACCATTGTCACGTAGATCGATCACACCTAGGGCAACTCGCTGCTAGCCATGATAAGGGGCTTTGAACAGCCAGGTCGTGTCCACCATCACGTTGTTTGAAGTTTGAATAGTTCTTGACCTTAAATGCATATTTACTTGCTTTTAAAAACCAAAGGGTGGTGGTTTTTTATAATTCTTTTAGACTTTAGTAAACTAATAAAATTTTATATGATTGGGCTGGTAAGATCTAAAGAGTTTGAGTTATTTGTCACATCACCTACATAAAATAATATTATGTTATTAGACCCTAAAAGGATCATACATGCCAATCCAAGAGGTGATTGATGATTGTTCTGCTCGTACTTTCTCATAAGTCCAAGAAGATATATGGGTGAAGACTTTTTAAAAGGAAGACAAGTGTTTTCAATCCGCATTTGTATATGCGAATGTCCAAGAACAACTGCTGACAAGTGTTTGTTCATCCGCATATAAAAATGGAGATAGTCAGAAAGAAATGCTGCCAAGTATTTCTCTTCCGCATTAACTAATGCGGATTTTCAACAGCAAATACGCCTAAGTGTTTGTTCATACACATTTGTCAATGTTGATGACCAACCACTAATGCTAAAGACCACAAACAAATGTTCATGAATAACAAGTCACCTGCATTAGTTAACGCGGATGAGTAGAAGAAATGTTGATTTGTTATATATTTGGACTAGACATTTGATGTGTAGATTCAGGGTAGTTTAGTCATTTTGTACAGGCCTTTTGTCAGCCTATAAATAGAATTGAAAACCCTACTTTTAGGACAGTTAGAATATCGAAATCTTCGATCAGTCATATGTTTAAGAGGTGTCAACTTACTGTATTTTGCTAAACCTTAGCATTCATTGTAACGTTTTCGCCAACATTTATACAAAGCATTTATGAGTATATTTAGCATTCAATGATTTGTAATTGTGTATTTCCGCTACATAAACTCTAACTCAATCATCACATTCGATCTTTGTTGAATCACATCAACTGAGAATATCATTCTCACACCCAGTCAATTGGTACCAGAGCTTTGGCTCTTGAAGTCACTTCAAATCTTCCCAGATCTGAACGAAAATGGATTGATCTGGTGATTGAATTACGATTAAAAAGTTCTTCGACTTTTAATATGTATTCATATTGAAAACTCATTGAACTAGCGACTTCATTACTATTCGACTGTACTCGAACCACAAATTAATCTTCGAACAACAAATTATACTCAAAATCAAAACAAATATATCATCATCAAAACTTTTTACCTAAAATCAAAAGTATAATCTCAATAGTATTCTTAGGTTGCTTACAGAAAAACAACTTGTTACTATTCAAGAACCCATTCAAATATTCGGATTTTCGACTGTTTGGACTATCCGGACTTGACATGAATCTAATCCATATTCAAACCTTCTAAAACAAGCTTATTAAAATGGATTCATTTAATTTGTTTGAACTTGGTTATGCTTCTAAGCCTCCTATTCTTAAACATAAATTTGAGTTTAAGCAATGGAAAATTAGGTGTATGAATTATACTATAGGTGTAGATCCCGATTATTGGATCTTAATATACAAAGGACCTATGCCACTCACTACTGATCAAGCTACACAATACAAGACAACAAGGATTCCCATTGAATATTGAAACCTAAATCTTGATGATGATGTGTATTAGAAAATCAAGATTAATCTCAAAGTCTACTCCATCCTTACACAAGCCTTAAAAAATTATGTACTAAGAGGCTGGAAAATATGGAACAACAAAAGCTGTGTGAGATGCACTACAGATTATATGTGAAAGAAGTACTGAAGTAGCTGAGATCAATAAAGACAAGCTTGTGAATAAGTATGAAACTTTCCATCACTCCAAAGGGGAGTCAATCTCAAAGCAACTACATTGGTTTGTGCAGTTGGTTAATGATCTGGAGATTATAGGGGTTACTTACAAGGAGAAAGAGATTAACAAAAAGATGTTAGAAAGTCTTCATGAAAGTTGGAAACATAATGTAACCATGCTGAAGAACACACTTGTTTTAGAGACTACAAGTCTGAATATAATGTTTGCAAAGATTAAAGTTGTTGAGCTTGATAAAAGGAGTAGAAACCATGGTGGAACATAAGTCATTGAGGCATATAAATTTTCATCACAAACTCATTCTGTGGAAAATGCATTCATCACTGAAGAAGATGACTTCCTCTCTTCTAGAGATCAATCAAGATAACAGGATTCATTGCCACTCCATTACAAGGCAAGCCATCAATATCAACATCAACTCAATCAACTGCCACTCCCTCAAGCATGCCTGCTAACCACAGATCTAAAGAGCAAAAGGCTACTTATAATGCCTTTGTTGCTAGTTTTGAAGCATACTTGGGAGGAAGACTCACTTCAACTCATTTGATCCAAAAAGACTTAGAAGAAATGGACCCTGATGATGTAGAAGAAGTGGATCCGCAGTGGCAAATGGCCATGATAACCATGAGGGTTAAAAAGTTCTTTAAAAAGGGAAGGAAGCTAAGTTTGAATGAAAATACTAAACTTGGATATGACAAGTCCAAGGTTAAGTGTTTCAACTGTGGTATGACTGGCCACTTTTCAAGGGAATGCAATGCACCGAGAAGAAACAACAACTTTCAACGAAATTCTCATGGTCAATCATCATCATAACCCAATCAAAGCTTCCAGTCAAACAATCAACAATAGTTTCATCATCAAAGTCAGGCTCATCAATCTCATCAAGGTCAACACCGGCAATCTCATCAAAGTCAGCCTCAACTAACCAATCAAGCTCATGGAAGCAGCCAAACTACTTCAAATGCACTTGTCATCAGACAAGATAGAGTATGTGTTTGAGCTTGTTTGCTTAGGAAGTGAAGCCTCAATTTCAAAACCATACTCTTATGGCAGATATAAACAATGGCCTAACTCCTATGCCATCTGAGGTAAAATCAAATCTTTGTAGTAATAAATGCATTAATAAATTACAGGGATACCATGAGCATAATCATAAACTAGCTGCTAAAATCAAAGAAGAAAAAGTAAAATATGAAATGCTAAAATGTGAGATGAAGGGATTTGAAAATAAAATCAAATCTTTGATAGCTGACATTGAAAAACTACATGGGGAAAAGTGTACTCATGTAGCTGAAAATGAAAAGTTAATTGAACTGTTAACTAAATCCAAAGCTAAGCAATCAGCCACCGAAGTGAAACTTGAAACGTTACAAATGTCTTCAACAAAGTTGTAAGAGATGCTTGATTCACAAAAGGATTCAAAGAAGATGACTGGGATAGGATACAATTCATGTCCCCTTCCATATAGTGATAACCACACGCTTATGCCTAAATCACTCACTCTTTCCGAGCAAAGTGAGCCTAAGATTATTGAAACAAAATTAGTAGTTTCACAGATAACAAATTCTCAAAATAAACCAAGTTTTTATATTGAAATAAATGAGGATAAAATCCAATTAGGTTATTCAATCAAAATCAAAGAGCGCTAAGATAAATTTGTAAGGTCATTAAACCGAGGAGCCCAGACAAGGCAGTAGTGCCATTTGTGAAATTCATTCCCGAAATTCTAAAAAAAAAGGTTGGAGTTTTTATGAAACCCTCTGCTGATAGCAGATCTGATAGGGAGACCAAATCTTCTAAGCATTCAATCAAATAAGATAAATTTTCATAGTAAAACAAGGGGAAAACTCCTGTGATTCTATGATCAAAGAGGTTTTTAGAGTGTTAAAAGAAACATTAACCTAAGTATGAAACAAGGACATGATTTTCATCCAAGAGATAAAAAAATTATTTCTGAAAATAAAAAATGTGTCTAATTTCTCCATAAAAATAGAGACCAAAGATTTGATTACTCTTCTGATTCTTCTGTTGAAATTGATCAAATGAAATCAAAAGGGCACCAACATAAGTCCAGCCAAGCTTCATCATCTAAACCAAAACCTAGAGGAAAGTACCTAGAAGTTACAGTCATGGATAGAAACGGGAAACCCAAGACCATCATGGTTTGGGTTATATATTCTAACTAGTTATTTTATGCTTGTAGGGTCATCCATACAGATCTAAAAGCCTATGGTATGTGAACAGTGGATGCTCCCGACACATGACAGGAGACAGTTCCATCCTTCATCCATACTATGGCATTTCTAGAGAACGGGTTGTCTTGAAGACACCAAGGAAGAATAATACCTATGTCTTAAACCTTAATTTTTATTTACCTAAAAAAGAAACATGTCTACTGTCTAAAGCGTCTTTTGATGAGTCATAGCTTTGGCATAAACGTTTGGTACATACCAATTCAAAAACATGAATAGATGGGTTAAAGGAAACAATGTAATTGGTTTACCTCAAAAGGAATTTGCATTTATTGACCACTTTTCAGCTTATCTTAAAAGGAAACAACATAAGTCTTCCTACAAACCAAAGCTTGTGAACACAAACAATTCTCCAATGAAATTACTTCACATGGATCTATTTGCACCAACTTATGGTATGAGCATTGGAAAAAAAACAATATTTTTTTGGACCGTGTACGTACGAAGTACGAACAGATTTTATGTGAAACCAGATCAAATGTGCGGAATCTTTTTGATTGGCGATCCAATAAGTGAGAACGATAACCCGATCGATCTAACGATGTAACAAACGTTAAGAATGAGTAGAAATCGATCAAGAACGAACTATGAAGTTGGATTGGGTGTTCTGGACGCTCTGGACAGCTAGGGTTTATGTATATTCGAAGTCTCTCTCCAAGTGTTTTGTTTTTCCAGGAATTAAATGGTATTTATAGGTTTGCAGCTGCCATTCGTATGACTAAACCATTGACATGGTTCAGTCGTGCAACTGAATCATGCGATTGAGTCATACGCACGACTGAAGGTTCAGTCATGCGACTGAGTCAATCTTATGCCTCAATCATACGACTAATCCAGTCTCTTGTTCAATCATGCGACTGGTTCATTAGTATGATTCATTCATGTGTATGGTCCATAAGTATGGTCCATTAGCATGAGTAATCACCCGACTAAGTTGAACACATTTCCCAATCATTATTGACTTAGAATTATATACAATAATCTCAAACCTATATATGAAGTTCATACATATGAATTATACTTCACACAATAATAATATGAAATAATCATAGATAAATAAACATCAAGGCATATATCATATTTCATTTCATCATCACACTACACATATGTAAGACATAAAAGATTTTTACATTTAAGCACATAAACTAGGAACATCATGTATCTACAAACCCCCCCTTGGACCTAGTTTACCCTATTGTCTAACATTCTTCATATGCTCTTGAAATTTCTTGTACTTCTCTTCTCTGGTGACTCCCGCATGTATCTCAAACGTGAAGCAGAGCCATATAACATGTTGGAATTGAAGAGGTTGTATATTGTCTTGCATGTCATAGAATAGTGGCCACTTGTGTAAAGTGTAAACATCATCAGTAGACAAGTTAGAAAGCCACATTGGGTCAAATACCCTGATAGTCTCTATCTTCCCATCTCTGTTCAAAGCTATGACCACTTCTCCTGTCCTCCAATCATAATACCTCCTTTTGAAGTGTGGAGTGAAGTCCTGAGGCATTTATCGTAAGGGAATCTTAGACATTATGCGTGGGGGACTCCACTTTAACACCACCTTTTGTCTTCTAGATATAGGATCAACTTCAGACTTATGAATGAACCTCTTAGGTTGTTGAGGTCTGAAGTTTACCCATCTAGTGTAGTATTCTTTCTTCAATGCTGCCTCAAACCATCCCGACATCTTTCTCGGGTTGGCATACAAAAGATCTAAGCATTCCAGTCAGTTGAGCTCAAAACCAGGAAAAGTCTTCAAATCATGTGGATTTCTAAAGTACTTAATCACTTTCTCCCTTTTAACAGCATAGACTTCAAAGTCTTCAAAATATGCCCATGCGATAATCTTGCCTGGCACTTTCTGATGTCTCTTGACTCTATAAAGTTTGGTGTAGGCATTCAGCTTTGGAGGTGCGCATTGGGCTTTCATTTCAGCAAAACAAACTGCCCATTCAGCTTTCTTTAAGTTAACATTTTCATCTGAAGCTCGGGCTTTACTTTCATCTTTCGTTTTTTCTTTCTCCATCTACTCTAGCTTATCAAAAGTATCGCTGCCAAAAGTTTCACCCAAGTTGGGGATAAAGTTGCCCTTAGGGTCATTGTACTCAAGATAGTGGTCAACTGTGACATCTTCAATCTCTATTTCATCCACATCCTGTAGCTCCTCATCACTTAAGACATCAACTACCAGCGTATCTTTGACAATTTCATCTGGATTTAATCTAGACATATCAGCAAGCTGCTCATCTATCAGATCATGGATGATGTCTCCTTCTTCAGGAGTATAGCTCACAAACCTTCTTACAATCCCTTGCAAATGTAGAATCATAGTGAGCTGAGTCTTGACTTGCTGAAGGGGAATAACATCATAGTCCTCAGGATGTTGAGCATCACTCTATCCTTGCATCTGAGTTTTTTCAGCTGGAGCTGCAGACGACGAGGCTCTTTTTGAGCACCTCTCCTGTGCAGCTTGACTTGAGGTTGATGCAGATGCATCACCTTCTTGATCATCCTCCTCCTCCTCATCATCATCATCTCTTTTATCTTTACCACTACCTCCAACTTCCTCATCATCATCATCATCTTCTTCTAATTCATCATCAGAAGTCTCATCATCATCATCTCCTTCAACATCACCATTACCTTCAAACTTTAGGGGGTCACCCTTTATCCCCTTCAACTTTAGCATTATCTTTTTTGTTCTTCTTCTCCAATCCTTCAATACTTTTTACAAAAACCATCACCAGATCATTCTAACTCTTCAGTGCATGGTGAGCTCGACCTAACGCTCTCTCGTAAGTAGTGTTTTTCTCAGTGAGTTGAGCTATCTACTTGGCTTGGGCGGTATTAACCGCCATCAGCTGCTTCCTCTAACCCGACAGTGGGTAGAGTAGAGCCAAGTATAATTAGGAATTGAGTGGATGTTCTGGCTTGGTGAGTAGTGGGTGTAGTGGTGGATGTGGTGAAGATAGGAGGAGGAATGGAAGTGGATTGTGGTGGAGTTGTGTTGGGTATAGTGGGTGAGGTGGATGTAAGTATATGAGTGGTGGTCCGAGTATCGGTGGTACTGGAGGTGGTAGTGGGTGTGGTGGTGGTGGTGGCAGTGGTGGTGGAAGAAGTGATCAATGTAAACCTCGGTCTTTTACCCTTCTTCCCATGGGGTTGGACCATCCTCTTTTTCCTTGAACCCTTGGCAATTGGGGCTCCCCTTAGGCTAATAGGCTGGTCGGGTGTGTAAGTGGGATCCATGACATCATTGTCATCACCTGTAGTACCAGCTTGGCATCCACCAACCACCTCCTTCCCTTTCCCGGTAGCCACAACATGGCTCCCAACTTGCCTGACGAGGGGCTCATCACTTGACTCATCCTCTTCCTCTATCAAAAAGTCTGGGTGGATAGCAGCCTTCTTAGATCCACCTGGAGCAGAAGAAGTACTGTGTGGAGTTGGTGAAGATATGGTAGAAGTGTCGGTGGCCTGTGAATGACTGGGGCCAGCATCTCCCCCACCTTGACCATTATCATGGTCATCATCATCGTCATCGACTTCATCAGCAGGAACCATAATAGGCTCCATATCTGAATCGCTATCATTGTGATGCCACTTCTTATGAGTAGGCGCCACATAGTCCTCATTAGCCAGATGCCCAAAAAGACTCCTGAATGGGGGCTTCACCTGCTTCCCTTGGTATACCTTCATCCTACCCAAGGTGGTGTCATCCATCACCTCAAGCATCACTGCATCATCTTTCTCCTTAGGTAGCATAGGAAGCTTCTCATCTATAATCATCTGCAAGAAACGTGGATACATGCAGAAGCCTTCCTTGCCTTTGGGCTCAATGTTCTCGATCAGGTAGGTGAAGATCATGTGAGAGAAACTAAACGGGTGGTTCAGTTCAGTGCAACATATGCATTCTGGATTTGGTCGGATATCTCGTCAAATCCTCCACGCCTGGAGGCTATACACTTTAGGATCACATGTGCCAAATACTTGAACTGCAGGCACATGTTGCTGTTGTTCAGCACGCCAACATTGATGTCACCGGCATACTTGATCTTCAAAGAACATCCACGAACCATTAGGGGATACAGCTTGGTTAGGTAGTGACAGGATCAGTGATCTCAAATTTGATGGATTAGAGTGTAACGCAGCGGAATAAGAACAAGAATTAGACAAATTATAGCAAGAATTTGATATTCGTATGCATTAAGAACAAATACGGTTGTAAAGAGAGAATATATTTCTGTGAAAAGGAATGTTTCAATAATATCAAATGTTTCTGCTCAATCATTCACTGATTACAATTAGGTTGACACTCCTTATATAAAGTGCAATCACTGCTGATATCACGGATAGTGACATCTGGCAGATTTGTTACAAAAATAACTAAAACTTAACAAACTACTGAAATGTTCACAACTACTGAGAACATATCAGAGTGCTAAGTATAAAACATAAAATACTGATACGAAACTACTGAAACTACAACGACTGAAGAACAAGCTCTTCAGTCGTTTTACAAAACTACTGAAAGGAAAAACATAAAACTACTGAAAGAAAACCGTCACAACTACTGAACGAAAACCGTCACAACTACTGAAGAAGACCTCTTCAGCTGTTGTGAAAACGTTTGATACTTGGTCTTCAGCACTTGTGTCTTCAGACTTTGTCTTCAGCACTTGTGTCTTCAGACTTTGTCTTCAGCACTTGTGTCTTCAGACTTTGTCTTCAGCACTTGTGTCTTCAGACTTTGTCTTCAGCACTTGTCTTCAGACTTTGTCTTCAGCACTTGTGTCTTCAGACTTTGTCTTCAGCACTTGTCTTCAGACTTTGTCTTCAGCACTTGTCTTCAGACTTTGTCTTCAGCACTTGTGTTCAGACTTTGTCTTCAGCACTTGTCTTCAGACTTTGTCTTCAGCAGTTGTTGTGACGTCTGTGGGACTTAAGGTTTTTCTGATCCGGCTCATTGGTTCTTTTGGTCCAACAAACTCCTCCTGAACCAATGCAGCCAAAACCTTAACTTTATTGAGGTCCCACTTATTATTGGCAATAAGATTGGTCTTTTTCCTTCTTGATCAGCTAAGAAGATGACCCAATTAAGCACTGGCCTGGGAATAGATTTCTGAAATTTGGTTGGCATAGTATGGATAGGAGCCCTGACTTTGGGGAACTGGACACAGGGCTGTGGTCCTATCCATGAAATCTACTTCCCATGTATAAGCCTGTAGGATTCTCTGGTGTATGCTCTGAGAAACATAATTTGTTCTTCCATGGTAAGATTTTCAGCTCCACCATTAAACAATCCTTCACGCCCATACAGCTCTAAAATGTACTTAGCCTGTTTGCCATTTTTTAGCTCAACTGTTGTGATCTGTCTGTATGCAAACTCATCTGGGTGAGTCCCTTCAAGTAACAGACTGAGCTCATTGTGTTTGAAGTTCTCAAGCCTCTTGTAGACTAACCCCTTTTTAATTACTCTGTTCTCTAATATCTTTTGGGGTGGTTGTTTAGTTTCATATGCCTTCTTGAAATCTTCTACAATTTCCCATGGTGATACTACAAGGACCACTGTGATCTCTTCATCTACGATCTTTTTACTTGGCCCTTGTATCTCGAAGGAATGTCTTTCTTCATAATTCTATGAGCCACCCTAGGATCAGGCCATATTCTCACCTTTTCCTTTTGATATTGAAATGTGTTAGCAAGGGTGTACAATCTCAGAGCTTCTTTCTTCATACTGATTATTGATGAAGAAGCAGCATAAGTTTTGTCTATGCTTTTCAGCATCTCATCATCATGAAGCTTTTGCTACTGTTCTTCTATCTTTACTCTCACAGCTTCCATCTGTGAGGTGGGAGTGATGGGCATAGGTTTGGCTTTAGGCAAAGTTAGGACTGCAGAAAGAGGCAGCCTATCTTCTTCGTCATCATCCTCTTCTTCTTCTTCTCTAGCCTCAACACCCTTCTCTTCTTCTTCTTGGGTGCATCATCAGCTGTTGGTTTTGAGGGTAAAGGAGTTGGTTTAGAGGGTTGTGGTAGTGGTGATTTTGAAGTGGGAGGTTTTGCAGGTTGTTCTAGCATTCTTGTAGTGAGTGTGGCTTTTGAGTGTTTTGCTAGTTCCTTTCTGTTCCCAGCACCTGCCTCATTTAGTGCTTCAATAACCAATCCCTTAGTGTATGCTTCAGACGAACAGATCTTGGTGGTTATTGCCAAGATACTGTCCCTGGTCCATGACTTAATCTCGATCAATGATCTCCCAAGGTACTTTGCAATGAATCTGATCATGATCTCTAGTCTTTCTCTTTCTAATGCATCATAACTTGCCCATCTTGAGTTAATTTCTTCAACTTCAAGTCTCCTAATCTCTGAGTCAAGCTGTGCAGTATCGAACCCCTGTATATACAGTTGATCAATAATGGAGTCCATTGATTTACTGTGTGTAGCATCCGCCATTTTGATCATCTCATCGAGTTCGAGTTCTTTTTCTTTTCCTTCAACCTTCCTCTTCTTATATGTGACATGAAAGTCTTTGTGACTTTCACCACTTGATCAATGTCAGCTCCCTTCACAAACTCCTCTTCCTTCTCAGTCTCCTTTTCTTTCTTCCCCTCTATGCTCTTCCTCTTTGCTTTCACTGACTGACTCTCCCCCTTTTTGGTTGCATTGGTTGCAAGGGTTGAGTAGCAGAAAGCCTTGTGCTCACAATCTCCTCCACCAAGGGTTGTATGATTGAGGGAAGCCTCTCATCCATGGTTTTGATCACAATGTCTGTGATCATTGGGGTGATGAGAGGTAGGGATTGCTGAAAGATAGCAGCTGTTTGCTCAGAGGGGTTCTGTCCCTGAGAAGCAGTGCCAGAAATAGAAGCTGGTGGCTCGGAAGTTTTGAGTGGCTGAGTGTGTGGGAACCTTCAGGTGAAGGTGCCATTTGTGGGTTTATGTTGGTGGCAGATAGACTTGCTTTTTGAGAGAATTGGTCAAGTAGTCTTTGTAGTCTACTGACTTCTTTCTCAAGAATTGTGTTCTAGGCCAGAACATCATAAAAAGCCCAGGTCATCATCAGCAGATGCTGAATCACCTGACCTCCTGCTTGTAGCAGGATGTACATGCACTGGGTGTAGACCAGTTTTAGCATGTGCCCCTTTTTCTTGGAACTGGGGACTTCCAGCCTCAGGACGATGTCCTTCATCAGCTGTTTCCTCTGGTGAGGTCTTAGCAATGTTACCAGACTCAGTCTGATCATGTGCTGATTCAGAAAAGGTGGCAGCCTCACCAGATGTTCTGGTCTCCATATCCACACCAGGAGATAGAACAGTTAAACCCTTGTGCTGTGGGCTATCAGAAGCATGTTGATCCTCTTCCTCAATTGCTGTGGTTTTCCCCTTTGTTGGTGGTTGTTGGGGAGGAGGAGAGGCATGCAGCTGATTCAACACATTTGCAATAATGAGAGTAGGACTTTGTGGGGCGGTTGCAGTGGGAGATGGGGTAAAAGCAGTATGCACCTGGGGAGAATGGTGCTCTTCAATGGAAATCTCCTCAAATGAGGAAGATCCCAGATAGTGGGTACCCTTCTTTGGTTGCTGCAGCTCCTTTTGAGAGGAATCCTGAGCGGCTGTGGCTGTGAAGTCCTTGTATCCACTAGGGGGTTATAAACCAGTGGATATAGCCTACGTTTGTGTTGCGGGGCATCCTCAGGGGACTCATTTCCCTGAGTAGCCTTTTTTGTCTTCTTTTTAGTGGGTTTGGTGGGGACTTTGGATTTGGAGGTGGTGGTTGTGGGTTCCAGCTGCGTGGGTTTTGCGCAACTTGGCAGCCATTTTTAGTGATTGGTCAGAGTTGTGCCGGGAGTATACTTCAGGCAATACAGCCGTAGCAGGGACTCCCAGGCCAACAAGTCCCTCAGCTTGAAGCTGGTTTTCAATTATGGCCATTATGAACCGAGGATATAATATCCAACGGTTAGCAAGTTGTTTTTGGGCCATATCCTTGAGCTCTAAAAATAGTATTTCAGAAAAATTTAAAGGTTGTTGCTCAAGGATGGAGTACATTACCTGTTGCCACCTTGTGGACATTTGATCCCATGATGAAGTCTTGGGGGCAAGGCAGACATTTACCAGGTGAAAGATAAGACGTTCGGCATCCTGGAAATGTTTCTTCAATATGGTAGATGCACTCAGGTTACCCTGGTATCCATGCTGGGCAAATGATTGATCGATTGTGCGCTTTGGATAACCAGTTGGGAAAGAGGCATCATCCAGATTGAGGGTTTGGCGAAGAATGTCTAGACTGATGACCACTTTTTGACGATGGACAAAAGATTGAAGAGACTCTGTGTCATTCTCCTCAGAGACAAGAGTGACGTTTGTCCAGATTGGTTAAGAGATTTGGCATATATGGTGGGATTTAACAGAAAAGTCGTTTTGTAAGGTGACTGAACCATTAAATCAATGGCGTTGTGAAACTTGGTCCAGTATGGCGATTTTGTGAGATGTGCGACACAATTGTGTCGAGGTTTTAGTTGCATGGTCACCATTGATGAAGAGAGGTTACAGAGTTTTGAACGTTAGTTTGAGAAGAGAAGAAAGTAAAAACTCTGAAGGTGGATAAGGTATTTAAAGGGTAGGTTAGAAAACGACTGAAGGTTTGGTGGTGTTAGTCATCAGTTGTTGAAACTACTGATGACGTGGTATTAACTTTCAGAGGTTTGGAATGACTGACCGTATTGGTGTTATCAGCAGTTGTTATAAAACAACTGAAGACTTGGTTTTAACCGTCAGACGTTGAAACAGCTGAAGTCTCTAATTTAGTCATGAGTAGTTATAAAACTACTGAAGATTTAGTCATCAGTAGTTATAAAACTATTGAAGATTTAGTCATCAGTAGTTATAAAACTACTGAAGACAGTTTTGACTTCAGGTGATGAAACAACTGAGGACTTGGTACTAGTCATCAGTAGTGGGAAACTACTGAAGACTTTGGTTTTACCATCAGTTGTTGTAAACAACTGAAGACTGGTGTTAGTCATCAGTAGTTGTGAAACTACTGAAGACATGGTTTTGCTTCAGTTGTTTAGAAAGAAACAGCAGTTGGGAAACTACTGAAGACAAAAAGGCTCATTAGTAGTTGTTGTCAATTCATTGCTTTTCAGCTGTTTCATACTGTCCTCAACACGTACTCATCAGACGTTTTCATCTGTGTTTCAGATGTTTCATAGGACATCAGTACGTATTTGTATTCTGACAACAGTAGTTGTAGCTACATCAACTGTTGTAACTACATCAATTGTGTTAACAAATAAAGTACTTGAGTACTGAGAAGTTAAGCTCTAGTAGTTTAAGAAAACTTCCGGAGAGAAAATAACGTCAGTACTTATATATATGACAATAATAAACTAATGATCATCAGTACTTGTGAGCTGAGATCACCAGTAGTTGTCACTTATTCTAGCTGCAGCATACCAAGCCTTAACACAGGTTGTTTGGAAAGTTGTGCTATCCAAGGGATTAGTGAAAATGTCTGCAAGCTCATCGGCACTAGGAACAAATTTTGGATCAATCAGACCTTTTTCAAAACAATCTCTAATAAAATGGTGTCTGATTTCAATATGTTTAGTCCTAGAGTGCTGGACAGGATTCTTGACAATACAAAGAGCTGAAGAGCTGTCCATTAACAATGGGGTTTAGTCTCTGTTATGCCATAATCCAATAATTAGTTTTGAAGCCAGAGTACCTGAGATGTACAGCTTGCAGCAGCATGTACTCTGCTTCATCAGTTGATGTAGCAACTGAGGTCTGCTTCTTACTCTGCCAAGAAATCAAGCAGTTGCGTAAGAATTGGCATTCTCTAGAAGTGGACTTTCTTGTCAACTTACACCCTGCATAGTCACTGTCAGAAAAAGCAACTAATTTACCATAATGTCTAGTAGAATACCATAACCTAGAGATGGAGTGCCTTGAAAATATCTAAAGATCCTCTTGACTGCAATCAAATGAGACTCCTTAGGTGCAGCCTGAAATCTAGCACAAACACATGTACAAACATAATATCTGGTTTAGAAGCTGTTAAGTACATCAAGGACCCAATCTACATTTAAAGTGTTTCATCAACCACTTTACCTTTCTGATCTGTATCCAGTTGTGTGTGTTGCACATGGGAGTAGAACAGGGCTTACACTTTTGTAAATCAAACTTTTCCAAAAGATCTTTTGTGTATTTGGACTGATGAATGAAAATTCCATCAGCCTTTTGTTTGATTTGCAAACCCAGAAAGAACTGTAATTCTCCCATGGCACTCATTTCAAACTTTTGTTTCATCAACTTTGTAAAGGCATCACACAACTGTGGATCAGAGGATGCAAAAATAATATCATCTACATAAATTTGAACAAGTAGATTATGCTGCCCAGCTTTCTTAATGAATAAAGTCTTATCTATGGAGCCTCTAGTGAAATTATTTTCCAGAAGAAAGTTTGATAATGTCTCATACCAGGCTCTAGGAGCTTGTTTCAACCCATAGAGAGCCTTATCAAGCTTATACACCCAATTAGGATGTTTATTGTCCTCAAAACCTGGTGGTTGACATACATAAACCTCTTCTTTATTTTCCCATACAAAAATGCACTTTTGATCCATTTGAAAAGTTTAAGGTTGTGATAAGCAGCATAAGCTAAAAAAAATCGAATTGCTTCCAGTCTGGCTACAGGGGCAAAGGTTTCATTATAATCAATACCTTCCTCTTGTGAAAACCCCTGTACAACATCTGGCCTTGTTCTTAACAATAAGCCCATTTTCATCAGTTTTGTTCCTAAACACCCATTTAGTGCCTATTGCACACTTACCTGGAGGTAGAGGAACCAGTTCCCACACTTGCTGTTTCTTGAACTGAAGAAGCTCAAGCTGCATGGCTTCAACCCTCCATTGTCCTTAAGCAATGTGATAGTTCTTTGGCTCTTGCTGACTAATGAAGAGAGCATAGAAGCAGAAATTAGACAATTGACTTCTTGTTGAAACGCCAGCATTGATATCACCAATGATTTGAGACATAGGGTGATTCTTCAGATCTTGGTACACAATAAGATCTGTGCAAGTGTTTGTAGCAGGCTCAGCAGCAACAGATGGTGATGGTGAAGCATTTCCTTGAAACCAATCAGTAGATGGTAATTCAAAGGAAGTTGAAGTTGTAGAAATCTCATCAGCATTTGTTGTGGATTGTGCTACTGAAGCTATAGGAACATCAGGTCTAGCTGAATCAGGCAGTTGATCACTAAACTTGAAAAGGTGATTACTGATATCATCATCATCATCATCAGTAACACCAGATGGATGACTAGCTACAGAAGATGATGGATTCATATGATCTGCAACAGTAGGTGGTTGATAAGAACTATTGCAGAATGTCCAGATCAAACAACTCCACAGGGTTTTGTGGAATTGTATCCTTAGGGGATTCATTGAACTTCACATGCAAGGTTTCTTCAACTATCTTTGTCCGACAGTTGAATACTCTATAAGCCTTGCAAGTGGATGAATACCCAACAAATACCCTGCATCCACCTTAGAATCAAACTTTTGGAGTTGATCCTTTGTGTTGAGAATGTAACAGGGACACCTAAATGCTCTAAAGAATGAAATCAAAGGGGCTAAATGATGTAAAACTTCATAAGGAGTTTTCATCAACCTCTGATTTACTAAGGCTCTATTCTGTACATAGCAGGCTGTATTGACAGCTTAGCCCAAAGGTCAGTGGCAGACCAGAATCAGCTAACATGGACCTTGCAGCTTCAATGAGGGTCCTGTTCTTTCTCTCCATTACTCCATTTTGCTCTGGAGTCCTTGGATGCTATACTGCCTCTTGATTCCCTTTGACAAGTAAAACTCATCACGAGTGTGGTTTCTGAATTCAGTACCATTGTCACTCCTCACACACTTAACTGGTAGGAATACTGCTTCTCAACGTGTAACAAAAGTTCATAATGGACTGAGCACCTCATCCTTTGAATGCAAGAAAAAGGTCCATACATATCTAGATAATCCTACAATTACCAGACAGTATTTCTTCTTTGCCATACTCATTACCTTCACAGGACCAAAAAGATCCATGTGCAATAGTTGTAAGCAGGCATTAGACTTGGACTCTTCTATGGTTGGGAATGAAACTTTATGTTGTTTCCCTTTTAAGCATGCAGTGCAGATTTCATCACAATTGAACTCCTTATTGGAAGACCTCTCACTAAACTCTTGTGGATCAGCTGATTCATGTTTTTGAGATTAACATGACCCAGCCTTCTATGCCACATTTTAGATTCTTGGAGAGAGGCCTTGGAGAACAAGCATGGATGGCCTCTTAACTCAATTTTCTTTGACAGATCCAAGGCATATACTCTTCCTATCCTGTAGCCTTCCGGAGAGTATTATCATACAGTACTTTGTCAATCAGGCTCAGAACCTTGGAAGACAGAATCCTATAGTTCTGGCTTGTGAAAAGAGCAACATGTCCTTTGTCACACATCTGACTGACACTCAACAGATTGTATTTGAGATTCTCCACATGGTTGACATCATCAAATCTAATATCTCCATTAGACACAAATCCCTTTCTAATGATGTAACCTTTAGCATCATTTCCAAATGAGACAAATCCCTTCTTTCCCTAGAGTAATCATGAAGAAGAGATCTGCCCCAGTCATGGCATGGATCCTCCACTGTTCACATACCATATGCTTCTTTGGCATGCTGAAGAACCCTGCACAATCATAAGAAACTAGTTAGCTTTGGATACCCAAACCTTTTTGGTTTTGGGACTGACTTTATCAACAGATTTGACCATAGTTGGTTTCTCATGATTAACAGCAGATGAAGATGGAGATGGTGCTGAAGTAGATTTGGACCTGGAATTCCTCTCCAGTGGTTTGACCACAGGGCTTCAAGTTGGTTAACTCTCCCCAACATGCTGAACCATCATAACAAGCTGTGTTGATTTGAAGCTCGAGCTTTCAGTTCATTTGACACTCTAGAGCTTGTTTTTGATGAGTTCCTGTGACCCTCCATTTCCTCCTTCTTAGACTTCACAGACTTAGTCTTATGTTTATCATGAGAAAATATCAACTGTCTTCTGATAAACCCATCCTTCTTAGTGGATTTGGGTAAGGCCTTGGGTTTATCAGGTTGAGATGATTGTGGTACAAACTTGGTCTCAAACTAGTTTTCATTTTATTTATTTCTAGTTTAATGAGCTCATCCCTTTGGAGCTTTAAACCCTTTTTGTACCAACATTCATCAGATAGATGATTGAATTTACCACAAATTTCACATGGTTTATTCTTCATCTTGGACATCTTTACTGCTGAAGTGGAAACTACTGAAGGTGTGATCTTCAGTACTTTCCTCCTATCAGTACTAGGTACTAAAGGATTTGTAACAGCTGAAGACTGGTAATTCAACTGTTTTCCATCCGTCCTAATAGACTGTTTGATGGATTCCTCAGCAGTTGTTAGTCCTTGTATTTCAACTGATTTGAAATGCTTTTCAGATGTTGGGTCTCTTTCAGTACTTGAGGTACATTGAGGAACAACATCTGAAGTACTCAGCTTCATATGAGTCTCAGTAGTTAGACCATTAGTCAATTTATTTGTTGAGATCTTAACACTGGTTTCATTCTCTGATCTTAGATTATCATTGGAGAATGACTCACACGATAATGTGGTTTGGAGATTGCTTTCACTTTCAGACTTAACATGGAGTTAGGAGTAAAGTCTGTTGGTGGAGCAGTATGGTTGTAACCAATGCCAACTTCACATTTGAAGTAGTTTGCTTGCTAAGAAGCTCAAATCCCTTGCATGATGAGACCCAGCGTTCACACTCAACTTGGGTCACTGCAAGTTTTTCTTTGAGACTCCTGTGTCTTCCAGAATAACCTCTAGGTTGGCCTTTTCATCATTTAATTGGCATTTAAGCTTATAAATCTCATCACTTTTACTGTTAAGAGCAGACTCATACTCAGCTTTTCTTTTGAAAATGGTTTTCTCAAGCTCAAGTTTTTGATTTATTAATGCTACATTTGCCTCTCTAATAGAGACAAAGGCAACTATGCATGATTCAGAACATAACTTGGCTTTAGCCTCTGAAGATACCTGAGTTACCTGTGAAGATGATGCATTTGAACAGGAACCCTCAGTAGACTCCAGGGCCATGAGAGCAAGATTTCCAAAAGGGGTTCACCACCATGTTGACTAGCACCAGCATAGTATTGCTCAGTGTGACCAGACAAGTTATCAGGTAAGCTACTCCAGTCAACGACTCCAGGTGTGAAGAAGCTGTGATGAGGTTGTGATTGAGATGGAGATGGTTCAGTTCTGGTAGTGCTTGAGATTGTGGTACTATAGGAGCTTGAGCTTGATTTGACTGTGGCATATAATAGCAGGGATAAGGATATGGCATTTGACCCTGAGGAACAAAATATGCAGGAGATTGAGGGTGTGATGATGACTAGAACCAGCAGAGTGTTGCCTTTTGATTGTGAATTGTTATTTGGAAAAGTCAAAAAGGGTGCAGAAGTGTTAGATCCAGTTGATCTACACTCTCTTGCAAAGTGTCCAAGCCTGTGGCATTTGTGACACTTCAACTTGCTCTTGTCAAAACCGACTTTGGTTTTGTCAGAGAGTCCAGGAAATTTCCTGCCAGTTCTCTTGTAGAATTTTGAGATCTAATATTGATCAAGGCCATTTGGCTCAAAATATCCATCTCTTCTAAATCATCATCAGTAATGCCCTTCAAATCATCCATGACAAAGCATAGATTGTCACTATTATTACCAGAATGACAATCAACACTCACAAAGGCATGATTAGAATTGTTTGAGGTGAAATCAATATGCTCATCATAGTGCATTCTGATCCTGCATACTCTGACTCATGACTTACCAAGGCAGTGTTTCCTGGTACAAAATCGTCAGTGAGCTTTCCAGATGATGACAGTTTTCGTTTCTGTTCTATCTCTCTCTCAAATGTGAGCAATTTCCCATGGAGTTGGGTGAGAGATAGTTTGTCCAAATTTGCACTGGAGCGTAGGACAATAGTATATGTGTCCCATCTCTCAGGCAGTGATCTGAGAAATTTTATTCATCTGGTTGTTTGTGTACTCATGTTTGACCATTTTTAATTCAGAGATCAAACAAGAGAACCGCTCAAACTGTTGAGTCAGTGTCTCACCCTTCCTATGAGAGAATGTCTCATATTGTTGGGCAAGGATTTCTCTATTATTTGCCAAGACCTCATCTGTTCCTCCAAATTGTTCTTTCAAGGCATTCCAGAGGTCGTGGGCAGTTTCATAATGCATTAGCCCAGAATAGATTTCATTGGGCAGTGCCATGGCCAGAATTCCATGGGCTTTTGCATCAATCTCAAACAATTTCTTATCCTCATCTGAGTATTGCTCCCTCCTCTTCGGAACCATTTGATTGGTTTCCAGGTTATTCACCATAGGCTGTGTGGACCATGTACCACTGATGTCCAACAACCTGAGCTGTTAACAGACTGGTGATGGAGCATTCATCGTTGCCATATGTTGTACTCATTCCTAACCAAAATCGGAGGCTTGGTTGAGGAACCAGTATTGTGAGGATCATTGGAAGGAGTATTCATTTTAGGTCCAAATACAATTTAATTCAAGCTTTTAAAAGATTTTACACAGACAACAACAGACTCAATGAAAACCAGAATAAATCTCAGGATGAATGACCAAAAACACAGAAAATTCAATCTCTATAACCGTTTCTTGCAAAAATACTAATTCAATCAAACTTGGATCTTGGATAGTAGTTTCAATGATCAATTATTAGATCGATCAATGATGAACCTGCTCTGATACCATTTGACAGGATCAGTGATCTCAAGTTTGATGGATTAGAGTGTAACGCAGCGGAATAAGAACAAGAATTAGACAAATTATAGCAAGAATTTGATATTCGTATGCATTAAGAACAAATACGGTTGTAAAGAGAGAATATATTCTGTGAAAAGGAATGTTTCAATAATATCAAATGTTTCTGCTCAATCATTCACTGATTACAATAGGTTGACACTCCTTATATAGAGTGCAATCACTGCTGATATCACGGGATAGTGACATCTGGCAGATTGTTACAAAAATAACTAAAACTTAACAAACTACTGAAATGTTCACAACTACTGAGAACATATCAGAGTGCTAAGTATAAAACATAAAACTACTGATACGAAACTACTGAAACTACAACGACTGAAGAACAAGCTCTTCAGTCGTTTTACAAAACTACTGAAAGGAAAAACATAAACTACTAAAAGAAAACCGTCACAACTACTGAACGAAAACCGTCACAACTACTGAACGAAAACCATCACAACTACTGAAGAAGACCTCTTCAGCTATTGTGACAACGCCTGATACTTGGTCTTCAGCACTTGTGTCTTCAGACTTTGTCTTCAGACTTATGTCTTAAGACTTTGTCTTCAGCACTTGTGTCTTCAGACTTTGTCTTCAGCACTTGTCTTCAGATTTGTCTTCAGCACTTGTGTCTTCAGACTTGTCTTCAGCACTTGTGTCTTCAGACTTTGTCTTTAGCACTTGTCTTCAGACTTTGTCTTCAGCACTTGTGTTCAGACTTTGTCTTCAGCACTAGTCTTCAGACTTTGTCTTCAGCAGTTGTTGTGACGTCTGTGGGACTTAAGGTTTTTCTGATCCGACTCATTAGTTCTTTTGGTCCAACAGGTAGGCTTCGTCCTCATCCAGATCTAAGACTCGCCTCACATCATCTTCAGTAATCTCAATCTCTTGTCCGAAGATGGGGCTTCGAATACAGTGGGGGCTCAACGGACCTGTTAACCACGGGGCTTTCCTAGAAAGCCTGCTGTATGGATATGTAAGGTGTGCATGGGACAAATATGGCCTTGAAGATCCTGATCTGCGACAAAAAGGCAATAATCCAGTGAACTCAGAAGCTCGAGGATGTAGCATCAAGATGAGCAATATGTTGTGCTTGGTGCTCATAGTCTATCTATCAGCCATATTGCTGCAACACAAGAAACATATACATTAGATTGTTTGTAAGAGATAACAATTGAATTTTGGCTGATTTTGATCAACTAGTTCAATTGGCGATTGAGCCATACGACTGAGTTCAGTCGTACGATTGAGTTCAATCGCACGATTGAGCCTGCGACTGAGCTTAGTCGTATGTTGTGCCATGCGGTTGAGTCAGTCGTGCGACTGGACCCATACGCATGATTCATTTGTGCGATTGAATCATGCACCTGGCTCAATCGTGTGACTGAAGTTCATTAGCATGTCCATTCACATCTTTCACTGCTAAACACCAAAGATTTGAATCTTTGTCTAAACGTGACATTACACTTCATGTTTAGATTCATTTGGACTGCAGAGACTAGAAATAGCACTTAGTTTCATTTAAATCAGCATTAGTGTCCATTTAAGTGGTCTGTTCTTAAGAGTTAGTCTCAATTCTTGATTTTAATATAATTGGTCCTAAAGGTTCATTAACACATTGAACCTATTTCTATTGCCAAGTACCTGTAGAAGAATGGAATGGCAGTTAGAATGAAAAACGGAGAGTAATCACAATGATCGAAAATTTTGGTAGAGTGTGTGTATGGGCGGTTTCAGAGATTTTTTGAAGGGTGGTAAGGTATACGACTGACTAACCCACTTATTTATACTGTTTTAAGTTTCAGTCGTGCGACTGGACCCATACGCCTGCTTCAATCGTGCGACTTGGATTCAGTCGTGCGACTGACTCATACTCCTTCAACCAGTCATACTATTGGTTCTTTCTTGTGATCCAATCGCATAGATGATCCATACTCATGGTCCAATCGTGTGATTGGTTCATACTTATGGTTCATACATACGATTGGCTCATACTTATGAGTTTGACATCATACACTTCCAAAAACTTAAAAAATTAACCTTTGATATATAACATTTTGAACAACAATCATCTTAGACATGATCTTTTTAACTGAACATCATTGGATCATCTTAGACATGATCCTTTTAATTGGAAAACATTTGATCACCTCAGACGTGATCCTTTTAATTGAAAAACATTTGATCACCTCAGACATGATCCTTTTAACTTGTGATTCACAATGTTCATCTAGTTACAGAGTTAGACATCTACGCAAAGCGAATAACAAAGATAGAAAAACAATTTGAAATAAAACAAAAAAAACATATTTTTGTGTTTTTGGTTTGAGGTGGATTGAAACTTTTTTTTTAAATTATTTAACCGATTTTTCCTCTTGAACAGAACAACTTCAAGGTATTTTAATCATTTCTGGAAAGATTCATATGAAATCATATAGCTATATCACAATCATTTGGGACCCTTTTAGATCTATGTCGATACTAGATTCTTATTTGTTTGAAAGTCAATAGCACTTGTAAAAAATCATACTAGAGCTAAAATATCCCAATAAAGATTTTGGCTGTCCAGAGTTGCAGCCACGATGATTGTGAGTATATTTGTCCTTAAATCCATACACAAATTTTTGACCTACATTGGAGATGAGTTAGGTTATTTTATTTCAAAAAGCATTTGTGGGTCTCATACTTATATGGTAATCAACATTCCATGGGAGATTTTTGAGTGGTCTACCGGTATTTGACAAGAAAAAACTATTCTAAGAGCTTGATTGCGCTTAACGTTTCTTTTCATGTGCCTTACCTCATTTTTATGGTCATCCACACATATTTGTGGCATTTATCTTGCTCGTCACCCCTTATTGGAAATTCTTTGATTGTGTTAACCAGGGATAAGATGAAAGACCACTGCAAGTTAAACATATTAGTTTGAATTTGATTCACCAAGAAGTCTACTCGTCTATTGTGTTGAATCTACTAACACATCATATAACGAACTAGCAATCCCTAGGTCTTCTTTCTCTGTGTTACCTTAGTGGCATACCAGTGTACTATCATTTTTCCTTAATTTTGCTTAAACTTCCCAGACTTGTAATTTAAATATAGCATTTTGAACATTTAAATCCTTTGATGTCCCAAACAATTTGTTCCGTGTGTACTATCATTTTCCATAAATTTTGACTCACAATCACAGATATGATTTCTTTGCTTTAAGCTTATCTGCCCTCCCCCTCATTTTTTAAGTAATATAAAAAATTAATACTTACTATTCTCCCCCTAAAATTCTAAAACCAAAAATCTTTTTGTTTTTGGATTTTAAAAGACAGGAAAATAAAATATAAAATATAAAATAAAATAAGAGAAAACTTGTTAGACTAAGAACTCTATTCTTTTTGAATCACATCACTTTTCTTTTTCATGCCATTAACCTCTAAAAGATATAAAAACTGAGGTTTGTCAAACGCTTTTGTGTAGAGGTCGGCGCGTTGAAAATCCGTATTAAATTTACACACATCGATAAATTTCTTTTTGTCAGGACCGTGTACGTATGGGATACTACAGATTCTGCGCGAGACCAGATCAAATAGTGCGGAATCCTATTTGATTGGTGATCCAATCAGTGAGAACATTAACCCGATCAATATAAGAATGAATTAAACTTTAAGAACGAGTAGGATTGATCAAGCACGAACTATGAACTTGGACAGGCTGTTTGGGACACATGTAAGACATGAAAGGCTTTTACATTTAAGTACATAAAATAGGTACACATGTATCTACTAACTCCCCCTTGGACCAGTTTACTCTATTGTCTAATATTCTCACATGTTCCTGGAAGTCCTTGTACTTCTCTTTTCTTGTGACTCCTGCATGTATCTCGAAAGCAAAGCAGAGCCATATAACGTGTTGAAATTGAAGAGCTTGTACTATGTCCTACGTGTCATAGAACAGTAGCACTTGTATAAAGTATAAACATGTTCAGCTAACAAGTTAGGTCAAATACCCTGATTGTCTCTATTTTCCCATCTCTATTCAAAAGAATAATAGCTTCCCCTATCCTCCAGTCATAATACCACCATTTGAAGTGTGGAGTGAAGTTCTGAGGCATTTCCTGTAAGGGAATCTTTGACGTTGTGCGTGGGGACTCCACTTCAACATGACTTTAGGCTTTCCAGACATAGGATCCACTTCAGACTTATGAATGAACCTCTTTGGTTGTTAAGGTTTGAAGTTTACCCACCTGGTGTGATATTCTTTCTTCAATGCAGCCTCAAACCAACCTGACATCTTTCTTGGATTAGCATACAACAGATCTAAGCATGCCAGTCGGTTAAGCTCAAAACCAGGAAGAGTCTTCAGATCATGAGGATATCTGAAGTACTCGATCCCTTTCTCTCTTTTAACAACATAGACCTTTATGTATTCAAAATACGCCCATGCTATAATCTTTCCTGACACTTTCTGTTGTCCTTTTGACTCTTTAGAGCTTTGTGTAGGCATTATGCTTTGGTGGCATGCGTTGGGCTTTCATCTCAGCAAAATAAGCTGCCATTCAGCTTTCTTTAAGTTGACATTAGCGTCCGAAGATTGGGCTTGGCTTTCATCTTTTTCCTTCTCCTTTTCCATCTCCTCCAGTTTCTCAAATGTAGCACTACCAAAAGTATCACCCAAGTTAGGTATAATATTACCTTCATACTCAGTGTACTCTGATAATGCTCAACAGTGTCATCCTCTATCTCTATCTCATCCACATCTTTCAGCTCATCATCACTCGCAACATCAACTTCTGGAGCATCTTGATAAGGTCGTCAGGATTCAGTCTAAACTTTTCAGCGAGCTGCTTATCTGTTAGATCATGAATAATCTCTCCCTCTTCTGGTGTGTAGCTCATAGATCTTCTGACAATCCCATGCAAGTCAAGAATCATGGTAAGTTGAGTCTTGTCTTGCTGAAGGGGTTTGACATCATACTTGTCTGTCTGTTGAGCTTCATCTGTTTGATTAAACATTAAGCACATCACATGTCATTATATAAAACATTAAAACATAACAAAAATAGTGATTGTTAATTACATTAATGTAATATATAATTCAAGTACAAAAGTTTTTAAATACAAAGGCATCTAATAATTACTTTTGTCTTGATCTGTCGGTTCTTCATCTGGAGGAGCTGAGGATGAGGCTCCTTGATCTTGGATTCTTTTAGTGCGCCTCTCCTGAGCCTGAGGATTTGAGGCTGATGCAGATGCATCACCTTCTTGATCGTCATCATCCTCTTTATTTTTACCACTCGGTCCTCCTTCATCAACATCTTCCTCAGATTCATCTTCATCATCCTCCTCCTCCTCATCATCATCATCACCATCATCACCATCCTTAATCTTTAATGGCTCATTCTTTGATCCCTTAAGCTTTAGCAAGACCTTCTTATTCTTTTTCTCTAGATCCTCAATCTCTTTACCGAAGCCAACACCAGCTCTTGTTGACTTCTAGTGCGTGGTGGGCTCGGCCTAATGCTCTCTCGTACTGAGCATTCTTCTCACTCAGCTGTACCATCTGCTTTTCTTGAGCCGCATTCACCTCCATCATCTGAATTAGCTGAGTAGCTCATAGCTCATCGGTAGCAATCAGCCTCAGCATGATGCGGTTGAGGTTAGCTAGCAGCTCCTCTAACCCGACCATGGGTAGAGTAGATCCAGGTGAGAATGTGGATTGGGTGGAGGGACCTGCTTGGTGAGTGGTGGTTTTGGTGAATATAGGAGGTGGAATAGGAGTGGGATGTGGTGGAGTGGCTTTGGTAGTGATGGTGGGAGGAGTGATAGTGGTAGTGGGAGGAATGGTGGTAGTAGTAGTAGCTGTGGTGGTGGTGGTCGGAGATGTGATCATAGTAAACCTGTGCCTCTTACCCTTTTTTCCATAATGGTGAGCCATTCTCTTCTTCCTGGAGCCCTTTGAGACAGAGGCTCCCCCTGAGCTCATGGGCTGGTCAGGGGTGTAAGTAGGATCACTGACATCTGTAGCAGCACCCTTTGGTTGGGTGGGAATCATTATCACCCAGATCCAGGATTCGCCTTAGATCAGCTGCAGTAATACTAATCTCCTGTCCAAATATCGAGCTCCGAATACTATGGGGCTCAAAGGACCTGTCAACTGTAGCACCTTCCCAGAAGGTCTGCTGTAGTGATCTGTATGGCGTGCTGGGTGGAGATATGGCCTTGAAGATCCTCGATTGTTGATACATGTGTACCTTGATTCTGATCTTAATGTAATATGTGTTTATTGTCTTACGCTTATGTAGTAGTTGGGTACTTAATGAAATACAATGTTTGGTTGTGTTATAATGTTTAATATTTCATTAATGAGTTGTTTAACGCGCACATTGATTTGATTATATAGGTTTGTGATTGTTTGAATCGATATGCATAATGTTATAATAATGAATACATTCAAACTTGGTGAAGTGAAGTTCTCATGCGTCCGACTGGATCATGCTCCCCAACAGTGGTCATGCGTCCGAATGGCCATGCGACTAAGTGTCTATGCACCTAAATAGTCCATACGCCTGAACAACTTCATGCGACTGACTCAGTCGCACGACTGAGCATTCAGTCGTGCAAATGGATCAACCGCATGACTCAATCGCACGAATGAACCACGCTAATGGTTCAGTCGCCCGAATGAGCAACCCTAACCTATAAATACCACCTAATTCATGGAAAAAAGTAAGCTTTCAATCAACTTCGACTACAAACGTACCCTAGCCATCCAGAAGCCTCTAAGTTCGTACTCCAAGTTCATAGAACGCTGTAGATCGATTCCTAATCTATTCTTGAGGCTACTTTCAATACAATATTATTACTACGTGTGTTCTCACTGATTGGATCACCAATCAAATAGGATTCCGCACTATTTGGTTTCGTTTAACACGTTAATTAGTTGATGTTTCGTTCAAATACTGGATCCCAACAAGTGGTATCAGAGCTTGGCTCTTGATTACGTGTGATTCAATTGTTTTTGTTACAAAGTTGTGTTTTTCACTAAAAACGCAATCTTTTTGTGTCAAACGAAGTTTTAGAAGTTTTCCGACCATAAAGTTTAGTTTTTTTTCCGCCATACGGCTATTAGGGTTTGGTAAAATTCAAGGTTTTACGGCCAAAACAAGTTTAACCTACGAATTATCAAACTTCAGCAAGTTCAATCGCACGATTGGCTCAATCGCACGACTGGCTCAATCGCACGACTGAGTTCATTCGCATTCTCCAACCACATGATTGGACTCATTCATACCTTCATTCGTACGACTGAGACCTTCATTCGGACTGCTCAACGCATTAGTTCATTCGGACGACTGACTCATCCGCATTTGTTCAGTCGCACGATTGAACCATCCGCATCTATTCAATCGCCCGAATAAGCCCAATCGCATACCTTCATTCTCATACATCAGCAGTTTGTTAAAACAGTAAAGTTAAGTGAAATGGAGGATTAGTTTTCGGCATACACAACTAGTAGAGATACTCACATTCAGAATCTACTGTTGTTGGAGAACGAAGTGGGAATACAAAATAAACCCCAAAAGCTTATCAAGTTAGACGACTACCCAAAATGGAAGCAACGTTTCGAAATCTACTTGAATGGAGTAGATAAAAACTTGTGGGAGGCAATAGAGTCGGGGTACAGCATGCTAGTAGGAGCTGACGGAGTAAAACTTACTCTAAGTGGCATATCGGATGCATAGAAAGTAAAGCACAACGCTGAGAAGAAAGTCTACGCTTTGCTCACTCAGTCTATTCCGAAGGATATCTTCCATCAGTATACAGAGTACACTCAAGCAAAGAAACTATGGGATGCGTTGGAGAAGAGGTATGACGGAAATGCCTCTCTCAAGGCCATTAAAGCGAAAGCTTTGAAGAAGGAGTTCGACAACTTCTCTTCAATGGAAAGGAAGGTCTAGATGATGTGATCGACAGATTCTACCACTTGATGAGTGAGATGCACACTTATGGAGTTATTACATCTATGGAGGATAAGGTTTCCAACTTTGCTAATGGATTACGAGATAAATGGGCTTCATTTATTTCTAATCTCAGACAGAATGAAATGCTCTTGAAGTTAGATATAAATGACTTCATTCTGAAACTAAGAGAAGAGGAGCATAGGATGAAGTACAGAGCCCAAAAGGCCAACTATGATCAGAATCCTACACTTTACAACCCTCCTCCGGTCAAGACATCTGGAGCTCCGCTACAAACTACCTTTGTCTCAAGCAGCAATTCCAGCACAACCGTCATCTTCAGGATCCGAAATGGGAGGGTGGTCTAGCACCTAATATATGATACTTGAAGCTAATGCAGCAAAATTGGAAACTAACAACTTTAGGAATGTGACTGTGGAGGTGGCCAGAGAACATATGGACCTCTTAGCTGTGGTGCTTCACTCCTATGATGGATTAGTTGCTGGAAAGATAGGAAACTGTCACCTGGCAGATGAAGATTATGAGCAGGTGGATGAGATGGAGTTGGAATGTATGGACATAATGTGGGCTCTGGCAAGTGTGTCCGATAAGCTAAAAAGTTTGTCAAAAAGACCGGACAGAATTTGGTTGCCACAAAAGACACAACCTTTGGGTTTGACAAGTCAAAGGTTACTTGTTTCAACTAAGGTGAGAAGGGAAACTTCAAACGGGAGTGTGTAAAGCAAAAGAGATAGGGAATGGTAATCCCTTCTCAACATTCAATCGTCAGAAGAAAGCCACAACTAGCAGTTCTACTTCATCAAATAAGGACCAAAAATCCTTGACTGCTATTGAGGATGAAGGACAGGACTGGAGCTTTCGGTTCGTATCACGGGAGAGTCCAACATAGTGAATGTGGAGGATATTGATGACGATTCTGCTAGTGAGGGAGACATAGCAGTAGAGCTGGCGATGTCAAATTCTGAAGACACTGCATCGGTGGTCAACCATTTGATTGAAGAAGATAAATCTGCTTCAACGTCTGAATCACCAGAACAAGATTCAACAGATTATGCTCTAATGACTAATTCCTCTTCATCTCAGGTAAGTCTTGCTGACCAAATATTTAGTAATCATGCTTGCTTAGAATGTAATAAATTCAGAGAAAGTATAGATTCAAAATTTTCTAGGTTATTAGATCATAATGATAGCTTAGTAAAGGATCTAGAAGTGTGCACTGAGGCAAATAGAGTGTTAAAACAAAAAAAGCAATTTATAAGGAAAAGATAGACCTATTGAATAAACAACTTAGGGAAACAGAGGTAGTGGCCTTTAACCAAGCAAATGACATTAGGTGCTATCTGAACTCCCTAGAGGACACTAAGAAGCAAAAAGCAGTTTTAGAAGTAGAAGTCAAGTCGTTAAAACAAAAATTTCACAATTGGACAAGCTCATCACACATTGTCCAACACTTAGTGAGAGAGAGAAATAATGGGGAGGCGCTGGGATACAAAGTTGTTCCACCACCACCTGAGACCTTGATGAACACTAAAAGTAAACCAATTAATAATAACCCCATCAAGGATCATGTGGTTTCTACTCCTCTTGTTAGTGATCCAGATTCCGTAAGTAAATCAATGAATCTGACTCTAAACAAAAGGAGGCAACTTCAAAGGCAAGAGGAAAGATAACTTGTGTTAACCTGGAACAAGAATTTGAAAAAGTTAGTTTAAGTCAGGGTCAAACAAAGTCAAACAAGAACCTAAAAAGACTATAAAACCTAACCAATCACGGGCGTCATGTCACAGTCCAGGTAACAAGAGATTAAAGATGTAAAACCAGGTAAAGCAATTAAATTGTAAAACGAAATCATACATCTAGTAAAGAAGTGTCTCAATCCAAAGGTAATAAGACCAACTGCGTGACTTTTACATCTCCACCAAAAGAAATAACCTGTAAAGTTGAAAACAGATCCTGCTATAATTGTGGAGAGTATGGTCATGTAGCGTCTTAGTGTCCTTATTATTAGTCACCGAGGAGAAAAGTAGAACTTCGAGTGTCTACACCTAGATCTTTTAAGAGGAACTCTGTGACACCTCCAAAAAGGTCTAGTAAACCCAAAGTTCAATCCGTTAGCCAGTCTTCTATTTATTACAAACAGGCCTTACACAAATCTGGATTATGGAAAGAAAAATTCTCCTCAGTGTCTGAAAATGAGAACAAATAGAAATCTGAGCTTCCCTCAACCTCAACCTCAAAGGGTCAATGGGTTGAGTTTATGATGTGTGATGCCTCAGGGAAACCCAAGCCAATGAAGGCTTGGGTTCCTAACATGAACTAATGTTTTATTGAATGTGCAGGGTGTACGCTATAGTACTAAGTCTAACACGTGGATTGTAGATAGCGGAGCATCCAGGCACATGACAGGGAACAAAACTCACTTATCCAATGTCAGACAAATTAAAGGAGGGCGCGTTTCATTTGCTGGAAACAAAGGTGGGTACATCACAACCCAAGGAGAAGTGGGAAATGAGAAAGTTAAGTTTGATAAGTTAAACTACGTCCAACAATTACAAAATAACTTGCTTTCAGTCTCTTAAATTTGTGATAAAGGATTCAAGGTAGTCTTTGACAACAAGAAGTGCTACGTTCTAAAGAAGGACTATGTGATCCCGGAGGACCAAATCCTAATGTCATCTTCAAGATATAATGATCTTTATGTCTTGGATCTCTCAAAGGCCTCCATAACGGATCGTGAAGTCCAATGCTTCTTGTCCAAAGCTACTGAGAAGGACTCCATCTCCTGGCATAGGAGAATAGGACACATAAATCCGAGGAAAATGAATCACTTGATCTAGAATGATCTTGTGAGAGGAGTAAATATCAAAAACTTCCAACTCCTGGATTTCTGTGTTGCATGCAAAAAGGACAAACAGACGAAGAAGTCTCAAAAGGAAAAGAAAGTTCATTCTATAGAACTTCCTTTGGAGCTTCTTCACATGGATCTGTTTGGTCCAGTCAGTAAAAGAAGCATCGCAGGCAACTTGTATTGGTAACGACACTGGAATCCCTATACAAGATGAAGGTACGACAGGGTGCTCAGACAACGGAACCGAGTTCAAGAATCAGAGGATGGAAGACTATTGCAAGGAAAAGGGAATTGTGCATCAACTTACCTCAGCCTACACTCCTCAGATGAATGGAGTTGCTGAACGAAAGAACCGCAGCTTAATAGAGACGGCACAGACTATGCTGGCAGACTCGAAACTGCCTATCCAATTCTGGAATGAAGCAGTGGCAAATGCATGTTATACGCTTAATCGAGTTCTGGTAGTGAAACGCTATGGAAAAACATGCTATGAGTTATTACAGCGATGTAAACCTAACTTAGAATATCTCGAACCGTTTGGCGCTCCGTGCACCCTGCTGAAGAACTCTCAGGAGGGAAAATTCAGTAAGAAGGTTGATGAAGGGATCTTTCTAGGATACAACATACTGAACAAGAGAGTTTACAACAACTCAACGGGTCAAGTAGAGGTGTGGTGTAATGTTGATGTTCAGAGATATATCACACCGCCTGCTGGAAAAGGGCCTGCTTACTTCTTCGACTATGACGGATTCTTCAAGTCATTCAACATACCTATCTCTTCTTCAGAAGACGAGTTGGCAAACAAGATGATGTACGATGTCTTGAACACTCCATCTCAAGATTCATAAGTCAATCTCCTACCAACTCAGGGGAGCACTTGAAGTAAGTGACTCTTCCTCTGATGAAGAAAATGAAGAAAATGATCAAATCAAACAGGATGTACAGGTTTTGACTACCACAAATCCATAAGCATCTGCTAGTGATGCTTCTGAACCTTCAGAACCTCAGACTCCGATTGCCTCAGATCCAGAACCAAATGTTCATAATCTAGACTCTGAGGTGGTTGTTCCGACAACTCCTGGCTCACGTCTAAACATCTATCATCCTTTGGACAATATTATAGGAGATGTGAGATCAGGTGTTCAGACTAGAAATCAGTTGTACTCAGCTGATTATGCCTCTGTGATGGAAAAAGGATACCTTCACGATGGTGCGTACCGTGCTTTGTGTCTTAGTTGAGCCAAGTATGTTAGTGAAGCACTAAACAATGAGGCTTGGGTGAGTGCCATGTGGAAGAACTTCTACAGTTAATAAGTTAGGTGTATGGACACTGGTGGATAGGCCCAAAGGAGCTAAAGTCATGGCACCAAGGGGTCTTGAATTGTAAGAAAGATTATCAGGCGTGATCATCAGAAACAAGGCTCGCTTGTTGTTAGGGTTTTGACAAGTCGAGGGTTCGACTACAATGAAGTATTTCACCAGTGGCAAGGATGGAAAGCATCGCATGTCCTTGCATGCATCTTATATGAAAATCAAAAGTTATCAACTAGATGTTAAAGTGCATTTCTTCATGGTGAGATCCGAGAACAGTGTATGTCAGTCAACCGAGGGATTTTGAGGACCCATATCTAGGGCTAGAGTTTACAAAATGACAAGGCTCTATACGGCTTCATCAGCTCCACGGGATTGGTATGAGAAACTCTGACTCATCTTGTGAAAACATAGATTTCGCAGCGGAGTCATTGACTGTACACTGGTTATCAAAGAAAAAGATGCGAATTAGGATTAGTATAGATCGGTAGAGACATAATCTTGGTTCAACGACACGAAGAATTATGCAAAGAATTTTGAAGTAGTAATGAAGGCGGAGTTTGAGATGAGTGCCATGGGGGAGATGAAGTCTTTCTCGGGTTACAGGGGGATCAGACACCAAATGGGATCTTTTACATCGACCAAGTATGTAGGGATATTCCAGTCAGTTTGACATGGAGGAATGCTCCCCAGATGGCACTCAATGGCTACAACCATGATGTAGCATCCGGAAGAAGAATGGTGATCTGGTAGATGCCACAGTAAGTGAGATGACGGATCTCTATCTATCCAGCACCTCAAGACATGATTCAGGTATGCGACAGTTTTATGTTCACGAATATAGGCAGTCCCTAAGGGCACCATCAATTGGGGGTCCAAAGGATTCTCGTTACCTAAGGGTACACCACTGGGTTGTGGTATCTCATTGATGTGACTTTGAGCATACCGCATATAGCGACTGTTGGACCAAAAGAACCAATGAGCCAAGATCAGAAAACCTCTAAGTCCCACACGGTATCACAACAACTGCTGAAAGCCTCATCAGTAGTTTGACAAGTGCTGAAGACTTCAACAGCTGAAGATCAAGTGCTGAAGACCTTAACTGCTGAAGAACCAAAGTGCTGAAGTACAACAGCTGAAGAACACAAGTGCTGAAGCTGAAAGACCAAAGTACTGAAGAACAACAGCTGAAGAGTTCACAAGTGCTGAAGATCAACAACTGATGTACAAAGTCTGAAGACAAAGACTGAAGACATCAGCTGATGATATCTACTGAAGTCATCAGCTGATGAAACGCCTGAAGGTCAAAGTCTGAAGATCAAGTACTGAAGCCTCAGTAGTTTGTCACAACTGCTGAAGAGTACTTCTTCAGTAGTTGTGATATCAGTAGTTTTATTTTCTTGTTTCAGTAGTTTTGTAAAACGACTGAAGAGCTTGTTCTTCAGTCGTTGTAGTTTCAGTAGTTTTATATTTTGTACTTAACTTGCTGATATGTTCTCAGTAGTTGTGAACATTTCAGTAGTTTGTTAAGAATTAGTTATTTCTGTATTGGATCTGCCAGTTGTCACTTTCCGTGATAACAGCAGTGACTGTTGCACTCTATATAAGGAGTGACAACCTATTGTAATCATGAGTGATATGAGCAATTGAATGGAATGATTGATTGATTCGATTAGAAATATTCTACATCTATAAACATTCCTAGAAATCAGAAATTCATATTCTCTCCCTATAACCGTATGCGATCTTAACGCTTACAAGTATCGTTGCTTGCTACAATTTGTCTAATTCGTGTTTGTATTCCGCTGCTTTATATTCTGATACATCAAACTTGTGATCACTGATCCTGTCAAATGGTATCAGAGCAGGTTAATCATTGATCGATCTAATAATTGATCATTGAAACTGCTATTCAAGATCCAAGTTTGATTGAATTAGCTTTTGTTTTTGCAAGAAACGGTTATAGAGATTGAATTTTTCTGTATTTCTGCTCATTCATCCTGAGATCTTTTCTTGGTTCTCATTGAGTTTGTTGTGGTTTGTCTAAAACTTTTTTAAACTTGAACTAAACTTTTTTGAACTGAAAATGACCACTCCCTCCAATGATCCTCACAATACTGGTTCCTCAACCAAGCCTCCTATGCTGGTTAGGAATGAGTATAACATATGGCAAAGACGTATGCTCCATCACCTGTCTGTTAACAGCGCAGGGTGTTGGACATCTGTGGTACATGGTCCACACAAGCCTATGGTGAATAACCCGGAAACCAATCAAATGGTTCCGAAGAGGAGGGAGCAATACTCAGATGAGGATAAAAAGTTGCTTGAGATTGATGCAAAAGCCCATGGAATTCTGGCCATGGCTTTGCCCAATGAAATCTATTCTGGGCTAATGCATCATGAAACTGCCCATGACCTCTGGATTGCTTTGAAAGAACAATTTGGAGGAACAGATGAGGTCTTGGCAAATAATAGAGAAATTCTTGCCCAACAATATGAGACATTCTCTCATAGAAAGGGTGAGACACTGACTCAACAATATGAGCGGTTTTCTTGTTTGATCTCTGAACTAAAAATGGTCAAACTTGAATACACCAATATTCAGATGAATAACAGATTTCTCAGATCACTGCCTGAGAGATGGGACACATATACTATTGTCCTACGCTCCAGTGCAAGTTTGGACAAACTATCTCTCACCCAACTCCATGGGAAATTGCTCACTTTTGAGAGAGAGATAGAACAGAAGAGAAAGCTGTCTTCATCTGGAAAGCTCACTGAAGACTTTATCAAGGCAACACTGCCTTGGTGGGTCATGAGTCAGAATATGCTGCATCTGAATGCCAGTATGATGAGCATATTAATTTCTCTTCGAGCACTTCTAATTCTGCATTTGTAAGTGTTGATGGTCAGTTTACTGGAGGTAATAATGACAATTTATGTTTCATTATGGATGATCTCAAGGGGATTGCTGATGATGACTTAGAAGAGATGGATATTTTGAGCCAAATGGCCTTGATAAATATCAGATCTCAGAAGTTCTACAAAAGAACTGGAAGAAAATTCCCAGGACTCTCTGGCAAAACCAAAGTTGGTTTTGACAAGAGCAAGTTGAGGTGTCACAAATGCCAACGGCTTGGACACTTTGCAAGAGAGTGTAGATCAACTGGATCAAACTCTACTGCACCCTTTGTGACTTTTCCTGGCAACAGTCAACAAAACAGAGGGCAACATCCTGTCACATCTAGTCATCATCCTCAACAACAATCTCCGGCATATTTTGTTCCTCAGGGTCAAATGCCTTATCAGTACCCTTGTTATTACATGCCACAGTCAAGTCAAGTTCAAGTTCCTATGACACCACAACCTCATGCATTACCAGAACCTCAGCCTTCCCTATCTCATCAACAACCTTCATCTCAACAACACAGCTTCTTCACCCCAGGAGTTGTTGACTGGAGCAGTTTACCAGATGACTTGTCTGGTCATGATCAACTGTTCTCAGGTGCTGGTCAACATGGTGGTGACAGTCCCTTTGGGAATCTAGCTCTTATGGCTTTGGAGTCTGCTGATACTTCATCTTCCAATGCCTCTACACCTCAGGTATCACAGGTATCCTCTGAGGCAAAAGCCAAATTATGTTCTGAACAATGCATAGCAGCATTTGCTTCCATTAGAGAAGCAAATGTAGCTTTAATTAATAAGAACATTGAGCTAGAACAAGTAATTTCCAAAAACAAAGCTGAGTTTGAGTTTGTGCTCAAAGATAAAAATGATGAGGTTATAAACTGAATTGCAAAATAATTGATGATAAGGCTAGAGAAGATGTACTTCTAGAGAAGTACAAAGATCTCAAAGAAACCCTTGCAGTTACCCAGGTCGAGTGTGATAGATGGGTACAATCATGCAAAGGTTTTGAAATGCTTCTTAGTAAGCAATCTGCTTCAAATGTGAAGTTTGGAATTGGTTACAATCACACTGCTCCACCTACAGATTTTACCCCAAGAGCAGAGGTAGAATCTGATGGTGAGAGTGATAACCAATCCATCAAGTCATGTGATCTACCTTCTGATACAGCACAATCAGAAGTAGCAGTCAGTATCAAGTCCTCTTTGAACCTATCAGCTGATGTTGATGGTCCAAATGCTGACATTCACATGATCAATAAGTTGATCAACTCAGGAGTCAATCCTGAAGGTCCTGAAAGGACTGGAGAGCAGGATTCAACTCCTGAAGTTCAAACTTCAACTGCTGTCAGTACTGAAGAGAAGAAAACTGGCAGTAGAAAGAGTTTGAAGACTACTAAAGATGCTGTCAAGAAAGCAACCAATGCTTCCAAAGCATTGAAGAACAAGTCTTCACCATCTTTAGTTGATGATCAACCTAAGATGAAGAAGAAACCATGTGAAGTATGTGGTTTGTTCAATCATCTTACAGATGATTGTTGGTACAAAAGAGGTTCCAAACTCAAACAAAAGGAAGAAATTAATGAGAAAATGGTAAAAATGAAAACTGAGTTTGAGACCACATTTGTATCAGCAACATCAAATCCTGTAACCCTTAAGTCCTTAAAGCAATCCAAAAAGGAAGGAGTTAAACAGGTGACAGCTGAGGGTGCTCAAAAGAAGAAGGTGCAACATAGGACCTTATCTAACTCCACTAGCAATGTGTCTGATGAGCTGAAAGCTTTATCACAAAATCAGACACAGCTGGTGATGATGGTACAACATCTGTTGGGTAGAGTTAACCAACTAGATTCTCCTATGTTGAAACCACAGAAAAGGAGGTCTAAGCCAAAGGACTCCTCTTCTGCACCATCTTCTTCCTCTCAGGCTGTTGTTACAAATAAACATGCTAGTTTACCATCTATTGATGAGACCAGGCCCAAAACCAAAAAGGTTTGGGTCTCTAAAACTAACTGATTGTTTATTATTGCAGGGTTCTTCAACATGCCAAAATAGCATCTGGTATGTAGACAGTGGGGGATCATGCACATGACTGGGAACATCTCTCTTCTTCATGACTACTCTCAAGGAAAGAAGGGATTTGTCTCTTTTGGCAATGATGCTAGGGGTTACATCATCGGTAAGGGCTTTGTCCAATGGAGAAATCAAATTTGATGATGTTAATCATGTGGAAAATCTCAAGTACAACCTCTTGAGTGTCAGTCAAATGTGTGATAAAGGCCATGTTGCCCTTTTCACAAGTCAAAACTGTAGGATTCTGTCATCCAAAGTTTTGCCCTTGATTGACAAGGTGTTGGATGATCACACTCTCCTGAAAGCCAACAGGACAGGAAGAGTGTATGCCTTAGATCTCTCTAAGAAGATAGATCTCAAAGGCAATCCTTGCCTATTTTCCAAAGCCTCTTTTCAAGAATCTAAACTATGGCACAGGAGGCTTGGTCATGTTAATCTCAAAAACATGAATCAGCTTAGCCACAATAGTTTAGTCAGAGGCTTACCAATAAAGGAGTTCCACTGTGATGAAACTTGCACTGCTTGTTTAAAAGGAAAACAGCACAAGGTCTCATTTCCTCCTATTGAAGTGTCCAAGTCCACTGCCTGCTTGCAATTACTGCATATGGATCTATTTGGTCCTGTGAGAGTAATGAGCATGGCAAAGAAGAAATACTGTCTGGTAATTGTGGATGATTACTCCAGATTTGTATGGACTTTCTTTCTACATTCAAAGGATGAGGCTGCTCAGAAGATTATCCACTTTGTGCTGTACATTGAGAAGCAGTATTCCCTTCCAGTCAAGTGTATTAGGAGTGATAATGGAACTGAGTTCAGAAATCATACACTTGATGACTTCTATCTCTCAAAGGGAATCAAAAGGCAGTTCAGCATTCCAAGGACTCCGGAACAAAATGGAGTAGTGGAGAGAAAGAACAGGACCCTCATTGAAGCTGCAAGGTCCATGCTGGCTGACTCAGGTTTGCCATTGACCTTTTGGGCCGAAGCTGTCAACACAGCTTGTTATGTGCAAAATAGAGTTTTAGTAAATCAGAGGTTGATGAAGACTCCATATGAAGTTCTCCATCATTTGGCTCCACTGATTTCATTTTTCAAAGCATTTGGGTGTCCCTGTTTTATTCTCAACACAAAGGATCAACTCCACAAATTTGATCCTAAGGTGGATGCAGGATACTTTGTTGGTTATTCATCTACTTGCAAGGCATACAGAGTCTTCAACTGCAGAACAAAGATGGTTGAAGAAACTCTACATGTTAAGTTTAATGAATCTCCAAAGGACAAGATTCCACAAAGTCCTGTGGAGTTATTTGATCTGGACATACTGCAATATGTTCCTTATCAAACTCCTGCTGTTGCTCCTGTCAACAGTTCACCACCTGGTGGTACTGCTGATGATGATGATGATTGCAGTACTCACCTCTTCAGGTTTAGTGATCAGCTGCCTGATTCAACTAGACCTGATGTTCCTGTAGCGCCAGTAGCACCATCCACAACAAATGCTGATGAGATTTCTTCGAATTCAACTTCCTTTGAATTACCATCCACTGATTGGTTTCAAGGAAATGATTCACCATCACCATCTGTTGCTGCTGAACCGGCTACAAACACTTGCACAGATCTCATTGTGTATCAAGATCTGAAGAATCACCCATGTCTCAAATCATTGGTGATATCACTGCTGGAGTATCAACAAGAAGTCAATTGTCAAATTTCTGCTTCTATGCTCTCTTCATCAGTCAGCAAGAGCCAAAGAATTATCACATTGCTTTAAAGGACAATGGATGGGTTGATGCCATGCAGCTTGAGCTTCTTCAGTTCAAGAAACAGCAAGTGTGGGAACTGGTTCCTCTACCTCCAGGTAAGTGTGCAATAGGCACTAAATGGGTGTTTAGGAACAAAACTGATGAAAATGGGCTTATTGTTAAGAACAAGGCCAGACTGGTTGTTCAGGGGTTTGCACAAGAAGAAGGTATTGATTATGATGAAACCTTTGCCCCTGTAGCCAGACTGGAAGCAATTCGATTGTTTTTAGCTTATGCTGCTTATCAAAAACTTAAAGTCTTTCAAATGGATGTCAAAAGTGCATTTTTGTATGGAAAAGTTAAAGAAGAGGTTTATGTATGTCAACCTCCAGGCTTTGAGGACAACAAACATCCTAATTGGGTGTATAAGCTTGATAAAGCTCTTTATGGGTTAAAACAAGCTCCCAGAGCCTGGTATGAGACATTATCAAACTTTCTTCTGGAAAACAATTTCACTAGAGGCTCCATAGACAAGACTTTATTTATTAAGAAAGCTGGGCAGCATAATCTACTTGTTCAAATTTATGTAGATGATATCATTTTTGCATCCTCTGATCCAAAGTTGTGTGATGCCTTTACAAAGTTGATGCAACAGAAGTTTGAAATGAGTGCCATGGGAGAATTACAGTTCTTTCTGGGGTTGCAAATCAAACAAAAGGCTGATGGAATTTTTATTCATCAATCCAAATATACAAAAGATCTTTTGCAAAAGTTTGATTTACAAAACTGTAAGCCCTGTTCTACTCCCATGAGCAGCACCACACAACTGGACTCAGATCAGAAAGGTAAAGTGGTTGATGAAACACTTTACAGATGTATGATTGGGTCCTTGATGTATTTAACAGCTTCTAGACCAGATATATGTTGCTACATGTGTTTGTGCTAGATTTCAGGCTGCACCTAAAGAGTCTCATCTGATTGCAGTCAAGAGGATCTTTAGATATCTGCAAGGCACTCCATCTCTAGGTTTATGGTATTCTACCAGACATTCTGGTAAATTAGTTGCTTTTTCTGACAGTGACTATGCAGGGTGTAAGTTGACCAGGAAATCAACTTCTGGTGGATGTCAATTCCTAGGCAACTGCTTGATTTCTTGGCAGAGCAAGAAACAGACCTCAGTTGCTACATCCACTGCGGAAGCAGAGTACATTGCTGCTGCAAGCTGTACATCTCAGGTACTCTGGCTTCAAAACCAACTTTTGGATTATGGCATTACAGAGACTAAGACTCCATTGTTAATGGATAGTGCTTCAGCTCTTTGCATTGTCAAAAATCCAGTCCAGCACTCTAGGACCAAACATATAGAGATCAGACATCATTTATAAGAGATTGTTTTGAAAAAGGTCTGATTGATCCTAAGTTTGTGCCCAGTGCTGATGAGCTTGCAGACATTTTTACTAAGCCTTTGGATAGTTCAACTTTCCAAAACCTGGTGTTAAGGCTTGGTATGCTGCAGCTAGAATAGGTGACAACTACTGATGATCTCAGTAATCATATTGATGATCATGAGTGCCTGTCACATATAAGTACTGATGAGCTCTTTTAACCTCAGTACTTTTATAACTACTGAAGGCTAAAGTTCTCACAAGTACTGAAGTACTTCATCTGCTCTAAACTACTGAAGTAGTTACAACTACTGATGCAGTCATAACTACTGCAATCAGTAAAAACAGATAAGTACTGATGTCCTATGAAACAACTGAAATCAGCCATAAAGACTGATGAATGTGTTGAGGACAGTTTGAAACAGCTGAAAAGCTAAGAATTGACGAAAACAGCTGAAGAGAACTTTCTCCTCAGTCGTTTGTACCACTGCTGTTTCATTTTAAACAACTGAAGCAAAACCACGTCTTCAGCAGTTTTATAACTACTGATGACCAATACCAAGTCTTCAGTTGTTTACAACAGCTGATGACAAAACCACTGTCTTCAGTAGTTTCATAACTACTGATGACAAACACCATGTCCTCAGTTGTTTCAATCACCTGAAGTCAAAACCACGGTCTTCAGTAGTTTTCTAAACTACTGATGCCTAACACCGCGACTTCAGCTGTTTCAACGTCTGAAAGGATAATACCATGTCAACGGTCGTTTAAAACTACTGATGACTAACACCACATCCTTCAGTCGTTTCCTCACCCGTACCCTATAAATACCCTTAACCTGAGCTCTCCATGCTTATCTTCTTCAAACCTAACGTTCCTCTCCAAAAAATTTCCATGGCGTCTATGCAAATTAAACCGCGACACAACTGTGTTGCCTACCTCACAAAATCGCCGATCTGGACTAAGTTCGATACTGCTATCGATCTTATGGTTCAGTCCCAATACAACAAGGCATTCCTTCTGAACCCCGTTTTACATGCCGAATCCTTGAACCAATTTTGGATGAACGTTAATGTTACTACTGAGGAGAGCAACACACAATCCCTCCGGTCAGTCGTCAACAACAAAGAAGTAGTGATTACTCCTGCAACAATCCGTAAAATTCTTCAACTGAGTGATGCTACCTCTCCTGCTGGATATCCGAAGGGCACCATAGATCTATCATTTGCTCAGCATGGATATCAAGGTGATCTCAGTGCCACCACCATCATGAAGAAACACTTTAATGACGCTGAGCGCCTGATTTTCACATGGTCAATGTATGTTTGGCCCCTAAGACATCGTCTTGGGATCAAATGTCCACCAAATGGCAGCAGGTAATGTATTCTATCCTTGAGCAACAACCACTGAACTTTTCAGAATTAATATTTTCAGAGCTCAAAGATATGGCTCAAAAACTAACTGCCAACCGTTGGATACTCTATCCACGGTTCATAATGGCCATTATAATAGACCAGCTTAATGCTGAGGGACTTGTTGGCTTGGGAGTCCCTGCTACGGCTGTTTTGCCAGAAGTATACTCCCGGCACAACTCCGACCGGACACTCAAACTGGCTGCCAAGCTGCGAAAACCCACGCAGCTGGAACCCACAGCCACCACCTCCAAATCCAATGTCCCCACCAAACCCACCAAAAGAAACCCAAAAGGCTACTCAGGGAATTGAGTCCCCTGAGGATGCTCCTGCACAACAAACGCAGGATATATCCACTAGTCCAAACCCCCTAGTGGATACCATGACTCCTCCAGCCACAGCCGCTCAGGCTTCCTCTCAACAGGAGCCTGCAGCAACCCAAGGGGCACCTACTTATCTGGGATCTTCCTCACTTGAGGAGATTGCCATTGAAGAGCACCATCCACCCCAGGTGCACACTGCTTCTACCCCTGTACCCCAAACAACCGCCCCTCACAGCCCAACTTTAATAGTTGCTCAAGTGCTGACTCAATTGCACTCCTCACCCCCTCCCCAGAAACCACTTATTACTGGGAATACCTCTACAATTGAGGGGGAGGAACACAGTGCATTGAGAACCCACAGCACAGGGGTTTCCCAATTCTATCTCCTGGTGTAGAGAAGGAGCTTAGAATATCTAGTGAGGCTGCCACCTCCTCTGACTCAGCACATGACCAGAGTGAGGCTGGTAACATTGCTAAGACCTCCCTAGAGGCAACAGCTGATGATGGACATTGTCCTGAGGCTGGAAGTCCCCAGTACCAAGCACAAGGGGCACATGCACCAACTGGTCTACACCCAGTGCATGTCATCCTGCTCTAAGCAGGAGGTCAGGTGATTCAGTATCAACTGATGATGACCTGAGCTTCTTCTTCGATGTAGTTGCTCAAAAACCATTCTAGAGGATGAGGTTAGCAGACTCAAAGAGCTGCTGGCCAAGATGTCTCAGGATGCAAGTCCATCTGCCACCATCATACACCCACAGATGGCACCTTCCCTTGAAGGTTTCCCAACACAGAGCCACCCCAAAATCAACCACCTGCCTCTGCTTCAGGCCCTACTTCTCAGGAACAGAACCCTCCTGAGCAAATAGGTGCTGCACTCAAAATTCCCTCCCTCTCATCACCCCCTAATCACTGATATAGTGATCAAAGCCCTTGATGAGAGGCTTTCCTCAACATTACAGCCCTTGGTTGATGCTGCTGTCCACAAGACTCTTTCTGCGGTCTCAACCCCTTCCTCCAATGCAACCAAAAAGGGGGAGAGTCCTGCAGTGAAAGAACAGAAGAGGAAAAGATCCGAGGAAAAGAAGGAAGCGAAGAAGCCCAAAAGGAGAAGAACAGCAACCAATGCTCACCTACAAGCGAAAGAAAGGTGCTGATGAGCACATTGCTGAAGATAAAGCCTTGGAGCTACTGATAAAAGAGGCTGATGCCGAACACAGTAGATCAATGGACAACATCATTGATCACTGTTCAGGCAAGGTCATGACACCAACAAACTTGACTCTGAGATTCGACGACTAGAGATTGAAGAAATCCAGAATAGATGGGCAAGTATGAAGTGTAGAAAGAGAAAGGCTAGAAATCATGATAGATTTATTGCAAAATATCTTGGAAGATCATGATTGAGATCAAAGCTTGGTCCAGGGACAGTATCTTGGCAATCACCACCAAGATCTGTTGTCTGAAGCATACACTAAGGGGCTTGTTATTGAAGCTTTGATGAAGTGGGTGCTGGGAGCAGGACTGAGCTAGCAAAGCAATCAAAAGCCACACTCACCTCAAGGATGCTAGCACAGCCTGTCAACATTCCACACCAAAACCACCCAAAACACAACCCACCAAAAACCAACTCCCTTACCCTCAAAACCCATAGCCGATGATATACCCTTGAAGAAGAAGAGAAGGATATTGAGGCTAGAAGAAGATGAAGAGATGATGAAGACAGGCTGCCGCTATCAGCTGTGATTCAGTTGCCTAAGGCCACAAGTCACTCCTCAGCAATTACTCCTGAAGTCCAGAGACAAATGGTTAAAGTGAAGCTAGAAGAAGAAGAGCTTCATAAACAGCATGATGAGGAATTGCTGAAGAGAGTTGACAAAGCTTATGCAGCCACATCTTCATCATCAATATGAAGGAGCAAGCCTCAGACTTTACACTCTCAGGCATACCTTTCAATATCAAAAGGAAAGAGTGAGGATTTGGCCTGATCCCAGGGTCTCTCACAGAATTCATAAAAACACTATACCTCGGAGATACATTGGCCAGGTGAAAAAGATCGTAGATGAAGTGATCTCTGGTCTTTGTAGTTTCACCCTGGGAAATCCTAGAAGACTTCAAGAAGGCCTACAAAGCTAATCTAACCCCTCAAGATGCTGGAAAACAAAATAGTGAAAAAGGGGTAGTTTTACAAGAGGCTTGAGGAAGTCAGAAAAATGAGCTCCAGTTGTTCCTAGAGGGTAATCATCCGGATGATTTGCTTACAGAAGTAATAACGGTGTGGAGCTAAAGAATGGGAACAGGCCAAATACCTGTCTGAGTATTATGGGCCGGAATCTTGTTTGAAGGAGGTGCTGAAGAGCTAACCATGGAGGAACAAATCCTTCCTTGAGGCCTACACAGAGAGTCGTACAGACTCATTATGGGGAAGTGAATCTCATGAATGGGATAACAACTCTGTGTCCAGTTCCCCAAAACAGAGTTCCCATTCATACTCTGCCAAACAAATATTTGAGGTTCTTCCCAGGCCGGAGCGTACATGGGTCATCTTCTCTACTGATCAAGAAGGAAAAAGACCAACATTTTGCCATCAATAAGTGGGAGTATAAATAAGTTAGAGGTTTTGGCTGCATTGGTTCAGGGGGAGTTTGTTGGACCAAAAGAACCAATGAGCCAAGATCAGAAAACCTCTAAGTCCCACACGGTATCACAACAACTGCTGAAAGCCTCATCAGTAGTTTGACAAGTGCTGAAGACTTCAACAGCTGAAGATCAAGTGCTGAAGACCTTAACAGCTGAAGAACCAAAGTGCTGAAGTACAACAGCTGAAGAACACAAGTGCTGAAGCTGAAAGACCAAAGTACTGAAGTAACAACAGCTGAAGAGTTCACAAGTGCTGAAGATCAACAACTGATGTACAAAGTCTGAAGACAAAGACTGAAGACATCAGCTGATGATATCTACTGAAGTCATCAGCTGATGAAACGCCTGAAGGTCAAAGTCTGAAGATCAAGTACTGAAGCCTCAGTAGTTTGTCACAACTGCTGAAGAGTACTTCTTCAGTAGTTGTGATATCAGTAGTTTTATTTTCTTTGTTTCAGTAGTTTTGTAAAACGACTGAAGAGCTTGTTCTTCAGTCGTTGTAGTTTCAGTAGTTTTATATTTTGTACTTAACTTGCTGATATGTTCTCAGTAGTTGTGAACATTTCAGTAGTTTGTTAAGAATTAGTTATTTCTGTATTGGATCTGCCAGTTGTCACTTTCCGTGATAACAGCAGTGACTGTTGCACTCTATATAAGGAGTGACAACCTATTGTAATCGAGTGATATGAGCAATTGAATGGAATGATTGATTGATTCGATTAGAAATATTCTACATCTATAAACATTCCTAGAAATCAGAAATTCATATTCTCTCCCTATAACGTATGCGATCTTAACGCTTACAAGTATCGATTGCTTGCTACAATTTGTCTAATTCGTGTTTGTATTCCGCTGCTTTATATTCTGATACATCAAACTTGTGATCACTGATCCTGTCAGAGAAGCGGGAATATAGCGGGCTGCAAGATGGACTACAAGTTCTACATCAGCAGTGGTTCGTCTTTTGAGGAGATTATAAACTTGGCCGTGTAAGAAGCAGACTTGGTTGCCATTATCAACCTGTTGAAGCGAAGACGTTGATGATGCAAGCTGCTGTTATCAAAATCATATGGATTGAACAGGCAAATCCGGGATTACGGTTGGTATTTTCTTCTACTCCTTATCTGTGTTGATAACGCTGTATGTTGCAGTCACTAAAAACACAGTCTTCCAACATCCTAAGACCAAAACATCGGAATTAAATATCACTTCATCCGTTATTGCTTTGAAAAGAATTGAAATCGATTGTGGTAAGAAAAATACAGATTTTCAATGCACTGACTCTATACAAAGGCTTTTGACAAACCCGTTTTCTTTAATCTGTTAGGGTCAACGGTGTTAAAAGAAAAGTGACGTACCTTCCTGGAAGATGACCATGTTTAGTCCGATGCGTCCCTTTCTGTCGTGTCTAGTTTCTTTTAAGTTTTTTTAAGTTTTAATTTATATATTATCTTGTTTTTTTATTTTAATTAGTTAGTTACCAATTAGTTTCTTTCCTTGCCCATTAAAATCCTCAAACGCCAAATCCTGGTGGTTTTTTATAATTAGGGGGAGAATAGGTCTAGGAAGAAATAAATAATAAAAAAGGAGATGCAGCTAATAATAATATGATCGTAGGTGATTACCGATCAATGTTTTGAACATGATAGTACACAGGTACAAACCATTTGGGACTTTAAGAATCAAATGAAAAAGATGCAAATTCAAGTATAAGTCTGTGTAGCTGAGCAATATAAAAGGAAATATGATAGATAAACTAGCGACTACTAAGGTAACACAAAGAAATAGACTAGAGGTTGCTAGACAATAGATGATATGTCGGTAGATTCAACATAATAGACGACTAGACCTTTTTGGTGATCTCAAGATTAAACTAAAATGTTTAACTAGCTGTGGGTAACACCTAATCCCGGGTTAATACAACAACAAGATTCCAATAATGGGTGACGAGCAAAATAAACGCACAAAAGTGTGCATAAGACCAAAGCATGAGCAAAAAGCACATGAAAAATGCAAATACAATCAAACTGATAACCTAGGTTATTGGTGAGATATGTGCTAAAAGAATGAAACCTGCTCATACAAGAAGATAGGTTATGTGCCTCTCTGCTATGTGGTGGCACTGACCTGAGGCTAAGCATAATCTATATACTCTAGAACTCATGTGTTTGCCGCCTCTCTGCTGTGCGGTGGCATGACCTAAGATTGGCTCTTTTTGAAAGTTCTATGAATAGTCTCTTCTTGAACACTACCCCAGACCGCTCAAAAATCTCCTGAGGAATGTTGATTACCATATAAGTGTCGGATCCATAAATGCTTGTTGAAATAAACAAACTTTAAAACGATCACCCAACTGTGTTGAAAGTCTGTGTATGGATTTAAGAGGACAAATATACTTACAATCACCGTGGCTACAATTATTGAAAGTTCAAATCAGTGTGGGGACTAATAGTACTAGTATGATTCCTAAATTTGCTAAATTACTCTAGATGAAAAACAAGAATAGAGCATCAAAGGTTTTAGCTAACTTGTCTCAAATGATTTGAATATCCTATATGATTCCAGCTTGAATTGGTCCATGTATGGTTTAAAAGATTAAGGTCGCCTCTCAAAAGACTTATTCCTTAGAGTTACATCTGAGGAATTAACCCTACCAAAAACACAAAAACATTCTTATTGTAATTTTCAGTGTTAGTCTTTTATGTAAGTACCAAGTCAGTCTATTTGAGGTTGTGTAGTGTCGGACTAAGTCATGGAATTGATAAGGGACCTTATCATCTAAAGGTCAATCTGAAGTGAACATGTGTTTTCAAGTAAAAATTGGGTCATATCTGAGGTGACAAAATGTCTTAAAAGGATCACGTCTGAGGTGATCAAGGTTTTAAGTTAAAATGATCATGTCTGAGATGATCAAACGTTCATAATGTTAAATCAACAGTTTAAAAGGGTCTAAATGTCAACTGGTCATAAACTCAGAAAAATTTCAAGGGTATGACCCATTCGCACGACTAGACCATGAGTATGGACCAATCATGTGAATGGACCATACTCATACATTAAACAACCGAATGGACATAAGTATGAACCATTCACCCGAATGGCTTATCAGAATGAGCCATTCGACCGAATGGGAGTGTGCGAATGAGTCAGTTGATCGATTGAGCTTCAGTCGGCCGACTGAAGGTGATCGACTGAGTCAATCGTCCAACTGAGTTTCATTCGCCCGAATGAACTGAGCGAATGAGTCCAGTTGGCCGATTGAACTCAGATTCAGTATATAAAGGGCCACAGTCGATCGCATTCTTCTCACCACTCCCAATCGCCCTTAAATCGCACATCATACCATTACTCTGGCCAAATTTCTTTATACCTCGACTATACATCTATATTGATCTACTAAAGTGTGCTTGCATTTATACAGGTATAATAAGATGATATCTCACAGAAATCAGGAGAAATGGGGCCCTAATTTGATGTTTGATTGAAACAAGAAACCCGAATCTCTAAATGACCTAACAACCTACTAAAACTAAGTAAAATGTTAAAACTAAGTTTAATAGGTCATTAGTTAAGAGATTGCGAGTCTAAAGAACCATTAAACCACATTTAATTTCATGAATTTGTCAAGATTCGAACCTCAATCGATTGAATAGTGGGTCATGCGATTGGTCGTCTGGATGAACTCCAATCGCACGATTGAGCTGGCCGAATGGGTCAATCGGCCGAAGGTGTCATGCGAATGAGCTCAATCGGCCGACTGAACCAATCTCAGGCTCAGCCAACCGATTGAACTCAGTTGCATGTTCATTCACCCGAATAAGTCTAGTCACATGATAGGATAACCAACTGACCACAGTCGCATGATTCATTCGTATGAATGAATCAGAATGAATTCAAACAAGATACTTAGAACTGATTTGTGGTATGTGATTATCTAATTTTTATGTGTCTTGTGTTTCAGATAGATGGCTGATAGATGGTCTATCAACCCCAAGCACAATATATGTGCCCATCTAGACCATACTACTTGGAATGGTGCCGAGTTTGCAGAGATCATCGCTTTTCTCAGGCGATCAAGGATCTACAAGGCCATCTCTACTCCATGCACTCCCTATAGGTCTTTACACCAGGCTTTTGGGAGAATGCTTCTGTTGATCGATCACGTGATTCGTATAGCATACGGAGTTCTATCTGTGGTATGGATATTGAGATTACTGTTGCTGATATTCAGAGATACTGAGCTGGGGGACAATACTGATCACCCACCAGACTTCACCCACTTACGGTGAGAGGATGTTTTCTGAGGATAAGTCGCTGGGGACATCAACTTGGGTGTGCTTAACAAGAGCAACCTATTTCCCAGTACAGTACTTGGCACATGTCATTCTGAAGTGCATTGCTTCAAAGGGTGGGTTTGATGATATTCAGACCAGATTCAGATGCCTATGTGGCACTGGTGTTGAACTACCCCTTCAGCTTCTCGAGCAGCATGATTTTCTTACCTTGTGGAGAATCTGGAGGCAAAGGGAAAGGAGGGATTTTGTATGTAAACCAGATTCTTGCAGCTGATTTTCGATGACAAGCTGCCATGACTTCCAAAGGAGCACCATGATGCAAAATGAGAGTTATGTGGCGCCGGCAGACGTATATGGCGTATGAGAGTTTACTAGGGTAAGCAGGTAAAGCCCCAAGTAAAGAGACTGATAGGCCACCTGGCCAATGAGAGTTATGTGGCGCCAGGCAGACGTATATGGCGTCACGCAAGACAGCGACACAAATGATGAGTAGCTATAGCTCCCATAGCATGACTCTAATAATGATGATAGCGGGGATGCAGGAGATACATTGCCCACTCGACCAAGGGGACTCACTACTGATAGTGCATCTCCTGTATCTGCCCCCACAGGAGATATAGCAGAGTCTGTTGGCTTCCACCGGAATTTATACCTGGTGAGGAGGAAGACGAGTCAGATGACGAGCCATTAACACGGACTATGGGAAGTAAAGTTGTTCCCACAGACCAGGGGCTCGGGGCAGTTGGTGGACGCCCCGACGGATCAGGAGAGACTACTACTGACCCTACATTACTCCTGATCTGCTAGGCCGTGTAGTAGGCGGGGCATCCTCCTCGACTCGATCGAGGAAGAAGAGAATGGCTCATCCCCACGGCTTGAAAAAGAAGAAGCGCAGAATCACCTCCATCACTACCACAACCACCACCACAACCACCACCACAGCCACCACCACTACTCCACCTACCACCTCTACAGCCACACCATCTGTCACCACATCTTCCACACCCACACCACCACCACCTTCACCTAGATTACCCCCAATCTTCACCACTGCAACTACCACCACCACCACTAGCCATCCAGCTGCACCATCATCCTTCCCTACATATCCATCTGGATACCTCTACCTCCCTCTAGGGTAGAGGAACATCTATCAGCGCTGAACCGTATGGGGATGCGTCTGTTAGCAGCCGATGACCAGAAGACTGCACAGATTCGTCAGTTAGTAGATCTTACTACTGCGCAATCTTAGCAACTTACTCAGCAGGCTCTATTGATTGATCAGCAGGCTCTATTGGTTGATTAACAGGCTCAACAGATGTCTCAGCTCCAGGAGCAGCATAACAAGAAGATTAAGGAGCTGGAGGCTACAAACAAGTCCATCCTACTAAAGCTCAAAGGATCCAGAGACGAGCCTTAAAGATCGGAGAAGGGGATAGAGAAGATGATGCTGATGATGGTGACGATCACTATGGTGATACAGATGCTGATGATGATGAGGAGGACTCTTCAGCTACTGGTGCTACATCAGCAAGCGAAAGAAGGACCAAACGAACTCAAGATCCGAGTGCCTCCATATCCAACCTGGCAGCAGAAGAGCCGATGATCCAAGACAAGAGTAAAAATTAATGACATGCTTGTTTATATGTAATTTAAGTAGTTATGACTTGATTATTATGGTTATGTCTTGATTGTTAACTAATGATTGATGTATTACATGTTTAAATCAAGCAGATCCAAATTATCAAAGGGATGAACACGATATTGCTCCCCTCCAACAGATAAAACTCAACTAAACATGATTCTTGATCTGCAAGGGATTGTCAGAAGATCAGTGAGTTACACCCCTGAAGAAGGGGAAATAATTCTTGATCTTACTGATGAGCAACTAGCAGAAATGTTCAAGCTCAATCCTGATAAGATTGTAAAAGATGCTCCAACTGTTGACATGGACAATGAAGACGACCTGAAAGACATAGATGAGATAGAAATCGAGGATTTCACGGCAGCTCACTATCCAGAGTATGCAGACAAAGAGGGAAATGTGGTCCCCAATTTAGGTGATTCCCTAGTCATTGTACATTTGATATATTTGATTAGATGGAGCAAGAGACTAAAAGATTGAAGAACAAGCCCAGCCTCAAACGCCGATGTTGATATCAGAAAGGCTAAATGGCTGCATGTTTTGAGGAGATCCGAGCACAACGCTCTACTCCTAAACTGCATGTCTACACCAAGCTCTATAAAGTGAAGAAACATCATAAGGTGTCAAGAAAGATTATCACGTGGGCTCATTTTGATGATCTTAATGTATACGTGGTAAAGAGATGGGTATCGAGTACTTTAAATTCCCGCATGATCTAAAGTCTCTACCTGGTTTTGAGCTCAACCAGCTGGCTAAACTAAAGCTGTTATATGTTGACTCGAGGAAAATGTCAGGCTGGTTTGAGGCTGCCTTAAAGAAAGAGTACCACACCAGGTGGGTCACTTCAAACCTCAACAACCCACAAGGTATATTAGACATTTTGAAGTTGATCCTCTAACTGGTAAGCCCAAGATAGTGCTGAAGTGGAGTCCCCCCCAGAACAATGTCAAGAATCCCTCTTAGGGAAATGCCACAGGACTTCACTCCACACTTTAAGTGGTGGTACTATGATTGGAGGACAGGGGAGGCGGTCATAGTTCTGAACAAAGCGGGCAAAATGGATACTATCAGGGTATATGACCCAATGTGGCTTACAAACTTGTTAGCTACAGATGTATACACACTATACAAGTGGCCACTGTTCTATGACACGCAGGATATTGTACAAGCCCTCCAATTCCAAAATGTGATACGGCTCTGCTTTGCATTTGAAATACATGCAGGAGTCACCAGAGAGGAGAAGTACAAGAAGTATGAGAAAGTTATGAAGAAGGTAAGACAATAGATGAATCTAGGTCCAAGGGGGAGTTTGTTGATAGATGTGTACCTTGATTCTGATCTTAATGTAATATGCCTTTATTATCTTACGCTTATGTAATAGTTGGGTACTTAATGAAATACAAATGTTTGGTTGTGTTTATAATGTTTAATATTTCATTAATGAGTTGTTTAACACACATTGAATTGATTATATAGGTTTTTGATTGTTTGAATCGATATGCATAATGTTATAATAATGAATACATTCAAACTTGGTGAAGTGAAGTTCTCATGCGTCCGACTGGATCATGCGCCCCAAGAGTGGTCATGCATCCGAATGGCCATGCGACTGAGTGTCCATGCGCCTAAATAGTCCATATGCCTGAACAACTTCATGCGACTGACTCAGTCGCACGACTGAACATTCAGTCGTGCGAATGACTGAACACTCAGTCGCACGACTGAATATTCAGTGGTGCGAATGGATCAACTGCATGACTCAATCGCACGAATGAACCATGCTAATGGTTCAGTCACCCGAATGAACAACCCTAACCTATAAATACCACCTAATTCATGGAAAAAGGTAAGCTTTCAATCCACTTCGACTCCAGACATACCCTAGCCGTCCAGAAGCCTCTAAGTTCTTACTGCAAGTTCATAGAATGCTGTAGATCGATTCCTAATCGATTCTTGACACTAGTTTCAATACAATATTATTATTACGTGCGTTCTCACTTATTGGATCGCCAATAAAATATGATTCCGCACTATTTGGTTTGGTTTAACACGTTAATCAGTTGGTATTTCGTTCAAATACCTGATCCCAACATCGATCTCCTCAGCAAGGCTATAATCCCAATAAACTCGGCAGCATTCCGAGTAGTCGCATCTAAGTGAGCACATATGTTGTGCTTCGTGCTCATCATTCATCTGTCAGCCATGTTGCTACAACACAAGAAACATATACGTTAGATTTATGCATAATAGGAAATAGTTGGAACTTAAGTTGTTTTGATCATACTGGTTCAATCGTGCGATTGAACCATACGACTGAGTTCTTTCGTGCGATTGAGCCTGCGGCTGAGTTCAGTCGTGCGATTGAGCCTACGACTGAACTTAGTCATATGTTAAGCCATGCGGTTGAGTCAGTCGTGCGACTGAGTTACCGATTGATTTATTCATGTGGTTGAATCATATACCTGGCTCAATCGTAAGACTAAGTTCATACGGAGTGTCCATTCGCATATAGCTCTGTTCGACACTCTAACATCGAATCTTGGTCAAACCTTTACATTAGACTTCGTGTTTAGACTCATTAACCTCGCAAAGACTCGAAATAACACTTAGTGTCCTTTAAATCAACATTATGTCCAGTTAAGTGGTCTATTTTAGGGTTTAGTCTCGGTTTAGGTTTTAGCACAATCGGTCCTTAAAGATGCGATTAATTTGTTCATTTGGATCGATTTCAGTCGCCTAGTACCTGTAGATGAGTAGAATACACGTTAGAATCACAATTAGTAGGTAAGAACAGGCAAACGAAATTTGGGCAGAGTATTTGTGAGTATGGGCGATTTCAGAGAACTTGAAGGGTGGTAAGGGTTACGACCGACTGACCCCCTTATTATACTATTTTAAATGTCAGTCATGCGACTGGACCCATACATATGCTCTAGTCGTGCGAATGAGCCCATATTCATGCTTCAGTCGTGCAACTGGGGTTTAGTCGTGCGACTGGCTCATACTCCTTCATCCATTTGTACGATTGGTTCAGTCTTGTGGTCCAATCACATGGTTGCCCCATACTCATGGTCCAATTGTGGTGACTGGCTCATACTTATGGTCCAATCATGCGACTAGCTCATACTTATGGTCCAATCGTGCAACTGGCTCATACTTATGGTCCAATCGTGCGATCGGCTCATACTTATGATTTTGACCTCATAGACTTTCAAACACTTAAACTTTATCTTTTGATATCTAACATTATGAACATTGATCATCTTAGACATGACCTTTTTAATTGAAAACTGTTTGATCACCTGAGATGTGATCCTTTTAATTTAAACCTGATTGGTCACCTCAGACGTAACCCCTTTTTGTGAGTGATTCATAGATTAGATCTAGTTGTATAGTCCGACAATTACGTAACAAAAGACTAGAGAAACAGAAAAACAACTTGAAATTAAAAAAACAAGACATATTTTGTGTTTTTCGTTTGAGATGAATTGAAACCTTTTAGAAAACTTCTAACAGATTTTTCTTCCTGGACAGAACAACTTCAAGTTAATTCGATCATCTCTGGAGAGATTCATTGTGGAATCATACAGGTATATCAGAATTCATTGTGGAATCATACAGGTATATTAGAATTCATTGTGGAATCATACAGGTATATCAGAATTCATTATGGAATCATACAGGTATATTAGAATCATTTCCTACTGGCTGGCCGTCCGAAATTTTTTTTTTACTTTTCTCTTTGCTCCTCAGAAAAAAAAACAAAAGAACAACTGCTCTACATACTAAACTAGGGTATGGAGCGCCGCTTCGGCCGATTGATGTGGTTGTGTCTTGGGGCACTACTCCCCAAGGAGCCGAGAACGGTCGGGAAATAAGCTTAAACCACTTACCTAGCGCTGAATTAAGAAGTTTGTGTACGCCTCCATTAACTCAATCATGGCCTTCTTGTCTACGCATTGATTCAGTTTTAAGAGTGATGCTAGGGTTTAACAATACATTTTGATGCTAGATTCTTGTTTTTTTCGAGTGTCAATAACACTTTCAAGAAATCATACAAGAGCTATAAGATGCACACATTGATTTAACAGTCAAGAGTTTGTAGCAACGATGATTGTCAGTATATTTGTCCATTTAAATCCATAAACAGATTTTTGACTCATATTGGTAATGAGATTAGGTTTGATTATTTCAACAGGCATTTGTGGATCCCATACTTATATGGTAATCAACATTCCTCGAGAGATTTTTGAGCGGCCTATGGGTATATTTCAAGAAGAAACTATTCTAAGAGCTTTTAAAGAGATGCCAAGCCTCAGGTCAGTGCCATATCACAGCAGAGAGGCACAAACAATAATGAACTCTAGAATATTTAGGTTATTCTTATCCTCAGGTCAGTGCCATCGCACAGCAGAGAGGCACACAACCTATCTTCTTATTAGAGCATTTATTTTTCTTTTGCACATAACGCACAACAACGTTAGTCATTAGCTTGATTGCATTTAGCAATTTTTTGTTGTGCTTTGCTTATTTTTATGGTCATTCGCACATATTTGTGGTGTTTATTTGCTTGCCACCCCTTATTGGAAATCTGTTGATTGTGTTAACCAGTGATAAGATGGGAACCCATAGCAAGTTGAACAATATTAGTTTGAAATTATTTCACCAATGAAGTCTACTCATCTATTGTGTTGAATCCACCGACACATCATATGATGAACTTTGCAACCTCTAGGTCTACTTTCTCTATGTTACCTCAGTAGCGGACCTATTTTACTATTATTTTTCCTTTTGTTGTGCTTAGACTCTTCATACTTATACTTTGAATTAAGCATGTTGAACAGTTAAGTCTTTTTACAGTCCCAAACTATTTTTTCCATGTGTACTATCATTTTCCATAAATTTTGAATCATAATCACAGATTTGATTTCATTTCCTTTAGCTAAGCTGTCGTCCCCCTCGTTTTTTTAAGTAAACAAATACTAAAACAATTAATACTAACTTAAACTATTCTCCCCCTAAAATTCTAAAACCGAAAATATTCTTGTGTTTTTTGGTTTAATAGTCAGGAAAATAAAATAAAAGAAAATAAATAAAATAACTAATAAACTAAGAAAAACTTGTCGGACTACGAACTTTCTTCTTCTTGAATCACATCACTTTTCTTTTTCATGCCATTAACCTCTAAAAGATATAAAAACCTAGGTTTGTGAAATGCTTTTGTGTAGAGGTTGGTGCATTGAAAATCAGCATTAATTTAACAACATCGATTATTGTTTTTCCAAAGTCACATATAAAGTGATATTTAATACCGATGTGTTTTTTTAGGATGTTGGACCGGATTTTTTGTAACAGCAATTGCAGCAGAATTATCAACAAAAATAGGGGTGTTAGAAAATTGTAAACCGTAGTCGCGCATTTGCTGTTGAATCCAAATGATTTGTGAGCAGCAACTTGCAGCAACAACGTATTCAGCTTCACATGTTGACAGAGCAACTGATGTCTGCTTCTTACACTGCCAGGTGACTAACCGTTTACCAAAGAACTGACATCCCGCTGATGTTGACTTGTAATTCATTTTGCAACCACCATAGTCCGAGTCACTATACGATGTAAGCTCAAAGTCATTGTCATGAGCATACCAAAACCCGAATGTTGGAGTACCCTTCAGATAACAAAAAATCCTTTTAACCCTGATGAGATGATTTACTTTTCGTTTCGCTTGATATTTGGAACATAGACACGTGGCATACATGATATCAAGACGCGAGGCTGTGAGTTACATGAGAGATGTGATCATGCCTCTGTACATGGTGGAATCAACCAAATCACCATTTTCGTCTGGTGCCACGTCATGGTTTGTGACAAGTGGAGTTCCAGCAGCTGAAGCATTCTCCATGTTGAATCAACTAAGGATATCTCCTGCGTATTTGGTCTGATGCAAGAAGATTCCTTTTGGTGTCTGATCCACCTGTAAACCGAGAAAGAACTTCATCTCCCCCTATGGCACTCATCTCAAAATATGCTTTCATTACATATTCAAATTCTTTACATAATTCTTTAGTTTTGTAGCCAAAGATTATGTCATCCACATAAATCTGTACCAGCAGTAAATCTCCATCCTTTCTTTGATGAACAATGTGCAGTCAATAACTCCTTTGCGAAAACTGTGTTCACAAGATGAGTTGAGAGTTTCTCATTCCAGGCTCTAGGGGCTTGATGGAGCCCGTAAAGAACCTTGTCCAGTTTGTAAACTCTTTCCCGATGATAAGGATCCTCAATCCTTCGGGTTGAATGACATAGACCGTTTCCAGATTCCACCATGAAGGAATGCACTCTTCACATCCAGTTGATAAACTTTAATCTTCATGTAAGATGCATAGGATAGAAAGTTATGAATAACTTCCATCCTTACCATTGGTGCAAACACTTCATTGTAATCTATGCCTTTGACTTGTCGAAATCCTTGAACTACAAGGCAAGCCTTATTACAGATTATGACCCTTTGGTCATCTTTCTTACACTTCAAGACCCATTTAATGCCAATAACGTTAGCACCTTTTGGTTTGTCCAGAAGGGCCCATACTCCTAACTTCTTGAACTGTAGAAGTTCCTTTTGCATTGCCTTTTTAAGGCTTCACTTTCAAATTTTGGCTCAAATTGAGACATAAAACATCGATAAGCACCATCACGAAGATAGCCTTTTTCCATGACTGAGGCATAATCAACTGAGTATAGTTGATATGTGTTTGCACTCTCGATAGTACATCCCCAATGATGTTTTCTAGGGGATGATGAATGTTAATTTGTGATCTGGGAGTGGGGAACAACTACTTCAGAATCCAGATTATGAAACCCAGGTTCAGTATCTGTAGCTGTTGAGTATAAGGTTCTGAAGTGTCAAAGGCATCAGGATTTGATGATTGTGTACTTTCATTGGTGGGAACCTGTTCCTCTTGGTCCATATTTGCAGTCTCAACTGCTTCATCATCAGAGGAAGAATCACTTACTCAATGTCTCCCTCTAAAGGGCTAGAAGTATCATCTAATGGACCAGTTGATGTCGAGTCTGGTGGAGGAGTGTTTAGAACATCGTACATCATCCTAACAGAAAGCTCGTCATAAGTATGAGAAGGCGGCACATTGAAGTATTTAAAGAATCCATCATAGTCGAAGAAGAAGGAGGGTCTTTTTCTAGTAGGGGGTGGTGTATCTTTGAACGTCAACATTTCACCACACTTCTACCTAACCCATTTAGTTGTTATAAACTCTCTTGTCTGAGAAAAATGTCTTCTTCTGCCTTCTCACTAAATTTCCCAGTCTGAGTTTCTTCAATAACATGCACAAGTGCGCCAAACGGTTCTCGATACTCCAGGTTGGGTTTACATCGCTGGAGCAGCTCATAACATATTTTACCATGTCATTTGACCACTAAGACATGATTGAGCGTGTAACATGCATTAGCCACTGCCTTATTCCAGAATTGAATAGGCAGTTTAGAGTTGGCTAGCATAGTTCTTGCTGTCTCTATCAAGCTCTAATTCTTTCGTTCAGCAACCCTATTCATCTGTGGAGTGTAGCAGAGGTAAATTGATGTACAATTCCTCTTTCTCTACAGTATGTTTCCATCCACTTATTCTTGAACTCTGTGCCGTTGTCTGATCAGATCGGCCTTACTTTTAGCTTGTAGAGTGACTCCTAAGTAGATACTAGATGTTTGAATGATTCAAAAGTATCTGATTTGGCTTTCAGAAACATTACCCAAGAGAATCTTAAGTAATCATTAGTTACTACATAGCAGTACAGATCTCCAACAATACTCTTTGTGCTGACTGGGCCAAACAGATCCATGTGTAGATAGGAACGGGAAACCAAAGACCTTCATGGGTTGGGTTCCATATTCTAATTAGTTCTTTTATGCTTGCAGTGTCATCTGTATAGGTCAAACAACTTATGGTACGTGGACAGTGGATGCTCCCGACACATGACTGGAGATCGTTCCCTCCTTCATGACTTCAAGCACATACAAGGAACTACGATGGCATTTGGTGGAGATTCCCAAGGTGGTAGAATCACAAGTGAAGGATCTGTGACAAATGGGATGCTGAGCTTTGACAGAGTGAAGTATTGTGAACAACTAAACTTCAAATGTGCTAAACGTGTCTTAGATTTGTGACAAGAAATATTCAACTCACTTTACCGACACTCACTGCTACATTCTGAAACATGGCTTTCAGATTTCTGAAGAATGGGTTGTCTTAAAGACCCCGAGGAAGAATAATACTTATGTCTTAAACCTGTGTTCTGCTTCACCTAATGAAGAAACATGTCTTTTTTCAAAAGCATCATTTGATGAGTCAGAGCTTTGGCATAGACGTTTGGGGCACACCAACTTTAAAAACATGAACAGATTGGTCAAAGGAAACCATGTCATTGGTCTTCCACAAAAAGAATTTCACTTTGTTGATCACTGTTCTGCATGCCTCAAAGGAAAACAACACAAATCCTCTCATAAATCAAAGCTGGTGAACACAAACAATACTTCATTGAAGTTACTTCATATGGATCTGTTTGGACCAACTCATGTCATGAGTATTGGAAAGAAACAGTATTGTTTGGTGATCATTGATGACTTTTCACTATTCACATGGGTGTTCTTCTTACTTCATAAAAATGAGGCATCCCAAATAATTCAACAATTTATCACTAAAATGAAAATCAACTTGATCTTAAGGTCAAAATAATCAGAATTGACAATGGTACTGAATTTAAAAATGAAGACATGAGTTCTTTTTATGCAACCAAAGGCATTGCTCATCAATTCAGTGCAGCTAGAACTCCTCAACAAAATAGGGTAGCTAAAAGGAGAAATAGAACACTGATTGAAGCAGCAAGAACAATGCTAGCCGATGCTAAGCTTCCAATCACCTTTTGGGTAGAGGCAGTTAACACATCGTGTTTTGTACAAAACCGAACTCTAATTGTAAAAGAAAGTACATTAATCCTTATGAACTGCTCTTTCATAAAAAAACCATTTATTGGATTTCTTAAATCATTTGGTTGTCCTGTCTCAATATTAAACACCCGAGACTATCCGGGAAAGTTTTCATCTAAGTCTGATGAAGGATTCTTTGTAGGTTATTCTCAAAAGCTTACAGAGTGTTTAATCCTAGATTAAACATTGTTGATGAATCTGTTGGAGCATATATAGTCATATATAGTGTGTCCGTCGCTTGTTGAATAGTGTAGGCTAATGTTATACACCTGATATGTTGTAAACACATGAAACTGGGTCATTCGCAGGAGCATATGTGAATGAGACTCAGTCGTATGACTGAGCCATGCTAATGGACCAGCCGTGTGACTGAGAGATGCGATTGGGACATTCGTAAGACTGAACCATAAGTATGGTCCAGTCATACGATTGAACCATACGCATGGTCCAGTCGTACGATTGAACCATACGCATGGTCCAATCGCACGAATGGGCCCAGTCGCATCTAATACAGGCCGAGGCCTATATATACCAGTTTCAATGTGTAGAGAGATTAAGGATTCTCTGAAGGTTTTTGAGAGGAAGTCTGCCCAGAGCCTAGGGCTACCGGATGAGAGGGGAGATCATGCTCGATCTTCCCCTTGCCAAGAGTCTTGATTCTTATGTTGTAACGAACTTGTAATCGTTAGGTTTTGTTCAATGATACCATTCAATTATAGTTTGTATTATTGTTTGAATTTTTTGTTTGTGCTATTCTTTATCCTTCCATCAAGAACATGCTCGGATGTTTACCGATCCAAAAAGCCGACTTCATAATTGGTATCAGAGCCGGTTACTGCTGGAAAGATCTAACAATCATTCTAGCAACCTGAGCTCTTGTTCTCTAGATCAAAGTTCAGATCTTGACGTTAAACCCACTTCGTGGTCTTCGTATTTTTCTCAGATCTTGTTACGTGTGTTGCTTCTATGTTAAAATCGAATTCGAAACCACGTTCTATCACCCCTTCGTATCTGATGATGTCTACTTTGTTTCGGTTCATGTTGAATTTGCCAGATTAGGGTTTTGGGCAGCCTTGGCGGCTGCAGATCTGAAAATATGCGTGCAGATGCGTCCGAATGGACCATGCGCCCAAACAGTGGTCATGCGTTCGAATGGACCATGCGCCCTAACAGTGGTCATGCGTCCGAATGGCTATGCGACTGGACTATGCGCCCCAACAGTGGTCATGCGTCCGAATGGACATGCGATTGAGTGTCCATGCGCCTAAATAGTCCATACGCCTGAACAACTTCATGCGAATAACTTAGTCGCACGACTGAATGCTCAGTCATGCGAATGGATTAACTGCATGGACTCATCCGCATTTGTTCCAGACTAAACAAAAAAAAGAGTCTGGAACAGCTTCTTGCACAGATTTGAGGTTGCGCAAAGCATATTCACCTTGAGGCTCTTTTGTCAAATAAGTTCAATGTATACCCCATTATTCGTCGAACTTCCAGAATAGGTGAATGTAATTGGAACACGAAAGAGAGAAGAGAAGATGTCAGCAGTTGGTGCTGATTTTGTGGCGTAGTCAGGAGCATCTGACTACTTATGGGCCAATCAAGTTACATTTATCCGCACAGAAAGGATTTCGCTTTTTAGGGGAAATCCATGTATATAGAAAGTGAAGACGCAATCAGAAAGTGATGATGTGAACCGGTTTTCGATGATGAATCTTTGTGCATGCTGATTTGGTTGATATTGTCAGCTGTGGATTGGAACCTTCAACCTTTTGCCCAATACACCGTGTGAAGACGCAAGGAGAGCACAATGTCTATATATTGGGATATGCTGAATGTGAGGGGGAATTTCTGCAGGTGGTGATCTTAATCAGGTTAGACTATGTGAAGATTGAAGCAATAGAAATCTGTTCATGTCATTATCTGGAAAAATCAGTCATAAGGGGAATCTTGCTGCAATGATGGTGTTCTACAAAGTAAACGAAAGCTGTTGTGCCTAAATTCATTTTCAGGGAGGTGTAGCAACCTAATGGATCGGCCACGTTGGCTAATATGTTTTTGTTTGATTCTATTGGCAACCAGAGCAAAGATTGACTGAAGATTGTAAGAGGTGTTATTTACTATTCACAAGCAACGTCCAAGGGGGAATTTGTTGGAGCATATATAGTCATATATAGTGTCTCCGTCGCTTGTCGAATAGTCTAGGCTTAATGATATACACCTCATATGTTGTAAACACATGAAACTGGGTCATTCGCAGGAGCATATGCGAATGAGACTCAGTCGTACGACTGAGCCATGCTAATGGACCAGCCGTGCGACTGAGAGATGTGATTGGGACATCCGTAAGACTGAACCATAAGTATGGTCCAGTCGTACGGTTGAACCATACGCATGGTCCAGTCGTACGATTGAACCATACGCATGGTCCACTCGCACGAATGGACCCAGTCACACGATTGAACCATACGCATGGTCCACTCGCACGAATGGACCCAGTCACATCTAATATGGGCCGAGGCCTATATATACCAGTTTCAATGTGTAGAGAGATTAAGGATTCTCTAGAGGTTTTTGAGAGGAAGTATGCCCAGAGCCTAGGGCTGCCGGATTAGAGGGGAGATCATGCTCGATCTTCTCCTTGCCAAGAGTCTTGATTCTTATGTTGTGACGAACTTGTAATCGTTAGGTTTTGTTGAATGAAACCATTCAATTATAGTTCGTATTATTGTTTGACTTTTTGGTTTGTGCTATTCTTTATCCTTCCGTCAAGAACATGCTCGGATGTTTACCGATCCAAAAAGCTGACTTCACAAAATCAAGAAATGTTCAATTCAAGGAACATTTGTTTCCTAAATCTACAAATGGTCCCAACTGGTTGTTTGATATTGACTCTTTTACAAAATCATTTGATCAATTTCACTTCTCTGATGCAGGAAATCTCCATTCAGGTGATACTTCTTCAGTTGTAGAAAGAAGAGATGACTTTCCATTGATTCCTCCTACATCTGCTGAATACATGAATGAAGATCTTCCTCTCCAAGCTGATCCCATCAGACAACCATCACAGAATCAAAGTGTTTCAACTGAAGGAGGTCCAAGCTTGTTACCATCACACTCAGATGATCTATCAACTGGGATCAGAAATCGAAAACAAGCTACTCCTCCAGCTGAAACACAAAGAACATCAAATGATGAAAGCAATCACAGTGCTGCTCAAGCTGAAGCAGGAATTGAAATGGAGTCCGACTATCTTCATAATTCCCCAATAGTACAAGATGAGTGTGCCTCTGACCATAATGAACTGAATGTCTCCAATCTTGATGTAACTATTGCTGGTGACTCCATTCCAACCACCAGAATACACAAGAATCATCCAGTTGAAACCATTATTAGTGATCTTAATGAGAGGGTGACAAGAAGCAAATTTGGAATTGCAAACATCTATATGTTCTCATGCTTTCTTTGTCAAACAGTACCAAAAAAATCAAAGAGGCACTTCAAGAAAATAGCTAGATTGAAGTGATGTAGGAAGAATTGCTCCAATTCAAGAAGCAAGAAGTATGGCAACTGGTAGATCTTCCCAAAGGACAATACCCTATCGGTACCAGATAGTTGTACAGGAACAAGATTGATGATAGAGGGATCGTCATCAGAAACAAAGCAAGATTAGTGGCATAGGGATACACTCAAGAAGAAGGAATAGATTATGACGAAGTGTTTGCACCTTCCAGCTTAGAAGCAATTAGAATCTTTCTAGCATATTCTACATCCATGAAATTCACTGTTTATCAAATGGATATGAAGTGTGCCTTTCTGTATGGAAAGATTGCTGAGGAGGTCTATTTGAGTCAACCACCTGGCTTTAAAGATACACATTTCCCTCATAGAGTCTATAATCTTGAAAAAGCTCTGTATGGTCTTCATCAAGCTCCAAGAAAGTGGTATGAGACTCTGTCATCTTTTCTTCTTGAACATGTATACAAAAGAAGAAAGATTAATCAGAATCTATTCAGGAGAAGAAGAGGAAAAGACATGTGTTAGTCCAGATTTATGTGGATGACATCATTTTTGGCTCAACAAACAAACTACTCTTCAAAGAATTGTTAACCTTATGTATTCAAAATTCCAAATGAGTGTAATGGGGGAACTTACCTTCTTTCTAGGGGTGCAAGTCTAACAGACAACAGATGGAATCTTCATCAATCAATCAAAATATATGGAAACCATGTTGAAGAAATTTCACTTTGCTGATTGTTAGTCTATCAGAACTCCTATGGATACTAAAGTGAAGATTGGACCTGATCCTGAAGGCAAATCAGTTGACTAGACTCACTATCGATCTATGATCGGTTCACTTATGTATCTAACAGCCAGTAGGCCTGACATTATGTTTGGTGTTTGTGTGTGTGCCAGATATCAAGCTGATCCAAAAGAATCACATGTAAATGCAGTCAAGAGGATATTCAGATATCTGAAGGACAAACTAGCTCTGGGTTATGGTATCCTAAGAAGGAGACTTCAATCTCTATGCATTCACAGACAGTGATTATAGAGGATGCAACTTCAACAGAAAATCCACCTCTTGCGGTTGTCAATTTCTTGGTCCCAGACTGGTCTCTTAGCAATGCAAGAAGCAGACAAACGTGTCTGTATCAACGGCAGAAGCTGAGTATATTGCAACACCAACCTGTTTCTCTCAAGTACTCTGGACTCAAAACCAGATGCTTGATTATGGTTATAATTTCTTGCACATACCAATTTACATTGACAACACAGCAGCTGTCTTCATCATAAATAATCCAGTTCAGCACTCAAAAACAAAACATATTGAAATTAGATATCACTTTTTGAGAGATTGTACTGAAAAGGGGTTAATCAAATTGATTCAAGTACCCACTGAAAATCAGTTGGCTGATTTATTCACTAAGGCATTTGAACCAAATAGTTTTGAATTATTAGTTCAATCAATTGGCATGATTAATCTTGAGTAAAAACAAACAAAACATCAAAAACATTAAAAAGATTAGAATATCACAAAAAAAGAAATCTATTTGGATGAAAAAATAGAATATTATAGGAAATGATATAATTACAGTCGTTATATCATTCATTGTGCTTAAATTCCAAAAAGTTGAAAGACTAAAATGACTTAGCAGATATGTTGGTAGGCTCAACTTGGAAGAGAAGATACATGCAGTGATTAATTAAAGACTTATACAACTGTGAAACACTCTTCACAAAGTACAGGTATGTATTGGCTTATCTAACTGCATGTGTGTGTAGTAACCTAAACACATTAGGTAATGACACTTTATGAATATCTCTCACCACATCATGTCTCATCTTTGTTTTCATGTGCAAAGACCTGATGAAATGTGCATATAGTGTAGATGTTCTAATCCAAAAGAGTCCTAATAAGGAACACATCCAAAATTGGATGAATCAACAAAAGCAATACATTTCAAGTGAATGAACAAAAGAATCCTATCATGGATAACCTTCCAAAGTGAAATGAAAAGAATCCCAATGAGGATCATTATGAAAAGGATCAAAGTAAAAGAATCCTAATGAGGATCAGTGAAAATGAGATCTCATAACTTAAGTGACCTGGTAAGAAAAGATGTGAAAAAGTTCTACCATGCATTGTACATGGGTGGTTGATCATTCCATGCTTGTGTGTGTGAGGTATATGTTGAATTATTAAATCAAATAAAATATGATAAACATCATTTGCATCAAAATATCAACCAGGTATTGGTTTAAGAGGACAAACATACCATCAATCTACAAGTTCATAAACATGTCCACTTTAACATAAAAGATACACATGTGTAATGTAAGATTGATATGATCCCAAAAAAAAGATATACTTATCTTCATTATTAAAATCAAAATAATATTCAAAAGGCTTTAAATCTTTAAAGTTTCTATCCAAGGTGGATATAAACTTTAGGGGGAGTAATTTAAAATTTTTGAGTAAGTTTGTATAAATTTTTTTTGCTTAAAGTATCCTTTTAAAATATTCAAAACAAAACAAAAAGAAAATACTGGTGTTGTTGTAGAAGTTATACCATAGCATCTCAGTCTATGTATATTCTTGTGAGCATGACAAGTCCAAGACTAGTCAAGCAACTGAAAACCTGTGTCTCTTCTGACAAACATGTCAATCCAAGCAAGAATTGACAACTCCAACAGCAACAACTTCATAAGACACAAAATCAATCAAAGACAACCTTCATAACAAGAAAAATCAAAAGCAGAAAAACATTGAGTTTTGATTAAGTTCAAAATTTAATGCAGGTAAGTGCATTGGTTAATGCGGGTGAAGGTAACCCATGCTTAAAACCAATGCAGGTAACATTTGATTTCCAAGTAAAACTAATGCGGACAAAGATTGTACTCTACCGCATTAGTGTGTTGAAGTATATATGATCAAATGTGGAGTTTATTCTATAGCATTTGCGACAGTGAGCAAATGCTGACAAAGTTGAATCAACCACATTTGCTACAGCGAGCAAATGCTAACAAAGTTGAATCAACCGCATTTGCTATGTGAGCAAATGCTGACAAAGTTGACTCAAACCGTATTTGCTATATGCTGACAAAGTTGAAACAACCGCATTTGCTACAGTGAGCAAATGCAGACAAAGTTGACTCAAACCGTATTTGCTACAGTGAGCAAATGCTGACTAAATTTGAGCAGCCACATTTGCTACAGTGAGCAAGGCTGAACAAGTTTTGTCAAACGCATTTGCTGCAGTGAACAAGTGCTGATAAACTTTGTTCTTCCGTATTTGCCACAGTACACAAATGCGGATAGATGAAAACTAAAGTAACAATACTACCGCATTTGCTACAGTGTGTTAATGCGTTGCCTGAAACTACAAGTTAGACTCTTCCGCATTTACTACAGTAAACAAATGCGGATAGCAAAAGTTCTTTAAACTTTCACTTCCGTATTTACAACAGTAAACAAATGCGGATGATCTAAAGATTTAAAATTTACACCTCCGTATGTGCTACAGTGATGACCGCATTTGTTCTAAAGACTTTTAAAATCTTGTAAAAGCCATTATTTGACTATTTAAAGAAATTCAAATGGGTCATTTAATACTTTTCAAATTTGAGAGACTTTATAGAGAGACGAGCAAAAACCAACTGTTCACCCACCTTGATCATCATCATCATCAAAAACCAAAGATTATAGTGTGTTCTACTCAACCTGTTGTTGTAATCGATTCCAAATCACAGTGGCATTGAAAGAAAGGTGAAATTTCTAAAAATTTTCTTGACCTAACTTTCGGACTATTGAACCAAAAGTGAACGAAGAACCAAATGATAATGAAGAACACCTAAAATCCATTCTATTCAAAGAAATGTTATACATTTTCGACTTCAATGTCAATGCAAACTAAGAGGAATTCTAGTCATCTTGAAAAACCCTATAGTTGCTAGTCTGATGAAAACTGAAAATATGGAACAAATTCATGGAATAATTTCTAATAAATGGGTTACTTAAACTTGAAAAACATATAAAATGTAATCATTCAATAACAAATTCATCATTCAATGTGACCATAATGAAACATCAACTTCGAATGTTGATCTTTGACCATTAAAAGTCAGACTGAGAAATTGTGCACCTTCTTTCTCATCAAAACTAACACACATGTCACTCTATGCAGATTAATGGCTAATCTTTCATGGAGCAAGCTCCACAATTTCAGTGGTTTTCTAGACGCTGATATGCCTGAAGCAGAGGGAATTAGAGACATGATAAGATTCATCTCCATAACCAGAGTGGCCCATGCTATCACAGTCAGACCCATCATTTATGAGAACCTCAAAAGGTCTTTCTAGAATTCAGCTGAAGTGATGAAGCAAATGGTGTTAGAACTACATCCGGAAGAATTGATAATGAGCATACTCTGAGTATAACTGAAGATTCTGTGAGAAGATGTCTGCAATTTGGTGATGATGCTGATGCACCAACAGAGTTAGATGATGATGATATCACTTCATTCTTTGCAGACATTGGGTATGAAGGGGGATTTGAATCTAAATAGATTGTAAAGGGATTAGTTGATTTGCCTTCGAGATTTCTAATTCACATGTTTTAGCACTGTTTATGCAAAAGAAAAATAGGGTGGAATGATATTCCAATCATCACTTCATCAGCAATTTGTGCTCTATGCACAAATAGACCATTCAATATGTCAGCTTATGTATTTAATGGCCTAGTATCAAACATTCAAGAGGGAAGGAGATACAAGTTTTTGATGTATCCAAGATTCATTCAATGCATGATAAATTATGCATTCCCAAATCTAGCTACTGAGGGACCAGTGCTAGATATTCCTTATTATGATGCTATATCATACAAGTACATTAAGAAGAGGGATCCAAGAAACTTCTATAGTGGAGCTCACTCACCTTTTCTTCCTTGGATGCTTCAACAGATCAATCCAGAAGATCAAGGACAAGAACAAGATGCTCATGATCACATTGAAGAACAAACTACTGATGAGCAAGCTGCACTACCATCACCACAACCATCACCACAACCATCACCAGAAATTACAATCTCCCCACAAAACTCCTATTCCAGCACCTATAGCCCAACCAATAATATCACCACCTCATCACTCACCAATATCTCCACCTCATGACTTACCAAAATCACCACCTCAACCTTTGCCCACCCATGATAATGCAATTGTGATGAGAGACTCAACTAGCTCATCCAAAGCATCCAAATCATCCTCGGATGAGGAGGATCAATACAATCAAATGCCTGTCAAGAGAGTCACTTCTGAGATTGCTCCCTTAAAACGTTTTGCTGAATCTGATGTCAATAGACCGTTTGAAAAGGATGAGTTAATATCTGAGCTCCTGCAAAAAGTTGAAAGGATGGAAAGAATACTAAATAGGAGAGCTAGAATCATTGATGATAGGATTCTAGAACTTGATGAAAAGGAGCATGAGTTAAAAGAGCTAAAAGAACAATATGAAGCTGCGAAAAAAAAGAAAAATAAAGAGATTGACTACTTGAAAGCTGCTCTAAATCATGCTTGAGAAGAAATTAGTGGCCATGTAGACATTATTTCTATCCAAACAATTGCTATGGAAGAGCAAGAGGATATGATTGAAGAACAAGCAGAGATCATCTCTAATCTACAAAATCAAATTAAAAGTAAAAATAAAAGAATCTCTGAGCTTGAGATGTTGGTTGAAATTCAAAGAAGTGCTGAGACTAAAGAAAGTAAAATTGATGAAGAAAGAGTTATTGATGATGAGAACCAATCTTCTTTTGAGTATGATGAACAAGAAGAAAATGATGATTAAGAAGAAAATGATGAACAAGAAGAAAATGCAAGCAAACCAAAGAATGGAGAATCAAGTCTAGAAAAAGTGGTCTACTCTGGACAATCAGATGATACACAAATTGAGAAGGCTGATTTTGAAGAAGTAATCAATGCACTAGACAGCTTTACCTCTGAAGAATTCATAATAGATGATGAATTTTGGGAGTTTGTGGCTAACCAGAGGACTAACACTGAACCTATTGTAATCATTCCTCAATCTTTGGTTCCCTTGGAGAAAGAGTTAAGTATGCAAATGGTACCTGCTATAGCACTGTCTGAGGAACAAAAGGATATGTTAAGAAAATACTATGAACAAGAAAAAGAAAGGGAAGAAAAATTATTGATGATCATGAACAAGTACAAACTGAGGCTGAAAAAGTGCCTGAAGAGATGAAAAAGGCTGAACCCTCTTCTGGTCCTTCACTTCAAACCTATACCAGAAAGCGGAAATACGTATCTGAAAAGGCAAAAGGGAAAACACCAATAGTGGAGGAAGAACATGTGAAGAAAAGTAAAAGGGATGATCCAAGAAGTTTCGCAGCCATAGCTAAATTCCTAGATGAACATGAAAAGGTTGAGCACAATTTAAGAAGCAAATTGCCTTTATTGATTTGGAAGAAGGAGAAATAGCAGGAGGATATGAAGATGAAAAAGTTGTAGATGTGGAAAGCCCAGTGCAAACAGAAGAATCTGTGGATGAAATGGTGACCAAGGCTCAAATAGATGACCTTATGATAACAGCAATGTTCTTAATCAATCATCGGTATAATGTTGATGATGTATTTAGTATGACATACGAGGGCATGAAAGAAGAAGAAGAGAAAGTGAATAAATTATTGGATCCCACAATTGAAATAGATTATGAGAAGTCAATTGCACCCAAAGCACACAAACCTAAGCTGTCAGCCATGAAGAAGCAATCCCAAACTCATGTACCTCTACATCATGATCCTTATGCAATGTCTGATAGGGAAATAAAGGATTACCTCACCAGTCAAGGGTTCACTGTTGGACCAAAAGAACCAATGAGCCAAGATCAGAAAACCTCTAAGTCCCACACGGTATCACAACAACTGCTGAAAGCCTCATCAGTAGTTTAACAAGTACTGAAGACTTCAACAGCTGAAGATCAAGTGCTGAAGACCTTAACAGCTGAAGAACCAAAGTGCTGAAGTACAACAGCTGAAGAACACAAGTGCTGAAGCTGAAAGACCAAAGTACTGAAGTACAACATCTGAAGAGTTCACAAGTACTGAAGATCAACAACTGATGTACAAAGTCTGAAGACAAAGACTGAAGACATCAGCTGATGATATCTACTGAAGTCATCAGCTGATGAAACGCCTGAAGGTCAAAGTCTGAAGACCAAGTACTGAAGCCTCAGTAGTTTGTCACAACTGCTGAAGAGTACTTCTTCAGTAGTTGTGATATCAGTAGTTTTATGTTTTATTTTTCAGTAGTTTTGTAAAACGACTGAAGAGCTTGTTCTTCAGTCGTTGTAGTTTCAGTAGTTTTATAATTTGTACTTAACCTGCTGATATGTTCTCAGTAGTTGTGAACATTTCAGTAGTTTGTTAAGATTTAGTTATTTCTGTATTGGATCTGCCAGTTGTCACTTTCCGTGATAACAGCAGTGACTGTTGCACTCTATATAAGGTGTGACAACCCATTGTAATCATTGAGCGATATGAGCAATTGAATGGAATGTTTGATTGATTTGATTAGAAATATCTCCATCTATAAACATTCCTAGAAATCAGAAATTCATATTCTCTCCCTATAACCGTATGCGATCTTAACGCTTACATATATTGTTTGCTTGCTACAATTTGTCTAATTCGTTTGTGTATTCCGCTGCTTTACATTCTGATAAACATCAAACTTGTGATCACTGATCCTGTCAAATGGTATCAGAGCAGGTTAATCATTGATCGATCTAATAATTGATCATTGAAACTGCTATTCTAGATCCAAGTTTGATTGAATTAGCTTTTGTTTTTGCAAGAAACGGTTATAGAGATTGAATTTTCTGTATTTCTGCTCATTCATCCTGAGATCTTATTCTTGGTTCTCATTGAGTTTGTTGTGGTTTGTCTAAAACTTTTTAAACTTGAACTAAACTGTTTTTGAACTGAAAATGACCACTCCCTCCAATGATCCTCACAATACTGGTTCCTCAACCAAGCCTCCTATGCTGGTTAGGAATGAGTATAACATATGGCAAAGACGTATGCTCCATCACCTGTCTGTTAACAGCGCAGGGTGTTGGACATCAGTGGTACATGGTCCACACAAGCCTATGGTGAATAACCCGGAAACCAATCAAATGGTTCCGAAGAGGAGGGAGCAATATTCAGATGAGGATAAAAAGTTGCTTGAGATTGATGCAAAAGCCCATGGAATTCTGGCCATGGCTTTGCCCAATGAAATCTATTCTGGGCTAATGCATCATGAAACTGCCCATGACCTCTGGATTGCTTTGAAAGAACAATTTGGAGGAACAGATGTCTTGGCAAATAATAGAGAATTCTTATTCTTGCCCAACAATATGAGACATTCTCTCATAGAAAGGGTGAGACACTGACTCAACAATATGAGCGTTTTCTTGTTTGATCTCTGAACTAAAAATGGTCAAACTTGAATACACCAATATTCAGATGAATAACAGATTTCTCAGATCACTGCCTGAGAGATGGGACACATATACTATTGTCCTACGCTCCAGTGCAAGTTTGGACAAACTATCTCTCACCCAACTCCATGGGAAATGCTCACTTTTGAGAGAGAGATAGAACAGAAGAGAAAACTGTCTTCATCTGGAAAGCTCACTGAAGACTTTATTCAAGGCAACACTGCCTTGGTGGGTCATGAGTCAGAATATGCTGCATCTGAATGCCAGTATGATGAGCATATTAATTTCTCTTCGAGCACTTCTAATTCTGCATTTGTAAGTGTTGATGGTCAGTTTACTGGTGGTAATAATGACAATTTATGTTTCATCATGGATGATCTCAAGGGGATTGCAGATGATGACTTAGAAGAGATGGATATTTTGAGCCAAATGGCCTTGATAAATATCAGATCTCAGAAGTTCTACAAAAGAACTGGAAGAAAATTCCCAGGACTCTCTGGCAAAACCAAAGTTGGTTTTGACAAGAGCAAGTTGAGGTGTCACAAATGCCAACGGCTTGGACACTTTGCAAGAGAGTGTAGATCAACTGGATCAAACTCTACTGCACCCTTTGTGACTTTTCCTGGCAACAGTCAACAAAACAGAGGGCAACATCCTGTCACATCTAGTCATCATCCTCAACAACAATCTCCGGCATATTTTGTTCCTCAGGGTCAAATGCCTTATCAGTACCCTTGTTATTACATGCCACAGTCAAGTCAAGTTCAAGTTCCTATGACACCACAACCTCATGCATTACCAGAACCTCAGCCTCCCCATCTCATCAACAACCTTCATCTCAACAACACAGCTTCTTCACCCCAGGAGTTGTTGACTGGAGCAGTTTACCAGATGACTTGTCTGGTCATGATCAACTGTTCTCAGGTGCTGGTCAACATGGTGGTGACAGTCCCTTTGGGAATCTAGCTCTTATGGCTTTGGAGTCTGCTGATACTTCATCTTCCAATGCCTCTACACCTCAGGTATCACAGGTATCCTCTGAGGCAAAAGCCAAATTATGTTCTGAACAATGCATAGCAGCATTTGCTTCCATTAGAGAAGCAAATGTAGCTTTAATTAATAAGAACATTGAGCTAGAACAAGAAATTTCCAAAAACAAAGCTGAGTTTGAGTTTGTGCTCAAAGATAAAAATGATGAGATTTATAAACTGAATTGCAAAATAATTGATGATAAGGCTAGAGAAGATGTACTTCTAGAGAAGTACAAGATCTCAAAGAAACCCTTGCAGTTACCCAGGTCGAGTGTGATAGATGGGTACAATCATGCAAAGGTTTTGAAATGCTTCTTAGTAAGCAATCTGCTTCAAATGTGAAGTTTGGAATTGGTTACAATCACACTGCTCCACCTACAGATTTTACCCCAAGAGCAGAGGTAGAATCTGATGGTGAGAGTGATAACCAATCCATCAAGTCATGTGATCTACCTTCTGATACAGCACAATCAGAAGTAGCAGTCAGTATCAAGTCCTCTTTGAACCTATCAGCTGATGTTGATGGTCCAAATGCTGACATTCACATGATCAATAAGTTGATCAACTCAGGAGTCAATCCTGAAGGTCCTGAAAGGACTGGAGAGCAGGATTCAACTCCTGAAGTTCAAACTTCAACTGCTGTCAGTACTGAAGAGAAGAAAACTGGCAGTAGAAAGAGTTTGAAGACTACTAAAGATTGTCAAGAAAGCAACCAATGCTTCCAAAGCATTGAAGAACAAGTCTTCAGTTGCTTCACCATCTTTAGTTGATGATCAACCTAAGATGAAGAAGAAACCATGTGAAGTATGTGGTTTGTTCAATCATCTTACAGATGATTGTTGGTACAAAAGAGGTTCCAAACTCAAACAAAAGGAAAAAAATTAATGAGAAAATGGTAAAAATGAAAACTGAGTTTGAGACCACATTTGTATCAGCAACATCAAATCCTGTAACCCTTAAGTCCTTAAAGCAATCCAAAAAGGAAGGAGTTAAACAGGTGACAGCTGAGGGTGCTCAAAAGAAGAAGGTGCAACATAGGACCTTATCTAACTCCACTAGCAATGTGTCTGATGAGCTGAAAGCTTTATCACAAAATCAGACACAGCTGGTGATGATGGTACAACATCTGTTGGGTAGAGTTAACCAACTAGATTCTCCTATGTTGAAACCACAGAAAAGGAGGTCTAAGCCAAAGGACTCCTCTTCTGCACCATCTTCTTCCTCTCAGGCTGTTGTTACAAATAAACATGCTAGTTTACCATCTATTGATGAGACCAGGCCCAAAACCAAAAAGGTTTGGGTCTCTAAAACTAACTGATTGTTTATTTTTGCAGGGTTCTTCAACATGCCAAAATAGCATCTGGTATGTAGACAGTGGGGGATCCATGCACATGACTGGGAACATCTCTCTTCTTCATGACTACTCTCAAGGAAAGAAGGGATTTGTCTCTTTTGGCAATGATGCTAGGGGTTACATCATCGGTAAGGGCTTTGTCTCCAATGGAGAAATCAAATTTGATGATGTTAATCATGTGGAAAATCTCAAGTACAACCTCTTGAGTGTCAGTCAAATGTGTGATAAAGGCCATGTTGCCCTTTTCACAAGTCAAAACTGTAGGATTCTGTCATCCAAAGTTTTGCCCTTGATTGACAAGGTGTTGGATGATCACACTCTCCTGAAAGCCAACAGGACAGGAAGAGTGTATGCCTTAGATCTTCTAAGAAGATAGATCTCAAAGGTAATCCTTGCCTATTTTCCAAAGCCTCTTTTCAAGAATCTAAACTATGGCACAGGAGGCTTGGTCATGTTAATCTCAAAAACATGAATCAGCTTAGCCACAATAGTTTAGTCAGAGGCTTACCAATAAAGGAGTTCCACTGTGATGAAACTTGCACTGCTTGTTTAAAAGGAAAACAGCACAAGGTCTCATTTCCTCCTATTGAAGTGTCCAAGTCCACTGCCTGCTTGCAATTACTGCATATGGATCTATTTGGTCCTGTGAGAGTAATGAGCATGGCAAAGAAGAAATACTGTCTGGTAATTGTGGATGATTACTCCAGATTTGTATGGACTTTCTTTCTACATTCAAAGGATGAGGCTGCTCAGAAGATTATCCACTTTGTGCTGTACATTGAGAAGCAGTATTCCCTTCCAGTCAAGTGTATCAGGAGTGATAATGGAACTGAGTTCAGAAATCATACACTTGATGACTTCTATCTCTCAAAGGGAATCAAAAGGCAGTTCAGCATTCCAAGGACTCCGGAACAAAATGGAGTAGTGGAGAGAAAGAACAGGACCCTCATTGAAGCTGCAAGGTCCATGCTGGCTGACTCAGGTTTGCCATTGACCTTTTGGGCTGAAGCTGTCAACACAGCTTGTTATGTGCAAAATAGAGTGTTAGTAAATCAGAGGTTGATGAAGACTCCATATGAAGTTCTCCATCATTTGGCTCCACTGATTTCATTTTTCAAAGCATTTGGGTGTCCCTGTTTTATTCTCAACACAAAGGATCAACTCCACAAATTTGATCCTAAGGTGGATGCAGGATACTTTGTTGGTTATTCATCTACTTGCAAAGCATACAGAGTCTTCAACTGCAGAACAAAGATGGTTGAAGAAACTCTACATGTTAAGTTTAATGAATCTCCAAAGGACAAGATTCCACAAAGTCCTGTGGAGTTATTTGATCTGGACATACTGCAATATGTTCCTTATCAAACTCCTGCTGTTGCTCCTGTCAACAGTTCACCACCTGGTGGTACTGCTGATGATGATGATGATTGCAGTACTCACCTCTTCAGGTTTAGTGATCAGCTGCCTGATTCAACTAGACCTGATGTTCCTGTAGCGCCAGTAGCACCATCCACAACAAATGCTGATGAGATTTCTTCGAATTCAACTTCCTTTGAATTACCATCCACTGATTGGTTTCAAGGAAATGATTCACCATCACCATCTGTTGCTGCTGAACCGGCTACAAACACTTGCACAGATCTCATTGTGTATCAAGATCTGAAGAATCACCCCATGTCTCAAATCATTGGTGATATCACTGCTGGAGTATCAACAAGAAGTCAATTGTCAAATTTCTGCTTCTATGCTCTCTTCATCAGTCAGCAAGAGCCAAAGAATTATCACATTGCTTTAAAGGACAATGGATGGGTTGATGCCATGCAGCTTGAGCTTCTTCAGTTCAAGAAACAGCAAGTGTGGGAACTGGTTCCTCTACCTCCAGGTAAGTGTGCAATAGGCACTAAATGGGTGTTTAGGAACAAAACTGATGAAAATGGGCTTATTGTTAAGAACAAGGCCAGACTGGTTGTTCAGGGGTTTGCACAAGAAGAAGGTATTGATTATGATGAAACCTTTGCCCCTGTAGCCAGACTGGAAGCAATTCGATTGTTTTTAGCTTATGCTGCTTATCAAAAACTTAAAGTTTTTCAAATGGATGTCAAAAGTGCATTTTTGTATGGAAAAGTTAAAGAAGAGGTTTATGTATGTCAACCTCCAGGCTTTGAGGACAACAAACATCCTAATTGGGTGTATAAGCTTGATAAAGCTCTTTATGGGTTAAAACAAGCTCCCAGAGCCTGGTATGAGACATTATCAAACTTTCTTCTGGAAAACAATTTCACTAGAGGCTCCATAGACAAGACTTTATTTATTAAGAAAGCTGGGCAGCATAATCTACTTGTTCAAATTTATGTAGATGATATCATTTTTGCATCCTCTGATCCAAAGTTGTGTGATGCCTTTACAAAGTTGATGCAACAGAAGTTTGAAATGAGTGCCATGGGAGAATTACAGTTCTTTCTGGGGTTGCAAATCAAACAAAAGGCTGATGGAATTTTTATTCATCAATCCAAATATACAAAAGATCTTTTGCAAAAGTTTGATTTACAAAACTGTAAGCCCTGTTCTACTCCCATGAGCAGCACCACACAACTGGACTCAGATCAGAAAGGTAAAGTGGTTGATGAAACACTTTACAGATGTATGATTGGGTCCTTGATGTATTTAACAGCTTCTAGACCAGATATTATGTTTGCTACATGTGTTTGTGCTAGATTTCAGGCTGCACCTAAAGAGTCTCATCTGATTGCAGTCAAGAGGATCTTTAGATATCTGCAAGGCACTCCATCTCTAGGTTTATGGTATTCTACCAACCATTCTGGTAAATTAGTTGCTTTTTCTGACAGTGACTATGCAGGGTGTAAGTTGACCAGGAAATCAACTTCTGGTGGATGCCAATTCCTAGGCAACTGCTTGATTTCTTGGCAGAGCAAGAAACAGACCTCAGTTGCTACATCCACTGCGGAAGCAGAGTACATTGCTGCTGCAAGCTGTACATCTCAGGTACTCTGGCTTCAAAACCAACTTTTGGATTATGGCATTACAGAGACTAAGACTCCATTGTTAATGGATAGTGCTTCAGCTCTTTGCATTGTCAAAAATCCAGTCGCACTCTAGGACCAAACATATAGAGATCAGACACCATTTTATAAGAGACTGTTTTGAAAAAGGTCTGATTGATCCTAAGTTTGTGCCCAGTGCTGATGAGCTTGCAGACATTTTTACTAAGCCTTTGGATAGTTCAACTTTCCAAAACCTGGTGTTAAGGCTTGGTATGCTGCAGCTAGAATAGGTGACAACTACTGATGATCTCAGTAATTCATATTGATGATCATGAGTGCCTGTCACATATAAGTACTGATGAGCTCTTTTAACCTCAGTATTTTTATAACTACTGAAGGCTAAAAGTTCTCACAAGTACTGAAGTACTTCATCTGCTCTAAACTACTGAAGTAGTTACAACTACTGATGTAGTCATAACTACTGAAATCAGTAAAAACAGATAAGTACTGATGTCCTATGAAACAACTGAAATCAGCCATAAAGACTGATGAATGTGTTGAGGACAGTTTGAAACAGCTGAAAAGCTAAGAATTGACGAAAACAGCTGAAGAGAACTTTCCCTTCAGTCGTTTGTACCACTGCTGTTTCATTTTAAACAACTGAAGCAAAACCACGTCTTCAGTAGTTTTATAACTACTGATGACCAATACCAAGTCTTCAGTTGTTTACAACAGCTGATGACAAAACCACTGTCTTCAGTAGTTTCATAACTACTGATGACAAACACCATGTCCTCAGTTGTTTCAATCACCTGAAGTCAAAACCACGGTCTTCAGTAGTTTTCTAAACTACTGATGCCTAACACCGCGACTTCAGCTGTTTCAACGTCTGAAAGGATAATACCATGTCAACGGTCGTTTAAAACTACTGATGACTAACACCACATCCTTCAGTCGTATCCTCACCCGTACCCTATAAATACCCTTAACCTGAGCTCTCCATACTTCATCTTCTTCAAACCTAACGTTCCTCTCCAACAAATTTCCATGGCGTCTTTGCAAATTAAACCGCGACACAACTGTGTTGCCTACCTCACAAAATCGCCGATCTGGACTAAGTTCGATAATGCTATCGATCTTATGGTTCAGTCCCATACAACAAGGCATTCCTTCTGAACCCCGTTTATACATGCCGAATCCTTGAACCATTTTGGATGAACATTACGGTTACACTGAGGAGAGCAACACACAATCCCTCCGGTCTGTAGTCAACAACAAAGAAGTAGTGATTACTCCTGCAACAATCCGCAAAATTCTTCAACTGAGTGATGCTACCTCTCCTGCTGGATATCCGAAGGGCACCATAGATCTATCATTTGCTCAGCATGGATATCAAGGTGATCTCAGTGCCACACCATTATGAAGAAACACTTCAATGACGCTGAGCGCCTGATCTTTCACATGGTCAATGTATGTTTGGCCCCTAAGACATCGTCTTGGGATCAAATGTCCACCAAATGGCAGCAGGTATTGTATTCTATCCTTGAGCAACAACCACTGAACTTTTCAGAATTAATATTTTCAGAGCTCAAAGATATGGCTCAAAAATTAACTGCCAACCGTTGGATACTCTATCCACGGTTCATCATGGCCATTATAATAGACCAGCTTAATGCTGAGGGACTTGTTGGCGTGGGAGTCCCTGCTACGGCTGTTTTGCCAGAAGTATACTCCCGGCACAACTCTGACCGGACACTAAAGGCTGCCAAGCTGCGAAAACCCACGCAGCTGGAACCCACAGCCACCACCTCCAAATCCAATGTCCCCACCAAACCACCAAAAAGAAACCCAAAATGGCTACTCAGGGAATTGAGTCCCCTGAGGATGCTCCTGCACAACAAACGCAGGATATATCCACTAGTCCAAACCCCCTAGTGGATACAATGACTCCTCCAGCCACAGCCGCTCAGGCTTCCTCTCAACAGGAACCTGCAGCAACCCAAGGGGCACCTACTTATCTGGGATCTTCCTCACTTGAGGAGATTGCCATTGAAGAGCACCATCCACCCCAGGTGCACACTGCTTCTTCCCCTGTACCCCAACCAACCGCCCCTCACAGCCCAACTTTAATAGTTGCACAAGTGCTGACTCAATTGCACTCCTCACCCCCTCCCCAGAAACCACTTACCACTGGGAATACCTCTACAATTGAGGGGGAGGAATACAGTGCACCTGAGAACCCACAGCACAGGGGTTTAACTGTTCTATCTCCTGGTGTTGATATGGAGATAAGAACTTCTGGTGAGGCTGCCACTCTTCTGAATCAGCAAATGATCAGACTGAGGTTGGTAACATAACTAAGACCTCACCAGAGGCAACAGCCGATGAAGGACAACGTCCTGAGGCTGGAAGTCCCCAGTTCCAAGACAAAGGGGCACATGCTACATCTGGTCTACACCCAGAGCATGTATATCCTGCTACAAGCAGGAGGTCAGGTGATTCAGCATATGCTGATGATGACCTGGGCTTCTTCTATGTGTTCTTGCCCAGAACACGATCCTAGAGGAGGAAGTCAGTAGACTGCAAAACCTACTTGACCAACTCTCTCAAGGAGTAAGACCATCTGCCACCACATCAACCCAACAGATGGCACCTTCCTCTGAAGGTCTCCTAAACACACAACCACTCACAAAATCTCAGCCACCTGCCTCTGTTTCTGGCACCATTCCTCAGGGACAGAACCCCCCTGAGCAACTGGCTGCTATCCTTCAAAATCCCCTATCTCTCATCACCCCACAGCTAACTGAATTGGTGATCAAAACTGTTGATGAGAGACTTTCTTCTGTCTTACAACCCATGGTGGAGAATGTTCTGAGCAAACAACTTTCTGCTACTCAATTCCCTGCAACCAATGCACCCAAAAGGGGGAGAGTTCAGCAGTGAAAGGTAAAAGAAAGAGGAAAGAGAAGGAGAAAGAAACAGAAGAGACAGTAGTGGAAACTGAGGAGTTGGTTGAGGAGACTGAGAAAGAGAAGAAAAAGAGAAGGAGGAGGCTACCATGGAGAAAGTGACTGAAAGTTCAAAAGACTTTCATGTCACATACAAGAAAAAGAAGAAGGATGAAAAAGAGAAAGCCTTGGAGCTGATGGTGAAAGAGGCTGATGCCGAACACAGCAGATCAATGGATAACATCATTGATCAGTTGTTTAGGCAAGGCCATGACACTGAAAAACTTGATTCTGAGATCAGAAGACTAGAGATTGAAGAAATCCAATCAAGATGGTCAAGTTATGATGTGTCAGAAAGAGAAAGGCTGGAGATCATGATCAGATTTATAGCAAAACATCTTGGAAGATCATTGATCGAGATCAAAGCTTGGTCCAGGGACAGTATCTTGGCAATAACCACCAAGATCTGTTCGTCTGAAGAATATACAAAAGGTTTAATTGTTGAAGTTTTAAATGAAGCTGGTGCTGGGAGCAGGACTGAACTAGCCAAACAGTCAAAAGCCAAACTCACATCCAAAATGCTAGAACAGCCTGTCAACATTCCCACATCAAAACTACCAAAACCACAACCCACAAAACCAATTCCCTCACCCTCTAAACCAACAGCCGATGATGCACCCAAGAAGAAGAAGAGAAGGGTTTGAGGCTAGAAGAAGTAGAAGAAGAGGATGAAGATGATAGTCTGCCACTCTCTGCTGTTCTGAAGCTACCAAAGCCCCAGAGTCAATCCATGATCACACCCGACTCTCAAAGGGAAATGGTCAGAGTAAAGATAGAAGAAGAAGAACAGCAGAAACAGCACGATGAGCAACTGTTGAAGATGGTTGACAAGGAATTTCCTCAGTCATCATCTATTCAAGCCATGAAAGGGCATGCTCAAAGGCTGTACACTCTCAGACACACCTTTCAGTATCAGAGGGAGAGAGTGAGAGTATGGCCAGACCCCAGGGTGAGTTCTAGAATCCATAAAAGAACTATCCCACACAGATACAACGGCCAAGTACGAAAAACAATAGAATCTACCATCATGTGGCCGTTGTAGTCTCACCCTGGGAAATCATTGATGAATTCAAGAAAGCTCACCAAGCAAAGAAGACACCTCAAGCCTTACTAGAAAACAAGATGATTAAGAAGGGGTTGTTATACAAAAAGCTTGAAGACATCCAAAAGAATGAGCTCCAGTTACTCCTTGAAGGCAACCATCCGGATGAATTTGTATACAGGGAGGTAACTACGGTGGAGCTGAAAATGGCAGGACCATGAAGTACTTATCAGAGTACTATGGTCCAGAGTTCTTCTTCGAAGGAGGAGCTGAAGAACTCTCTCAAGAGGAACAAATTGTTCTCCTTGAGGCCTATGTCCGTGAGTCATACAGACTCATTATGGGGAAGTGAATCTCATGAATGGGATAACAACTCTGTGTCCAGTTCCCCAAAACAGAGTTCCCATTCATACTCTGCCAAACAAATATTTGAGGTTCTTCCCAGGCCGGAGCGTACATGGGTCATCTTCTCTACTGATCAAGAAGGAAAAAGACCAACATTTTTGCCATCAATAAGTGGGAGTTTAAATAAGTTAGAGGTTTTGGCTGCATTGGTTCAGGGGGAGTTTGTTGGACCAAAAGAACCAATGAGCCAAGATCAGAAAACCTCTAAGTCCCACACGGTATCACAACAACTGCTGAAAGCCTCATCAGTAGTTTGACAAGTACTGAAGACTTCAACAGCTGAAGATCAAGTGCTGAAGACCTTAACAGCTGAAGAACCAAAGTGCTGAAGTACAACAGCTGAAGAACACAAGTGCTGAAGCTGAAAGACCAAAGTACTGAAGTACAACAGCTGAAGAGTTCACAAGTACTGAAGATCAACAACTGATGTACAAAGTCTGAAGACAAAGACTGAAGACATCAGCTGATGATATCTACTGAAGTCATCAGCTGATGAAACGCCTGAAGGTCAAAGTCTGAAGACCAAGTACTGAAGCCTCAGTAGTTTGTCACAACTGCTGAAGAGTACTTCTTCAGTAGTTGTGATATCAGTAGTTTTATGTTTTATTTTTCAGTAGTTTTGTAAAACGACTGAAGAGCTTGTTCTTCAGTCGTTGTAGTTTCAGTAGTTTTATATTTTGTACTTAACCTGCTGATATGTTCTCAGTAGTTGTGAACATTTCAGTAGTTTGTTAAGATTTAGTTATTTCTGTATTGGATCTGCCAGTTGTCACTTTCCGTGATAACAGCAGTGACTGTTGCACTCTATATAAGGAGTGACAACCCATTGTAATCATTGAGCGATATGAGCAATTGAATGGAATGTTTGATTGATTTGATTAGAAATATTCTCCATCTATAAACATTCCTAGAAATCAGAAATTCATATTCTCTCCCTATAACCGTATGCGATCTTAACGCTTACATATATTGTTTGCTTGCTACAATTTGTCTAATTCGTTGTGTATTCCGCTGCTTTATCTATTCATTGTGATTCCTGCTGCTATTTAATTCTGATAAACATCAAACTGTGATCACTGCTCCTGTCATTCACTAAAAGGAAATTGGGAAACAACATGAAAACTAACTCACTAAGAGCTACCACAATCAGAATGCTAAATAAAAGAATGAAAAACTAAAGAGGTTGAAGAAGAAGTCTCACCAAAAGCCCAGATCAAGACTCTCTGCACAATACATGAAACTTACACATAAAGACAAGACTAGCTGGTTTCCGGTTCTTCAAATATTCCAGAGTTGTTTGCTGAACCCTCCCAGCTGAAACTTCCGAATGGTTAAAACCACTGCTTAATTATAAGAGGCTAATCTTACTCCAAAGGCAAAACTAACACAGAAAAATTGCCTGGAAGTACGACAATGATTGGAACCTTTCATGGTGAAGAGGATCTCAAGGGCTGGTACCCATTTTTTAACAGAGACTTTGCTCTAGAGATACCTTGGAAATCCATGATCTAAAAGACTACTAATTAGAACTATCCACATAGCTATGTTCAGAGGCTAATGAGTTTGAAGATATCCTTAGAATGTTCCAGAGAACCAAAAACTTCAAGTCTTTGAAAGCCATATGCCTAAGAAAATATAGATCATTTAAAACCCTTAGAGAAGAGACAACTAACCATAGAAGAGGTAGTGTTTCTAGAACTGAAAGTGAAACCTACTGAGGCTTAAAATGAAAAAGGGTGGCTGGCACCCATTCCTCATACCAGTCTCCAATGTTTACAATGATGAGAAGACTTATGATTTGGTGATTGAGAGGAAGTGGAGTGGGAAGGAAATTCAGACCTCAGATTGTTTATTGGCTATGAAATAAGACTACTAGACAAATCCTACATACACTATATCTTCACAATGCACTTTCGAGAGATCTCAAACAAACTTGGTGAAGAAGATATGCACTTCTTTTTGAAGTGCATCAAAATATTAAAAATGGCATATGACCAGATTAATGCCAAGATGGATAAGAGAAAGAAAAAGAAAACACCTCTGCAATTGGGCAACATTGTTAAACTTGAAGTTGATGTAGATGGCGCTCTTCTAATTCATAGGGATGGGCTATCTACGGTGTCCATTTGGGAACCAATTTCACTGAAGAAACTACCACTAGAAGCCATTTACAATATGAGTAAATGAAGATTCATGTTCTAAGCAGGGATAAAATGTCAGATGCTCAAGACTTTGTTAATATGATCAAGGAAATTTTAAATCCCGCACATGTAACACCTTCTACACCATCACATAACTAGCAGAATAATCACAACCTCAATCACTACCCAAAAATAGAAGAACATAGGTTGTATAATCCTTAGGGGGAGTATTGTTGAACCCTGAAAGGATTCTACATGCCAATTCAATAGGTGAGTTGATGGTTGCTGTGCTGGATTCTCCCAGTCCAAGAAGTAATGCGGATGAAGATCCCGCACAAGAAGAGAAACCAAGTATGAGCTTCAGTATTTGTTAATGCAGAAGACATAAATAAATATGGACAAGTATTTGTTCTTCCGCATTTCCAAATGCGGAAGATGAAAAAGTAATACGACAAGATTTTGTTCATCCCATTTGCCATTGCGGATGACCAAAAAAGTGCGTAGACGTATATGTTCATCCGCATTAACTAATGCGGATCACCAACATACTAATGCGGTTGATCAAGTGGAAATGCTGATCAAGTCAACTCATCCCCATTTGCCAATGCGGATGAACAAGTAGAGATGTGGATCGTGACTTAGACTAGTCCTGATGTAATAGGTCAGCGTAGTTTAGTCATTTTGTGAAAGGCATCTTGTCTGCCTATAAATAGAATAGATAACCTACATGAGGCGAAAAATAGTGATAGAATATTAGACAATCAAAATATTTGTATTCTCTAGGTGTATTATTACTTTTCTTGCTAACCCTAGCAGTTATTGTAATCAATCACCTTTATTAATATATACAAAGCATTTATAAGTATTTCTTCTGCATTGAATGTTTCTTCATTGTATGATTCCGCCATTCAATCATTAACTCAATCATTATATTCAATCCTTAGTGAGAATCTCAATTTCAACAACCCAGTCACATGTCATGTATGAGAACTTGATAAGGTCTTTCTAGAGAACTATAAAAGTAGATGAGATTGATGGTGTTAAGACTCTATTTGAAAGAATCTCTGAAGATCATACCTTAGCCATCACTGAACAAACTATAAGAAAGTGTCTACACTTTGATGATGATGTAAACTCTCCATTAGAGTTTGAGGATGATATGATTACTACCTTCTTTGCTGAAAATTGGATATGATGGAGGGTATGAAGGAAAAAAGATAGCAAAAGAATTGGTGGATCTACAATGGAAATTTCTTATCCACGTCTTCCAACACTATTTATTTAAGAGAAAGACATGATGTAATGATATCCCCATCACCACATCATCTGCTATATGTGCTTTGTGCACAAACATACCATTCAACATGTCTACTTATGTTTTCAATTGTCTGGTTTCTAACATTCACTAGGGAAGAAGGCATATGTTCCATATGTATCCGAGGTTTCTACATTTATTTATCAATGAGGAATTCCTATAGATTGTGCTTGAAGGACCAGTGATGGATATTCCTCACTACAATGCCAAGTCCTACAAGTACAACAAAAAGAGAGATCCATGGAATTTCTACAATGGAGCATTATTTCCTTTGTTGCCATGGACGTTACAGTAAATTAATCCAGAAGAAGTCATTGAAGAAGAAGAAGCTCATGTTGATGAGCATGTTCATGAAGAAGATCGACAAGCTACTCCTGATCAACACCATGTTGATGAGCATACTGACGAAGCTGAAGAAGGACAGAGGCCAGTGTCACCATAGGTGATATAGGTGGTGATCATCATACTGAGCCTTCTGTTCAAGAAGCTGAGGTTGCATCCCTATTTATCCCAACTCCCATTCACTTACCTCATATATCTCCAATTCATCATCATAACACTTCTCCTATACATTGGTGTACCTACTAGCTCTTCAGAGGAATCCAAATTATCTTCTGATGAGGAGGATCACACAATGATGATGCTTGTAAGACAAGCTCCATCTGAAGTAGGTCCTTCTGATAGCTATGCTGAGTCAGAAGTAAGTAGGCCTGATGAAAAGGATGAAATGATCTCAGAGTTGTTGCAAAAAGTAGCACGGATGGAAAAACTCCATGACAGAAGATCTGGTATCATCAGGGATAGATTTTTGGAGTTAGATGAAAAAGAAAAAGAGTTGAAAGATCTTGAGAGATATATGAAGCTGAGAAGAAAGATAAAGACAATGAGATTGAAAGACTCAATGGTGCTCTTTAACAAGCAAATGATGAAATCACTGGCCATATAGATACTATCACTCTACAAAGCATTGCCATTGAAAAACAAGAGAGTGATGCTTGATTTCCAAACTAACATCATCTCTGATTTGCAAACACATATTAAGATTTTGCAGAAAAGAGTCTGAGAATTAAAGATGCTGATTATGATAAAACAAGAAATAATAAAAGAAAAAGAAGAAAAGGATGATGATTCCAAATAGAAGAAGAAAGATAAGAGTGGGAAAGAAAAAAAAGATTATGGTTCATCATGTTAGAGTGATGATCAAGGGAATGACTCTCCTCCTGCAAAGAAACTAAAATTCATAAAGTCTATAGAAGAAACAGGACCAAGTGAGGCTAGAGAAACAATTGATGAAGAATTTGATATGAGAAACATGATCAAAGAACTGGATAGTTTCTCACTTGAAGATTTTGTTATTGATGATGAGTTCTTGGAGTTTATGAGAGATCCAAGACCACCTGTTAAGCATCTAGTGGTGATTCCTCATTCTCCAATTCCTTTAGAGAAAGAACTAAGTCTTCAGATTATGCCAACTGAGTCGCTAACTGATGAGTAGAAAGATATCATTAGAAAGCTTTGTGAAGAAATACAAGAAAAGAAGAATTAATTGAGAAGAAATAAGCTAAAACCTTTTTTTCTTCATCTGGTTCTAGACTTAACACCTACACCAAAAGGAGAAAGTATCTCTCAAAAAAGGCTAAAGGAAAAGGCCTATTGAAGAAGAGGAACCAATCAAAAAGAAACAAAAGGATGATCCTTAAAGCCTAACTGCAATATCTAAATTTCTAGAAGAACATGAAGTGGCTGAGGAATTGCTGAAGAAAGGAATTGAGTTTGTAGACCTGGAGGAAGGTTATTAAAATAGTTTATGTGGTTGATGAACTAATAACGACATAAAACCTCGTGCTAAAATTTCAGTGCAAGAAATGGTTGACAATTTCAGTGCAAGAAATGGTTGAGAGAGCTCAAACCGATGATCTCATGATAAAAGCAATGATTCTGATCAATCACGATTATGATGCTGATGAAGTGTCTGGCATGAATTATGAGGCCATGGTTCGAGAAGAAGACAAGCTAAACAAGCTATTAGATCCATCATTAGTGACTGAATATGAGAAAGCACAAACAATCGAGTCATCTATGTTAGCTTTACCAACCAAATCCTAATAGGCTAAAGCTCCTCGATCATAGTATCAAGATCCTTATGCTATGTAAGACAAGGAAATGAAGGATTACCTATCTCAACAAGGATACACTAGAAGAAAACTTGGGGATAGGAAAACAAATTCCCTAAGGGTTCCAATTCTAAGATTAATAAATAAGAAGAAAGAAAGGTTAAACAATCTTGAAGAAGAGATTGTGAGCCAAAATCAAAGAATAAGGGTATGAGCCTAAGACATCCAGCTCACACCAATGGATCATGATACTTTGGTACCCGTAATCCACATGAATCCTGAGTGGTTTTCTGAGCCTTCTCAACTGATGTTACAAGAAGAGCTCACCACTTCAGAGATGATTAAGGGTCTGTCTACTCCACAAGGCAAAGTTGCTGTCAAAATCATTTCCTGGAAGTTTGATAGTGTTTGGAACATGTTTATGATCAAAAGGATCTTAGGGCTTCTCCAATTCTTCACAGAGTACACTGCTTTGGTGAACTCTCTGCATATTTATGATTTACAAGAACTAGTTGAGTTGGAATTGATAAACCACAAAACTATGTACAAAGGGTACGCCTTTGAAGACATTTTGAAAATGTTCACAGAACAGATAACTTCAAATCTCTAAAAGCAATTTGTATATTAAAAGACATATCCTTTCAGAACCTTCTAGAGAAAAAAAGAATGTTAAAGATGCTGAGGAGGTGGTGTTCCCTGAATTGAAGGTAAAGCCTACAGAATCACTAAAAAGGAAGATGATAATTGGAACTCACTCAACAAAGCCCATCTCCAATGTGTTTTATGATGAGAACATGTATGAATTGGTGACTGAAAAAAGGTGGGGAGGAAAAGAAGGAGTAGAAATCTATTTGCCTAGTGGATATGAGGTTAGACTGCCGGATGAATCCTATATGCATTACATGTAATATCCGTCATTTTCAAGTTATTAACCTAAACCCGAACTAAAATTGAACTTTCATATGATATGAATTTCTTTATTTAACTTATTTTTTTACATTAATGAATTATATGGATTAGACGTGTAGTTTAAAGAATATTGGGAATTGATTTGTCTAATTTATCATTTAAACAACTTATAATAATTCATTGATTTATCAATAATCTCTTTCATGAAATTATAAAGTTTATAAATCATTTTTACAATAAATAACTAAATGGAAAATACTTATTAAAACTTATAAAGTTATAAAATGAATTTTAATAAACTTATTAAGTTTTATTAGTAATTATGAATTTTAACTATTGAAAATATATAATCAAATTATAAAGTTACAAGTTTTATAAAAGTTATAAAGATTTTATAAGAAATTAAGTTGATTAAATTAAAATTAAGTTTTAATAAATTAAAAGTTTAAATTGTAATTATTCTTTTATCTATTTATTTTATTTTATCTTTTATTTATATCAAAATCATAACCCCCTTTTAAAAGACTTATAACTCACCATTAACATCATTTATATCCTTCTTCTGACCTCAACTATAAAAGCAAGGCTTAGGCCTCACTTTTTATTTGCTCATTCTCTAAAAACCTCTCACACAAATCTTTCATCATCCTATGGTTATAATCAATTTCAAGAATTTTCGTTTACAGGTAATTTCAAAAAGTTTCAAATACTAAGGTAACATTAAATTGCTTTTTATATTATGCATTTACATATTGTTTAATCATCCTAACATCGAATTAATCTCATAACTTTATGTTCTTACTTTTATTCTTTCTTTTACTAAATCTCTTTTAACTTTAATCATTATCATTTGATTAATAACCATCTAACATTCACTAACCTTATAACAATCACTAACATTCCTAAAACAAGTTAACGTAAACAAAGAATCCCGTTTGCATATGGACGGCTATGCCGCCGCATTCGGTTATTCCACAAGATTAATTTCATAAGTGATGGCTATGCAGAATTCTTGGAATATTTTTATATAACTTAAATGAAGTCTAATATATCATATATCCATATAACAAATTTGTTCTAATCTGTTTCATGCTTTAACAATTTTAAAGTGCACATAAGTGCCTTACTATAATTTTGGCAGAATATAATCTGACTTCAACCGATCATAACTTGATCATAACAAACTAAATTTGAGTAAACTCAAACTCCAATACTAATTTCATTGACTTACCTTTTCATCGATGGTTTATACATCTTCAAACTCTATCGGACGTCTCAACAATAACCTTCATAAGATAAGTGCGCATTTTAGCACCTTCTGTCTTGTTCTGATGTTTTGACCTATTTACGGATCTTTCATAAAAATATTTCTAAATAAAAGTTGTCCGGGAGACTTTGAACTAGTCATATGTAAATTTTTATAATTTTATGAAACTGTTAGCTATTTTAAAAACTTGTTTAAACACATACCAAACATTTTGTCCAGAATCTAAAATTGGTACAATAATCATTTTTCAATCTACCTTTCGCTTATTGGCATTCCTAGTGTCCTAACTTCTTGTAATGAATCCAACCTTAAGTTATTATTTTTTTATCATTTAGGACATCACCTTTGGTTAATCCAAGTACACATAGCTAAATGCATAACCATTGGCATGGTTATTGGTATTTTTGTGAGTGTTATATGAGATACAATATATGTTGACAATCATTGCTAGCCTGGCGACATCATAGATCTATGGGCCTGACAAGCCTACTTGGTTAATCCAAGTACACTTAGCTAATCATTTAATCTTGTAATCTTGTAATCTATCAAGGTTTGATTGTAGCTATTTGTGTTCTATAAACTTGCATAATTCATACCATTGGCATGAACTGCTACATGTAATCTTATATATATATATATATTATAATATATATATATATATATATATATATATATATATATATGTATATATATATGTTTAACCCATGGAAACTCATCAACTGTCAAAGTTGACCCCTTTATTTTTAACATGTTTTAGGTTTGATACTTGAGCATCTCTTCGTTCTCATATAGGAATTCGACTTAGTTTAATTGAAAATCTTATGTTCTTGTTTATATCTTGTTTGTATAGTAATGATTTAATTGTCTTGTAATGCATAATGAAAATGATATTTAATATTATTTCGACTTATTTAGTTCCATATGCAATGAATGTCGGGCTCTTTCTTTCATAGCTTGTCACCTTACTTGTTGGATCCTGGTACAAACGTTCATATTCCTTCACCCTAATGATTCCGCTTTTGGTCGGGGTATGACATTACATCAAGACAAGACACTTCAGGGAGATAAATAACAAGCTTAGAGAGGCGGACATGTATTTCTTCCTAAAGTGTATCGAGAATTCAAAGAAGATATATGATTGGATTAACACAAAGAGAGAGCATTGAAAGAAGAAAAAGAATCCTTTATAGTTGGGGAACAATGTTAAGTTGGAGGTTGATGTTGAAGGGTCTCATTTGATCCACAGGGATGGGCTATTTACTGTATCTATTTAGGAGCCTATTTCCCTGAGGCAATAAGCTATCTACTCAATTAGCCAGATGAAGATACATGTGCTGACTAGAGACCATTAGCTAAAGCAAGGGATTTATCTAACATGATTAAAGCCATATTGGATCCTTCTTTGGCAGAACCAAATGCAACTCCATCACCAGTCTAATACCTGGTAGAATCATCACAACTTCATCCACCATCAAATCCTTGAAGTACTTAGGCTATATAATCCTTAGGGGAGTATTGTTGGACCCCGAAAGGATCATACACGCTAATTCAAGAAGTGGTTGATGGTTGTTCTCTTGCTATTCTCCAAAAAGTCCAAGAAGATATGCGGTGAAGACTTTTTAAGAAGAAGGCAAGGGTTGGCAATCCGTAATTGTATATGCGGATGACCAAGAACAAATGCTAATAAGCACTAATGCTGAAGATCACAAAGAAATGTCGATGAAGAACAAGTCATCTGCATTAGTCAATGTGGATGAACATAAGAAATGTTTATTTGTTATGTACTTAGACTAGATATCTGATTATAGATTTAAGGTAGTTTAGTCATTTTGTACAGGCTTTATGTTAGCCTATAAATAAAATAGAAAACCCTACTTTTGGGACAGTTAGAATATCAGAATCTTCAATCAAACATATGTTTCAGAAGTGTCAAGTTACTATATTTTGCTAAGCCCTAGCATTCATTGTAACCTTTTCACCATCATTAGTACAAAGTATTTATGAGTATATTTAGCATTCAATCATCTATGATTATGTATTTCCGCTACATAAACACTTACTCAATCATCATATTCAATCTGTGTTGATTCACATCAACTGAGAATATCATTCTCACACCCAGTCACATGCTTCATCTCAAAATCTTCGATTAATCAGTCATCCTATGGCAAAGAAGATTAACTCATGTAAATCTAAAAAACATGAAGAAATTAACGAAAAATGGTTTAGTCACATGAATGTCAAATAAATAAATTGCAAGTGATGATCACTGTGTTGCTTCTCAAAAGGAAATCAACATAGATCTTCTCATAAGTCTAGAAAAATAAACTCACTCACCACCCCTTTACACTTGTTGCATATGAATCTATTTGGTCTAACAGGCGGAAAGAACTTAGTAAAAAATCATATTGCTTGGTAATAATAGATCACTTTATAAGATTCATGTGAGTCTTCTTTTTAGAAACTAAAGATGAAACATCAAAACTGTAATTCATTTATTATTAAGATTGATAATCAAATTTATCAAAAGGTTAAAATATTTAGATGTGATCAGGGTACAAAATTTAAAATGGGTAACTTTATAGAATAGTAAACAAGTTTCAAAACTGTCCTAATTAGGTCACTTATAAACATTTTGTTCCAATCAGGTCACTAAAGTTTATTTTGATGTTTTAATCCTATGTATTTAACCTGAATAGCAGGTAAAATGCTTCAGTTTGGGTGGGTGATAGTGGTCGAAGATGTTGGGGCAGAGATGGAAGGGTCACAAGTGATGGAGTCGAAGGTCATGTGGTGGTTTTGGTGGGTTGTAGATGAGGGGGAGGGGATTTGGGTGGGTAGCAGATGTATGGGGCTATGATAGTGGGGGAACAACATTGATTGCATGGGCAGAGGTGGTCAAGGTGGAGGGAGAGTAGTGTTCGAAGGTGGAGCAATGGAGGAAAATAGTGATCGATGGTGCAAGTAGAAAGTGATGGTTAGAAAAACAATTACATGCTAATCAGGTCAATTACATTGGATTAAAACACCAAATCAAAGTTAAATGACTATATTGGAATAGTTAGAAAAATGAATGACATGATTAGAACACTAACAAAAGTTTGTTACTATTTTATGAAGGTTTCTTGAATTTAAAATCACACTCTTGACTCATTTTGTGAATCCAAATATATTGCAATGCAATATATTGCTCCAAGGACTTCTCAACAGAATGGAGATGATAAAAGAGAAATAAAACACTTATTGAAGCAGCAAGGACCATCTTGTCTGAGTCCAAACATCCTATAACTTTCTTGATTGAAGCAACCAACACTACATGTTATGTTCGGATTAGAGTGTTAATAGTTAAGACATATGATAACACTTCTTATGAATTGTGACATAAGAGAAGGCCATTTATTAGATTTTTAAGACCTTTTGGATGTCTGTGTACTTCTCTTAATACCAAATATCATATATTTAATTTTTTGCAAAATCACGAGATATGTACTTTGTTGGATATTCCTCACAAGCTAAAGCATACATGCTATATAACAAAATTGACCACACTATTGAGGAAACTGAAATGTAATATTTAATCGAAAATCCTAAAATAGTATTAGTGGTACCCTAAGTTGTAATTTTTTTAAGGAATTGGTCTCTTGTTCTTCATTCTCGATATCTGCTTGATAATACATATATGAACACTTCTTACTAATGCCTTGGCCTTGGATGAATACTCCTGTCATATGTGGCTCTTTAGCTTTATAGTATTCGTTTATTTAGATGGCCATAACCAGTGAAACTAGAAATACCTGCATGTGTGTAGCTTTTATCTATTTAGACAAATTTAAACCTACCAACAAGGCCTCATACTCTTCCTTATTGTTTGTAGTGGAAAAGTCAAACCAAAATGCATAGGTGAGTTCAAATTTGTTCAGTCTTACAAGCATTATACCTGATTCTGATCCTATGACGCTTGTGGCTCCATCTATATATAAAACCCACTCTTAAAAGTCTTGCGTTGACTCATCTTCCACCACTGCGCTTTCCTCCTTCATGCCCTTTGGGGTTTCTATCAGGTTATCCACCAAGATCTATCCCTTTTATCATTTTCCTAGGGATGTAGGAGATGGCGAGCCATCCTAATGTTTCTAGTCTTCTGAATTCTTCTTTCATTGGTCGATTGGTCGAGACCATGACAGGATGGGCCTAGAAGTATCTTGCAACTCCTAGTCGTGTGGACAATGCCACCTAATTTTTTTCAATTCGGATCATTCACCTTGGCTTTTTAACTCCTAACTGGTGAAATATATAAGTCATTCTGCCTTACCTAGCTCCACCATCATAATTGTACTAATTGCCTCAGCTTTTGTGGCAAGATACAACAGTAGTTGTTCTCCTATCCTTGGTGGTACCAAACATGGCAAGTTGGTTTGTAATTATTTGTATCCATAAAAGTATCTTCGTCCTCCTCCATCCAAGTGAAATCTTTCTTTAACGAGCACCCTATCAGAGTTTTGAAAAAGGTATCGACCTCTCAACAGACTTGGAGAAAAATCTATGCAAAGTTTCCAACTTGCCATTTAGGCTTTGTAATTATTTCCTAGTAGTTGGTGATTTCATGTCTCTGACGGTTTTGACTTTTTTTGGGTTAGCCTTGATATCTTTATTATTAATTACATAACCAAGAAACTCACCTTCATCTAGACCAAAAGAACACTTGCTTGGGTTAAGCTTCAGTTTTCTTTGGAAAGGTCAATGAAGGTTTCCTATATGTCAATAAGCATTAAATCTTTTCATTAGCTTTTTATCACCTGGTCATTCACATATGCCTCCCTGGGATGATGTTAGTTTGGAAATCAAGCATCCCGCGCTTCTTCTATGTCACTGGGACATAACTAGGTGTTATGTTATGGGAATGCTCAGCCATATCTCTTAGTACTATAGTCATATTGCCTGACGTCTAGGAAAAAATGTATTGGTTATCTCGCAAGAGGTGTATAAGACATGCCCTTCCTTCTTGTGACATCCGGTAATTTTCTACTACCATAACTCTGTTAGTTCCGTTAAGTATTGCATACACATGTCGTAAGCACACATTAGTTTTGTTTGAAGGTTGGTGACTTTATGAGTAATTAATATTGGTTTAACTAATATTAACTTGATTTAATAATTTTGATTATCATTAAGTAAGTTTGTGAATCAAAACATTAAGTGTTATTTTATGAATTATGCCTTAGCATGGGACTATGTGAATTATATAATGTTCCTGAGTGCCTTGATGTTAGTTATTATTTGACTTGCATGTTAGTAGTTGGTTTATTAGGTTCAAGTATTATGAAATGAAAATTGATTTAAAACATTAAAAAATGTAGGATTTATAATTTATAAAAAAACAAGGATAAATCAAGAAAAATAACTACCATATGTAAACTACCAAAAAAACCCAAGCACCCATTCCCACCCTTTGGCCATAAACCTTATCCCCATACCCCTCTTTTGCAATTTCAAGCTCAACAACACACAATCCCTTGATTTTTCTTAGCCTTGATCATACAATGTGTTAGCAAGGATAATTGTTTTTCATAAAAGTTGATTATGAATAAACCCTAGTTCAATCTTGCAAGATAACATGTAATTGATTATATTGGATGATGCTACTATGTTAGTTTGATAGTATTGTTGATTATTTAAGTGGTGTAACACCTAGAACATGTGTAAAAAAGAATAAATGTAATTTAACCCAAGTTGAGGGGTTAAATGTTAAAAATGGACAAAATAATATAATATTATGTACAACAGGTGATATGGCCACACGTAACCTTCTGCACATGACCTTTTCATTCGGATTCTAGATAGAGAAAGAACTGAATTCTCTGATTTTCAAGAGAAGAAGAAGAAAAAGCTGGTTTTTAGATAAGTGTTCGATGTTTTTGGGTGTTCTTAACTGATTTTCAGTCTCGAGTTTATGCTTATATGGGTTTTATGGGTTCAGTTGTGTGTTTGGTGGGTTTGTAGGTGTTTGAACTCAATTGCAATCAGGTTTGAAGAAGTCTTACACGATAGTTGCTGTAACTCCAAGATAATCACACTTGAATCAAATAACATGAAGAATTATGGATCAAACAATGATAATCACAATAAAACCCCTTTGATCTTCAATTAGAATGCAAAATATGTTTACAAGTAATCCCTCAATCTATTGGTCATTCACCATTAACCAATACCTAATGACAATTAACCTATTTATAGTCTAGACTAATATTTACTAATTGCACTTAACTCCCTACACTTAGGCTAAGTAATACAAAATTACATATTAAACATAAAAATAACTAAAAACAAGATAAAATATATTTTGTTCAAACAAAATATATTTTTTACAATATAACTCCTAGTCATCTAAATCTTCAACGTCTTGTCCCGGTTCTTCGTCTCGAACGTGTTGGGTTTGACTTTTGTTGACTCTGACCGTGACATTGACTTTTGTTGACTTTGACTGTGTTGATAATATAGACTATCTTGTAGAACTCCAACAATACTCCCCCTTAGTCTATCATTATCAACGTTTTCAAACGAATTCAACATAGAGAAGTCAACATTAGAAAGATCTTCAAATTGAAGCTTTCTGAATTTTATTAGAAAGATTATTCATCTCATAAGCTCCCCCTTTTTATATGCTCCCCCTTTTCGAGTGCATCATTTGAAAAGATATTGGAACATCTTTCCCAAATCTCTAATCTTGAGTGCTTCAAAAGATGTAGGAGGAGGATTCCTAGCTCGGTATCTTCTACAAACTTGACGAACAGGTTCTCTGAACAGGTACACTACTCAACTGATGATCGGCCATCACTTAAATAAAAAATCTGAAAAACATTCTCAAACACAAACTCGACATTTCTAAATAGATCATTTCATTTTAACAAAATAAACACGTGTTTAGCTGTGTGTGAAAACAAGCGAAGCCGTGTTCATTTGTGCGCAATTTCTGTGAAATGCATGAAAAATGATAAAACTGAAACAACATAATATGGAAGACCTAAAAAAATTTTGAAACGAAAACTTATTATAATTTTTTTTAATTTTATATATCAAATTTTTTATTTGTTTTTTCTTAAAACGAGAACTGAATCGATCATGTGATCACATCCTCAAGATATACTTTAGCACAAAGATGAATTTAAACATCAACAAGGAATGAGATCACACTGATAACTGAATCTAATCACAGTCTTTGAATGAATTTTGAAATTCTTAAACAGATCAATAATGGTTGCTGATATGTTTGTCCACTTAAACCTATGCCTTAAGTTTTTCAACAAACAACATATGATTCGTTAAGGTTCGATTAAATACTTTAGAATGCTAGGACCCCACAATAATTTGGCAAAAACCCTCACCCAACCTCAGGATTTCTTGAATTTTGTTAAGATCTTTATAGAGCAAGGCTTGTGTATTAGTGTGGAAGTGATTATCAACAGAACGTTTCATTCTATGATAAGTTCATCGTTTAGATGATTTGACACTACTTAGACCAAAATGGTGAGAGCTCCAGGTCTATGGTCACGTATAACAAAGGAGATGATCATTTAATCATGTGTCGATGAGAGCTCCAGATCAGTACTATCATACAACAAAGGAGATCATCACTCCAGGTCAGTACTACCGTACAGCAGAGGAGATTAACACAAACACAATACATATAAATACACCAATCATGGCTCAAAGATATGGCTTATATGATTTGTATCATGGTGGGTGAAAGATCAATTCTCAATCCAATTTTTTCCGGGACTCAGTTTTCGTGCAGGCCAAAAAGATTGCGTAAATCCAGACGTCCTTAAGCATATATTTAATTTAAATCATTATGTTGATGTCTACTTTATTCTTCAGGCTGAGTCTACCAAACATATCATTAAGAATCAGTTTTTTTTCTATTATTTTCACTTAAAAATAATATGTAAATCAGATAACAGCATCCGTTACTATCATATCTCATTTTAAAAATGCAAGGCATGCAAAAACAAGCATTTCAAGAAGATATACAATCATTTCTCAATAATCTCGAATCAAGTTCCCAGTTCTTTTTTCATTTTTTATTTACTTATACTCTCCCCTTAAATTTTTATTTTTGCAAACTTATTATTTTTTTATTTTTATTGTTTTTTATTTTATTATTATTATTAGTTTTTTAATTTTTTTTATAAAAGTGTACAAAAATTGAAATTTACCGAAGAAGGTCTTCCGAACTACACTGATATGAATAGAAGAAATGAATTCTCAAGAAATATGAAGTGATTATGAAGTGAGAACGGTGATTGTGTAGATAAAAATCCAGATTGTGAATAATATACCGTGACCTTAACCTGTTTGTTCTGTCTCAAATTTTAATTAGGAACAATCTCTATCAGTAGACCGGATTACTAACAATCCTCCTTGCAGGATCATTGAAGGGTTATAGTTACAACACAACAACACAAAGAGGAGATTAACTAAACTTTAATCAAACAGTAAACTGGATTAACCAAGTGTTGAGATGCTAAGAACACAAGTAATGCAAGAGACAGAACACAAAGAACACAAGTATTTAGTTTTCAAAAATGTAGTATAATGCCTTCTCTATGTTCTATTACAAGTGTTACAAAAGCATATTCGAAAGATACAAGGACATGAGATACTTATACTACATCCTACAGCCGGCTTTACTTTGAAAGCCAGCTGGATACAATTGACTAGACACAAATAAAATCAATTGTAGAGTCAAAAGGCAGATTTCCTTTTGACTTGTGACTATGACATGCCATAGCTCACATCCTTATCTATTACAAAAAGGATAAAGTATAAAGTTACAGACTCAAGACCTCAATGTACAGTTACCAAAAGCATGGACCTTTTCACCAACTCATGTAAGTTGGTGACTTGCAGAGGTGTAGCGGAAAGGTGTCCAGATTTATGGAATATTACATCAGATAAAGCATGTTACTAAAAGTCTTCGGAAGAAATCTGTCTTCATGAGTTGAAGCTTCGGAAGACTTTGTCTCTGAGGCTTCAGAAGACTTCATGTTGGCTTCGCAAGATATTGGTCTTGGCTTCGGATGATATTGGTCTTGGCTTCAGAAGATTCACACTTAGAGTATTTTTCTATTTCATGTGTGAAACTTCCTAAGCTTCTTCTTTAATGCACTTGTGCAGCATGCAGGAAAGACTAAAGATGTTTAGGTTGCATCAGCCTCTTCATTAATCTCTACAAACTCCCCCTAGGCTGATGCTACCAAAACACTTTGAAAACATCAAATATTAAAAGTCCTTATTAGGATGATCACCATTCCTTTCTTCATAAGATGATCAGGATCCTTCAGGATATCAAAATATCTTCTCATGTCAAAGAGGTCATGTAGAGGCAACTGAAACATATCTTGCCATGTATAAATGTCTTTAATGCCTTGATCTCTAATAACATGCCATCTTTCTGGATTTGTGGTGTATGTCCCAGACAAGATGGGTCTTCCTATTTCTAGAGGAGCTATTTGAATTGGAGTTGGTGTAGCTTCCTCTGGCTGCACATCCTTAGGCTGTCCTGATTCATCCTAAGGTTTAGAAGAGGATGCAGGCTTCTTTTTCTTCTTAGGCATTGATCTAGAAGCCATCCTCTTCTTTCTCTTTCCAAATTTTAACTGAGAAGACTGGCCTGCAGCACCAGATTGATCTTCACTCTCTTTCTCAGTTGGGACTTCCTCTCTCTCAGGTTCAGATGGAGAGGGAGGTTGACCCTGCTGTGGATCAGAAGATGAAGCTTGCTGAGCATTAGCAGGAGGTCCGGGTTGTGTTCAACCTTAACCTCCACTTCAGGTGGAGCCTGACTTGGAGTGGAGTGTAAGTCAGTGAGCTCTCCACTCTTAATCTTCTGTTTGATTACCCTGATATGCTCATCCATAGTGGATAGAGACATAGGTCCAAGTCTCCTTCTGGAGAATCCATACAGCTTCAAGAAGCTCATCATCCTCTGCCTATCAGTAGACTTCTTCATGCTCTTTTGGATGATGGCTCTTGATTTTGCAACTTCTTCCCTTAGCTTATTCTTTGTTGTCTTTCTTTCCTTGACTAGCTCAAGCTTAAGTTGTTCTAAGTACTCAAACTTAAGATAGTCATAAGGCAAGGGAAGGAGTGCATATGCCTGATAGAAGCCTGTGGCACTCAGGTAGTTAATCATCTTATTATGTCTTCTTCTTTATCTACCTGAGGTTCTTGTTGAACCACATCCTCTTGTTCAGGACTTTCTTGAACTGGGGAGAGAGTAGGCATACCTTTGTACAGTCTGTTTCTTCTTCTCTCTTCTTTGACTTGTACTAGGAGTTCTACATCATCTCCCTCCTTCTGCTCTCTTGACCTTTCCAGGTCAACCAGTTCATTCAACTCATCCAAGGGAAGAGAAATGACACTATCTATGTCATAGTTCCTAGTCTGCAGATAGTTAATGCTTACTGCCCTTAACTTATCATTTTGAGTATCTGGTCTGGGGGCAGCCCTGAATGCAGACTCCATGAGTCTTGGAGACTCAGCAGAGGAACTTTCTCCCCTTAGCCTCCTTTTCCTCTCTCTCTCTCTCTCCTCCTCCTCAATCTCTTCAGATGTCATCTTTCTTTTCCCTTTGTCACTCATAGACCTTTGTGACTCAGGGTGGAGAGAGCTTTGGCCTTCATTGCTTGTTGCAGCATCTGAGCTCAGGCCAGAGAGAGGTTGAGAAGCGCCTTCACCAGCAGGTGTCTCAAAAGGAATGTGGACCTCTACAGCAGTTGGAGATGATGAGACAGGGCTCTCAGGTTCTGTCACTGGGCCTTCAGTCAAGGTTTCCCCTATGAAGCTAATCTTAGGATCTGCCTCAACATCCAGTTGACCGATGACATTGCCTGATTGCCTAAGTCTCCTTCTTAAGCTGAACTCTGCAGTGATCCTGTCTTGGATTCTTTTAGCCAGTCTGTCAGCTTGTCTTGATTGGCTTAGGTTGACAAGTGGCATGTTGACTTGATCCAAACCTTCATAGTAGTCCAAGGTCTGAAAATTGAATACTTCTTGATGTCCTTGAACTCTTATGTTGATTAGGGCCTTCCTGTTGTTGTCATACCTCCACCCAATGATGTGATTGGAAGATGGTGAAGGTGACATAGCCCTTGGTATCCCGTCCTCAAACAGACTCTGTATGAAGGAGTCTGTGTAGTCCACATCAATGTGAACTAGAGGAGGTTGCCGAGAATGCACAGTTGCAAGTGAGGATGGTGAGTCCTCAATGTCCATTCTCTCTAAAGAACTCCTAGGTTCTGTGGCTGTAATGACTTTCTCCCCCTTTTTGGTAGCATCACCCACTTGCATAGGTGAGATGGAAGATAGGTCAATCACATCCACAGGTTCTTGTGTTCCTGGTTGAGCTCTCCTTAAGGGTCTCCCAGCTAGTTTTTCCTTAAGATATGAAATCTCAAGTTGCTGATCATTGATCCTTTTATGTAAGGTAGTCACCTGAGATTCAAGGTGACTAACCTTTGAGACTAGGTAAGTGCATGTTTTAGACAATTTTTGCACCAGTAGTCTCAGATTCCCCTGATCTTCATCAGAAGATTCATTGGGGGATGAGATGATTGGACCAGAGTCGTCTCTCTCACCACTAGCTTGAGGGTCTTGGCTGCTGGTTTTCCTCTACTCACTGGCAATCTCAGTTGAGATGTCAGTGGGCTGAGTTGCCATGGTTGAGGTCTTGATGATGTAATCACTTTCAGAAGTGAGAGCCTCTTCCATATGGACATCCTAAACAGGTTCAGGAGTGTCCACCTCAGTTATAGGTGACTGATGTGGGATAGATGTAGGAGACTCAGAAGTACTCATCTCTCTTTGAGTAGGTGGAAAGAAGAGAGATTCATTATACTCACTGAAACCTATATCTTCATCAGTATAGAAGTCAAGGTTGGGAATTGGTTGGTTGAGATCTATAGGCTGTGGATGGTAACTGTCCCCTGAAGGTTGATCACTTGAGTGTTGAGACTCAGAGTGATGGCTTAAGGCAGTTGGGCTAATGAGCTCATCAGGCTGAGCATGAGGACCTCAGCACTGATTCTTGAAGAGAAGGGAGTGGTCTGCTCCTCAGGAGAAGTGGGAGCTCCAGTGTCTACTTCTTCCTGTATGGGTGAGTATATGGGGGCCTCCACAGACTGAATAGCTTGAGCAGGGGTTCGTTTGGATTTTCTCTGGTAAGTGATGGTGATTTGAGGCTGAGAGAGTGGTTGGGAAAAAGCAGGTGTGGGTTCAACACTAGCTTGTGCTGCTAGGTTGTCACCTTGAGCAATGAGCTCTAACATTTTTGGGACTAGGGCTGTTTCTACCCTGGAGAATCCAACCATGGGCTTTCTCAGTATTTTAAAGATACCGGCCTCATCTGTCCCAATTTAAGAATGTTACCTGTTTCCCTCAACTGTGAGCCCAGTTCACAGTTAAGAATGTACTGGACATATCTTGGAAACATGTAATACTCTAAGGAGTCTAAATTAGCAAGTAAATTGTATAAACAAACTAAGAATACCTGAATTTGACCCTTTGAACCATTCCATGGATTATGAAGGAGAGATCCTCAGAAATCTGGTCCCATCCACCATGCTTGTTTGATAAGCTGTGGATGACCACATGGAGCAGGAATCTCCACTGGGATGAGACCTTCCCTTTCCTAAAGGTCTTTACAGAGAAATCTCCCTCATATTCCATCTGCTCAAAGGAATGATTGACAGTTTCCTTTGGGAAAACCACCTCACCTTCTTCATCATCCAGCTGAAGATGTCTGTTGATGATGGCGGAGTGATGAAGATTGTTCTTCCCTGCACTGTGGCAGACAGTGCCTTCTCCCCATCCATAATGACCTCTTGGCAGGTCTTCGAGAATTCAAGCAACTGATCCTCATAGAGTGGAGGATCAATGGTTAGGGAGGTGAAGTAGTTTGATAGAGTTAGGAAACGGCAAACCTCTGAGAAATGAGGATCTTTCTCAGAGCTTAACAGAGCAACCTGATTTTGTTGTCTGTGTAGCTGCATGGTAAAGTTTGGATCATTTCTGTGAGCAAGGTTTGCCATTTTGAAGTAGCTTAAGGACGAAGAAAGAAGAAAGAAAGAATTTCAGAGAGAAATTTGGGGTTTTAGGTTTGGAGGAAGAACAGATGATAGAAAGAGGGGGAAACCGTTGGGTTTATATGTGAGAAGGATTTGAAATAAGTTTAATGAAAGAGGATAAACTTTGAAATCCAGATGTCGGTCCCACCTCTGAAAAAGTAGTTTACTTTTGCTCAAAAAGTAGTTTTCTTGGAAGTCAAAAAGCTTCCGAAGGTTAATTATCTTCGGAAGTTTTAATTAAAAAGCTTCCGAAGCTAAAATGACTTCTGAAGAATTTCCTGAGAGATTTGAGAATTTTGCTTCGGAGAGAAATTAAAACTTGAATGCTTTGTATAAAAACAACAAAGCTTCTGAGAGTTAATTTTGCTTCGGAAGTAAATGGTCCTTGAAAATAAGTAAATGTCTGAGACAAGTATTTAAGCTTCGGAAGATAAATTTGAAAGCTCATCCGAAGGTAAATTTCTTAGACAGTTATTTATTTTGAAGGCATGATATACTTCTAAAGTTAAAATCATAACTTCCAAAGTATCAGAAATTTTCAAAAGTCTAAGGAAAGTCTTCAAAAAGAAATTTTCATCCAAAGAAAACATGAGCTTATGAAAGTGATGAACTAGACAACTTAGGGCACACATAATTTTTAAGAATAATAAGAATTAGTTTTAAGAAAAGCTTACTCAAAGTTTATCATCCCAATAGCTGATATTAGATATTTAAATCTCTGTTCATCAAAAGCCTTTGTAAACAGGTCAGCATGTTGTTCATCTGTGTGAACTTTGACTAGTTTAATTAATCCTTTTCATAGTTATCTCTTATTAAATGATACCTGATATTGATGTGCTTTGTCCATGAGTGCTGAACGGGGTTCTCTATGATTGAGATAGCACTGTTGTTGTCTATGTGAATGGGAGTCTCTTGAAGTTTAACCCATAGTCCAGCATCTGATTTTCAATCCAAAGTACTTGAGCACAGCAGCTTGCAGCAGCAATGTATTCAGCTTCAGCAGTTAATGCAAAGACACACGATTGTTTCTTACATTGCCATGAGACAAACCTTCCACCAAGAAATTGACATCCCCCAGATGTAGACTTTGCAGTCATATTGCAACCACCATAATCACTATATGTATAGGCATACAGATTGAAGTCAGAATTCTTAGGATACCATAGGCCAAGTGTTGATGCACCTTTGAGGTATCTTAGAATCCTCTTGACAGTGATAAGGTGAGACATCTTAGGGTTGGCTTGATATCTTACACAAATGCATGTAGCAAACATGATATCAGGCCTGCTAGCAATAAGATACATAAGAGACCCAATCATAGCCCTATATAAGTGCTCATCTACACACTCCCCCTCAAGATCAGGACGAAGAGAGTGGTTTCTGGCTATGGGTGTCTTAGCAATCTTACAGTCAGTCATATTGAACCTCTTGAGTATGTCCTGAACATACTTTGACTGACTTATGAAGATGCCATCTTCAACTTGTTTCACTTGAATTCCCAGAAAGAAATTGAGGTCCCCCATGGCACTCATTTCAAATCAGTCTTTCATCAGCTTCTCAAAGTCTTTGCAGAGCTTTGGATTAGTTGAACCAAAGATGATGTCATCCACATATACTTGAACTAGCAATATGTCTTTTCCTCGTTCTTTGATGAAGATAGTTCCATCTATAGTACCTCTCTTGTATCCATGTTTACAAAGATACTCAGATAGTGTCTCATACCATTCCTGGGTGCCTGATGCAGCCCATAGAGAGCTTTGTCAAGCTTGCAGACATAATCAGGATGATCAGGATCTACAAAACTAGGTGGCTATTTGACATAAACCTCTTCATTTATCACTCCATACAAAAAGGCACACTTCACATCAAGTTGAAAGACCTTGAAGTTCTTGGATGCAGCAAATGCCAGGAATATCCTAACACTTCTAATCTTGCCACTGAAGCTGAATACATTGCTGCTATATATCCTTGAACAACCAGTCTAGCTTTGTTCTTAATGATAATGCCTCTATCATCCTTCTTGTTCCTAAACACCCATTTGGTTCCAATGGTAGTCTTCCCAGAAGGAAGAGGACAAAGGTTCCAAACTTTCTACCTTTTGAATTGAAGCAGCTCTTGTTTCATAGCTTCAACCTAACTTCCATCCTTTAGAGCTTCATCAACTTTCTTTGGCTCTATCTGGGATAGAAAACAAGAGTGAAGACAAACATTTTCTTCATGGGTTTGCTCTCTTGTCTTTACCCCTGAGACAACATCTCCAATGATCTTTGTGGTAGGGTGAGACTTGTGGATCCTAAGCTGTGGGATCATAGCAAGTTGTTGAGAAAGATGTAAATTAGAGAAATTTAGATCTGGCGTGAATGTTTCACCCACCACATCAACACACTTTTCAAGTGAAACTTGATCCAAGCAGTGTGTGACATCATTGATGTTCTCATCAATGGTGTGGTTAGTGGCATCAAGAAATTCTTGGTCATTGTCACCACCACCATTGTTGTCTTCCACAGTTGAGGTGTTCTTATCTGGTTGTAGAGCCTCTGAGCTAGAATTTGAAGGCATACCAGATGTATCAGCTGAGTTTGTCATTGTTGTGCTGATAGAAACCTCATTTTCAAAAGTGGTTCCAACTGTAGCTGAAGATGTATGACTTGAGGATCTTCCTAGCTCAAATCTTGGATCAGGATCATCTATATTTAAATTTGCTGCAGATCTTGAAACATTCTCACAAGATTTGTTAAAACATTTGGTAACCAAATCAAGATCAAATAACCAATCCGGACCAGAACCAGCACCACAGGGTGTGTGTTCATTGAAAGTCACATTGGCTGTCTCCTCAACAATTCTAGTTCTGAGATTGTACACTCTATAAGCCTTAGCTTGGGAAGAGTATCTAATAAAGTGTCCATCATCTGATTTCTCAGCACACTTGGCAATTTGATATTTGGTATTCAAGATGGTGCATGGACATCCAAATGACCTGAGAAAACCAATGAAAGGTTTCCTCTTGTGCCAAATGCTAAATCAATATCTCAGATTCATTGAGCTTGGATCTTAGGATTCATCATGTTCAGATCTAGAAATTAAAATTAAGATGGGTGGACGTGTGTGAATCATAGAACAAAAAGATGGATAATAATATTTTTATGATTTCATTGATGTTGATAAACAAGTTACAATGAGAATCATAGATGGCTGGTGAAATCAAACCCACCCAAAGGAGAGGATTTCTCCTAGGGTGGTGATTTACACCATGAGAAACACACACACATAAGCCACACCTGCATAAATGCACTAGTGGGTCTATTTATACTAATATTACAACATGAACTAATTTTGACTTTCTAATTGTCTTAATGTTGACTTTGTCATGTTGAATTGTCTTGTTTTGTTGTAATCAACTTGGTCTCTGAACTTGTACAATGAGATCTTTAGTTGGATGTAATTATGATTCGGTAAGCTTCAGTTTATTCAATTGTTGAACCCAACACCAAAGTTCATAAGGAGTCTTGCCATGAGCCTTGATTACTAAAACTCTGTTTTGCACATAGCAGGCAATGTTGGCTGCCTCTGCCCAGAAAGTGATAGGTAGTTTAGAGTCAGACAACATGGTTCTTGCAGCTTCAATCAGTGTCCTGTTTCTCCTCTCAGTAACACCATTTTGCTAGGGAGTCCTGGGAGCACTGAATTGTCTTGTAATACCCTTTTCATCACAAAATGTATCAAGGATTGGTTCTTAAATTCAATTCCTTGATCACATCTTATGATCTTGACCTTGTGATCAGACTGATTCTCAATCTTAAGATGAAATTCTTCAGAATCTCAAGAGTGTCATCCTTTGTCCTAAGAAAGAAAACCCAAGTGAATCTTGTAAAGTCATCTGTGATCACTAGACAATATAATGTCCTTCCTAAACTCATTACACTAGTGGGGCCAAAGAGATCCATATGTAACAAGTGTAGGGGTGTAGTAATGGAGTTCTTTTTCTTAGGCTTGTGAGATACCTTATGTTGCTTCCCTTTCATGCATGCAACACAATGGTCATCACTTGTAAACTCTTTCTTTGGCATTCTAGTTACCAAATCATGCTTATTAATTTATTCATGTTCTTAAAGTTTACATGGCACGTTCTTTTATGCCATAGGAAAGACTCATCACTATTGGCTTTAGACAGAAAGCATGAAACTTCTCAGAGGGAGAGGATTCTTGCAAATCCATCTTGTACATGTTTCCTTTCCTGGGGGCTCTAAGCAGGATATGCTCATGAGGAATGACCACACCAGGCTTAAGAACAATACACTCATGCTCAGTGAAGAGCATGCTGTGACTCTAATCACAAAATTGAGATACACTTAGAAGATTGTATCCAAGCTACTTAACAAAGTTTACCTTTTCTATGTTGAGCTTACCATTTATGACCTTGCCCTTTACCGAAATATAACCACCTTCATCTCCTCCAAAAGCAACTGGTCCTCCATCAGTCCTTTCAAAGTTCTGGAGTAGTGACCTATTGCCTGTCATGTTCCTAGAACAGCCACTGTCTATGATCCAGTCATTTCTATCTGTCTTCAGCTACCCTTGCACAAACAGAATGATTAGTTACATTAGAAACCCAAGCCTTGCTTGTGTTGGGTTCATTTGTAGAAGGTAATTCAACAGTAATAGATCCTATGGTTGTACTAAGAGGATCTTGAGCTGTTGTTGATGGAGAAATCTCAGTCACTTGGTCTTTCTTAGACATCCACACCACCTTTGGTGTCTTGGACTTGACCTTCAAAACTTTGGAAGCTTTTGGAACTTTGGAAGTTTTGATGACTAAACCTTCGGAAGATTCTGTAGACACTGCAGCAGACTTCAGTGCTTCGGAAGAACTCCTTTCTTCCGAGACCAAATTTTCTTCCGAAGGGAATTTTCCACTTCCCTTCTTGTTAGATTTTGAGCTTTCGAAGGAAACAGGTTTTCCTTCCGAAGCTTGAATCTTCTTAGAACTCTTTGAAGCCTTGTTTTGGTCATATGGACAGTACCTTTACGATTGAAGGGACAATCCTTGGCAATGTGAGTGGTACTTTCACACATGACACAATTCATCTTCTTCTTCACAAGAGCCTTTTCTTTGGAATAGGACTGTCTTTGGTCACATCCCTTCTCCACCTTCATCTTTGTAGATGATGAGACAATCCTCTTGGGTTGAGGACTGTGCTTGGAGTTTGATGGTCTAGGCTGTGCAGTAGTGGTACACAGCAGATCAGTCTTCTTCTTGCTACTGAGATGAGTTGAACAAGAACCAGAACTCTTAGCAGAAGAGTTTTGGTTGATGTCTTTAGTCCCTACCACTTTAAACCCTGCATAGATAAAAACTTGTTTCTGCTTAGAGTCAAAAGTATTCTTGATCTCTTGAGCCTTCCTTGCCTTTCTTTTGCTCTTTCTGATCAAGTTCTTTCTCATGGACTTGGTCATCACAGTCTTCACTTTCTCCTCAGAAGGATAGTGGCCCTTCTTGGAATCCTCCTCTTTACTCTTTTCAGAGGGATTCTTCACTATCTTTTCTTCATCTTCTTCACTCATAGGATCAATGAGAGGAAGCTCATCTTCACAAGTTCCACACCTAGGAGATCTTACTGACAAGATTGTGTGTGGAGGAGCTATCTCATTGGATCCCAGTCCCTGCCTGTTTTGATAGCACACTTTGTTGTGTAGGGATGAGGATATCATGTTCTTCAAGGTCTCTTCTTCAAGAACACTCTTTTCTACCCTGGCTTTGCTGATCGCAAGCTCAGCCTGGCACTCAGTTAACTTGGTTATGAGATCTTTGATTTGAGTCCTAAAATCTGTGTGTTCATGTTTTAGAACTGAAATGGTTTTCTCTAAGTCCTCTATCTTCAATTATAATCATTTTCAAACTTTCTAAAATCAGATTTTAAAATGTTTAACGACTCAAGGTCAGATCTCAGTTCCAAGTTGTAGGACCTGTACCTGTTAACTTTAGCAATGCATTCAGGAGTACAAAGATGTTCAAATACCTTGGCTTCATCATGATCAACCATTAGTGCTTGGTTTGGAGAAGCATCTTCCACCTGAAAGCTCCAGTCAAAGCCTCCTTCTTCAATAGCAACAGCAGCTTGCTGCTTTGACTTCTCATTCTGGAGAGCTTTGTTAGTGTAGTTTGGTCTGGATTGTGTTTGTGTTCGAGCATATATAGTCATATATAGTGTGTCCGTCACTTGTCAAATAGTCTAGGCTTAATGTGATACACCTGATATGTTGTAAACACATGAAACTGGGTCATTCGAAGGAGCATATGAGAATGAGACTCAGTTGTACGACTAAGCGATGCTAATGGACCAGTCGTGCGACTAAGAGATGCGATTGGGACATTCATAAGACTGAACGATAAGTATGGTCCAGTCGTATGATTGAACCATACGCATGGTCCAGTCGTACGATTGAACCATACGCATGGTCCAATCGCACGAATGGGCCCAGTTGCATCTAATATGGGTCGAGGCCTATATATACCAGTTTCAATGTGTAGAGAGATTAAGGTTTTGGAGAGGAAGTCTGCCGGAGCCTAGGGCTGCCGGATGAGAGGGGAGATCATGCTCGATCTTCCCCTTGCCAAGAGTCTTGATTCTTATGTTGTAACAAGCTTGTAATCATTAGGTTTTATCAATAAACCATTCAATATAGTTCGTATTATTGTTTGACTTTTTGGTTTGTGCTGTTGTTTATCCTTCCGTCAAGATCATGCTCGGATGTTTATCGATCCGAAAACCGACTTCACAATTGGTATCAGAGCCAGGTTACTGCTGGAATGATCTAACAATCATTCTAGCAACCTGAGCTCTTGATTTCTGGATCAAAATTCAAATCTTGACGTTAAAACCACTTTGTGTTCTTCGTGTTTTTCTCAGATCTTGTTACGTGTGTTGCTTCTATGTTAAAATAGAATTCGAAACCACGTTCCTATCACCCTTTCAAATCTGATGATGCCTACTTTGTTTCGGTACATGTTAAATTCATTAGATTAGGGTTTTGGGCAGCCCTGCCGGCTGTAGATCTGAAAATCTACGTGCAGACCCGGTCATACGACTGAGCCATGCGAATGGACCATTCGTACGAATGAGCCATGCGAATGGACCATTCGTGCGACTAGACCAGTCATATGTTCAGTCGTGCGACTGGACTAGTCGTATGTTCAATCGCACGTATGAGCCATCCGCATTGACTCATCCGCATTGTTCCAGACCAAAAAAAAAGAGTCTGGAACAGCTTCTTGCACAGATTTGAAGATGAGCAAAGCATATTCACCATGAGGTTCTTTTGTGAAATAAGTTCGATGTGTACCCCATTTGCGTCGGACTTCCAGAATAGGTGAATGTAATTGGAACACGAAAGAGAGAAGAGAAGATGTCAGCAGTTGGTGCTGATTTTGTGGGGTAGTGAGGAGCATCTTACTACTTATGGGCCAATCAAGTTATATTTATCCGCACAAAGAGGATTCTCATTCTTAGGGGGAATCCATGTATAGAGAAATTGAAGATGCAATCAGAAAGTGATGATGTAAGCAGTTTCTGATGATGAATCTACATGCATGTTGATTTGTTTGATATTGTCAGCTGTGGATTGGAACCTTCAACCTTTTGTACAATACACCGTGTGAAGACGCCAGGAGAGCACAATGTCTATATATTGGGATTTTCTTAATGTGAGGGGGAATTTCTGCAGGTGTGGATGTTAATCATGTTAGTCTGTGTGAAGATTGAAGCAATGGAAAACTGTTCGCATCATTATCTGGAAAAATCAATCATATGGGGAATCTTGCTGTGATGATGGTTCTGCAAAGTAAACGAAAGCTGTTGTGCCTAAATTCATTTTCAGTGATGTGTGTAACCTGACGGATTGGCAACGTTGGCTAATATGGTTTTTCGTTTGATTCTATTGTAACCAGAGCAAAGATTGACCGAAGATTGTAAGAGGTGTTATCTACTATTCGCAAGCAACGTCCAAGGGGGAATTTGTTGGAGCATATATGACTATATAGTGTGTCCGTCACTTGTCAAATAGTCTAGGCTTAATGTAGTACACCTGATATGTTGTAAACACATGAGACTGGGTCATTCGCAGGAGCATATGCGAATGAGACTCAGTCGTACAACTGAGCCATGCTATGGACCAGCCGTGCGACTGAGAGATGCGATTAGGACATTCGTAAGACTGAACCACAAGCGTGGTCCAGTCGTACGATTGAACTATACGCATGGTCCAGTCGTACGATTGAACCATACGCATGGTCAAATCGCACGAATGGGCCCAGTCACATCTAATATGGGCCGAGGCCTATATATACTAGTTTCAATGTGTAGAGATAGAAAGGTTTTGGAGAGGAAGTCTGCCCGGAGCCTAGGGCTGCCGGATGAGAGGGGAGATCATGCTCGATCTTCCTTTGCCAAGAGTCTTGATTCTTATGTGTAACGAGCTTGTAATCGTGAGGTTTTATCAATGAAACCATTCAATTATAGTTTGTATTATTGTTTGGCTTTTGGTTTGTGTTGTTTGTTTATCCTTCCGTCAAGAACATGCTCGGATGTTTATCGATCCAAAAACCGACTTCATAGTTTGGCCACCATTTGTTCTAGGTGCCTTACACTCTCTGGCAAAGTGGACCATCAAGTTACAGTTGTAACACTTGACTTTGCCTTTGTCCAGTCCAAACTTTCCACTGGTTGCATTGCTAGGTAACTTCCTTCCAGTCCTCTTGTAAAACTTCTTGGCTCTGTGAGTGAGAAGAGCCATCTGTTGGGCTATTTCCATATATTCCAAATCATCTGGATGGATACAGTCCAGGTCTTCAAGAGTGAAAAAAGAGTTGCCACAGCTTTCATCAAAAGACACAAAAGCTTGAGAAGAGCTTGTCTCTTGGAATGGGCTTCCTTGAGTGTAGTTCTCCCTTGGTGTCTCTGGGAAGGTGATGAAACGACCCTTTGGTGAATTGTCAGGGTAGCATAAGAGATGATGTTTGGGTGCTATGCTATCCCTTTCAATCACATGTAGGGCTGAACCCATTTGATTGTTGGAGTTGCCAGATTAACCTTGCATGTTCATCTCCATCTGGTAGCCACTAAGAATCCCATATAACTCTGTCAAAGTAAGAGTTTTGAGATTTTTAGTTCTCTTGATCACCACACAGTAGTGTGTCCATTGCCTAGGAAGTGAGGACATGAACTTCCTTACAATGTCTCTGTTTTCAAGAGAAACTCCTCCATCCACTAGGGTATCCACAATCTCAACATACCTAAAATACTGCTAAGTCATGGTTTCACCTGTTTTGAAGGTGAAGTTTTCAAACTGCTGCTTCTGGAGATCCTTCTTGTTCTCCTTGGCTTCAGAAGAACCCTCATACATCAGTTTTAGTGCATCCCACAGCTGCTTGGCTATTTTGCACTTCTTGAAACCTCTATATACATAGTTTGGAAGGGCAGTTTGAAGAGCTGCCATGGCCTCTCTGTCTATCTCTACTCTCTTCCTATCTTCATCAGAGTAGTTAGCCACATCTTTGGGAATCATACCAGCACCAGTAGCAGAAGGGGTGCTGGGTATGAAAGGTCCATTCTCAATAGACTCCCACATTCTTGAATCAAGAGACCTGATGAAACCTTCCATTCTTAAACACCAGGTATCAAACTCATCAAGAGTGATTACTGGGGACTTGTTCATGGTTCCAGTTTCCATATCAGTTTTGGAAATGGCTGCCATTTGAAAAGTTTTAGTATTTGTGTGTGTGAGGGATCTTAAGATGGTGAGATCTTAAATCAAGAGCCTGAAACGCTTTAATACCAAATGCAGGATCGTTGAAGGGTTATAGTTACAACACAACAACACAAAGAGGAGATTAACTAAACTTTAATCAAACAGTAAATTGGATTAACCAAGTGTTGAGATGCTAAGAACACAAGTAATGCAAGAGACAGAACATAAAGAACACAAGTATTTGGTTTTCAAGAATGCAGTATATTGCCTTCTCTATGCTCTATTACAAGCGTTACAAAAGCATATTCGAAAGATACAAGAACATGAGATACTTATACTACATCCTACAGTCGGCTATACTTTGAAAGCCAGCTGGATACAATTGACTAGACACAAACAAAATCAAATGTAGAGTCAAAAGGCAGATTACCTTTTGACTTGTGACTATGACATGCCATAGCTCACATCCTTTTCTATTACAAAAAGGATAAAGTACATAAAGTAGAAAGTTAGAGACTCAAGACCTCAATGTACAGTTACCAAAAGCATGGACCTTTTCACCAACTCAAGTAAGTTGGTGACTTGCAGAGGTGCAGCGGAAAGGTGTCCAGCTTTATGGAATAGTACATCAGATAAAGCATGTTACTAAAAGTCTTCGGAAGAAATCTGTCTTCATGAGTTGAAGCTTCGGAAGACTTTGTCTCTGAGGCTTCGGAAGACTTCATGTTTGGCTTCAGAAGATATTGGTCTTGGCTTCGGAAGATTTCACACTTAGAGTACTTTTTGTTTCATGTGTGAAACTTTCTAAGCTTCTTCTTTAATGCATTTGTGCTGCATGCAGGAAAGACTAAAGATGTTTAGGTTGCATCAGCCTCTTTATTAATCTCTACACTCTTGAATTGTTCCTGCACTCATAAACAGATTAGTTTGAAAGGGGAACCCAGGCCATCGTAGTCCTGGAAGTTCCATTTTCATCGATATAAGAAACCTGCTTTAGCACACAACCATTTAAACAATCAGGGATATCTGTATCCTTCTTTTTAATTTGCCAAATTTGTTTCGGTTCAATTAATTTGGATTTGAATGAATTAACTTTGGAAATCATTTTCTGTTTAAGATCGGAAGGAAAAGAATTTGGTTTTGAACCTTTGGTCATTTTCATTTTGATTCATATGAAACCGGCTTCACATGAAAAGATTGGGATGTAGGGTTTCTCATCCAACCATTCAAAGATGTGTGCTTTTTACCTCTTGAACCAAAGAAGCAACAGTTGCAAAAGGTGAGTTCTAGATCCTCATTTTTTTACATGTTTTTACTTGTTTTGGGGCTAGAAATACATGTTATAACGTTTTTATTTTGTTGTGTGTGTGTACCCGTATGTATTTGTGTGTGTCATGTGGGTGGGTGTATGTTGGGAATGATTCTTGGGTTATGTTCATGTTTATGGGAATGTTTATGTTGCTTAGTATATTAGAACTAGGTTAGAACATGTTAGAATGATGATTTGGGGGCTGATTCTGATGTTAGTTACAAGGTAGTCGGCCATGCGCTTAAGTGCCCATGCGCCCAAGTTTCATGCGATCCAATAGTATCCATGCGCCTAGAATTATGTTTAAAATTGCCTAAGTGTTCTCATACGCCCCAATAGTGCCCAAATGCCAAGGTGCCCATGTGCGTAAGTCAGGGCCATGAGCCTGCATAGTGCCCATGCGCCTAGAAATTTTCCCAAATGACTAAGTGTTTTGCCATGTGCCAATATATTGCTCATGTGCCCAAAACCTACCCAAATGCCTAAGTGTTCCCGTGTGCCTGAGAGGCCATGCGCCTGCATAGTGTCCATGAGCCTAAAGAATTAGAAAATATTTTGAAATTTTCAGGAAAAGGGGATTTTTAGGCTGTGATTTGGGATGTTCCTAGGGATGATTTATGTTCCTATGATGATGTTATGCATGTTTATGATCTGTTTCTTTATGTTCCTTATTACGTATTATTACGTGGCCTTATGTGATGTGAATATGCAAATGAATGTAAAGTATTATCTTAACGAAGTGAAAGAGTTAATGATAATGAAAAGTGGAAGATAAGGAAGAATGAATGAACGTATGAAAAGTCTTGCAAGAAAATAAAAGGAGGTTCACACCCAGTGAAGGGTGTTAGCTCAACTGTGTGTGGTTTAGCTAACCCAGAAGAATGCACACATGGGCCTAATCTTTTTGATTGACCATATGGATGTGACACTTGTCGCTTGCCTAGGTATGGAGTCAATGTCATGCACAATGTTTAGGGTCTATTTATAGACCTCAGGCCCGATAACCAGCTTCATGCACAAAATTCGGGGTATATTATATGGCACTGGTCCGGATAAAAAGTGAAAGATAATGATGCATGTATGGAATGTATGATATGAAAGTGTAAGGAAGTGAATGAATGAATGATGACGAATAATGTATGATGACAAAATATAGTAATACGTTTATTTGTGTGTACATACGATATGTTGGATCTAGAAAGGCCGGTGCAACCAAAACAAAACACTTAGATTATTTTGATGCAACTTATAAAGGACTTCCGAAGCTGAGTATGGAACTTCCAAGAGAAATGGAGTTCTTTCGAATATAAAGTGCAAGATCAACTTCTGAAGGAAATCTCCAAATTTGGAAGACAAAGTCTTCTCTTCCGAAGTTCAACACTTAGAAAAATTCAAAGACAAAGACTTCCGAAGTAGAAGTCCTCAAGCCATGGAAGAAGCATCCTCTTCCGAAGTTCTAAAGGCTTCGGAAGAACTTGTTCTTCGGAAGCCAATTAACATTCGGAAGATGCTGCTATGGACCAGTGGACATAAGTATGGTTCATCTAACACTCCGTTGCAGACCTCTGAGATATTGAATGGTGTTTTCTCGAAAGACCATGCAGTTGAGCATACTTTGTTCCACTATCCACCTTTATTTGTTAGTATGGTTGCCAACTTTAGTTGGTAATAAAAGGTAAGTCATGGACATGTCATGACTACCATATCTTAGATAAGACATTATCTAAGATACCTTAACTATAGCCGTGTAGTATCTGCTTTAGTTATAGGATTTCAGCTGGTATCAAAGTATAACTGGCTATGGGTGATAGTATATATAGTTTCTTATTGTAACTCTTGTATCATGCTTGTAAGAGTCCTGTAAACTTTGAGTTGAGTAGTAATATATAAAAGTACCTTGAAAATTATTTTCTTGTCTTTTTAAGTTACTTAGTATATTATAATCAACTTTTTGAGAGATTCTTCTTCATCATAACAGTGTGAGTATAAGTGAGTTTAAGAGAAAACCAAATGTTAGTGACATATATCGATCTTGCAATTGGTATCAGAGCTTTTTGGGCTCTTGATTGTGTGATCTTACAATCCAAATCAACCTATTTTCACTCCCCCTTTCATCACACTCTAAAATGGCCCTTATTCAGAAATCTGAAGTTGAGATGGGGAGGATGACTAAAGCACCTATCATTACCCCTGAAAACTTTAGACAATGACATAGACCATAGAAGGTTTCATCATGCACCTTGATAGTAAAATGTGGTTATCTATTGTCAATGGCCTTTACAAGCAAAGGTTGCTGAACTAAGAGGAAATGGTGCCATGATCTAAGAGGTTGTTCAAGACTACTCTGATCAAGACTGGAAGAAGATTGACATAGACAACAATGCTATGACTACTCTTATGATAGCTATACCCAACTCTATCATGGTGGGTATTGATTATTGCATGTCAGCTAAATAGTTTTTGATGCACTATCTTAGATGTATTCTAACTCCAATGATTCGAAGAAAGATTCACTCAACCAACAGTTTTAGACATTACCTACATTGCTGGAGAGACCCTCAGCGAGCAAACTTTAGGTACATGGATCTTATTGCTTCCCTTAGTTTGTGGGAGTTGCCATTCATTTGAGAGACCTCTCAAGGAAATTCATGAGTGCACTCCTAAGTGAGTGGATGTTCTACCGAGTCTCGATCCAGGAGGACAAGAATCTGAACTCCCCCACATTACTGAACTATACAAACATCCTTGATGAATACCGTGTAGAGATGGAAAACAAGAAGGGTCATCCGATGAGTAGACGTTCATGCGTTCCTGCTAGTACGCTTAATGGTTGCTGAAGGCTCAGATCCAGTCAACCTCAGTAGTACCTGAGTTACTCTTTGTGGCCATCCTACTCTTCAAGACCATACATCACATTTCCTAAGACTCCAAGGTCTCAACAGGCTCAACAAGTTTCTTTCCAGGATAGTTGTGCCTTTGTCTTAGGAAATGGATACTCTAGTGATCATTAATTCTTCTTTGATGATCTAGATGCTTAACTCCAGATGATGTGGAGTACGTGGACATAGTCCAACAAATGGCTTTGCTTACCTACAGAGCAAAGAAGTTCTTCAAAAGAACCGAAAGGTAGTTCCCTCAAAACCCAGCTAGTGGCAAGTTTGGCTTTGACAAAAGCTAGGCAAAGTGTTACAACTATAACCAACTTGGTCATTTGCTACGGAATGCAAGGCTCCTATGTCAAATCCAGGAATCTCTCATGCCTCCTCACATGCCTCTACACCTAAAGCCCTTAGTAAGTCAACTAAAACATCAGCTGTAGCTCAAGAAGTAGACTGGAGCTTCATGGTACAGGATATGACTCCTGCTCAAGTACTCATGGCTAGAACAAAGACATCAAGGTATATGAAATCTCTATACTCCAGCTTGTATTACTAAGGTCAAATTATATCAGGACTACAATATGGAGATTAAATCCGATATGAGTCTTTAAATATTTTATAATCTCTTTTTAAAATAGCTTAATCTGACTATCAAAGAAAAATTGAAGAGTTAGAGAAAAATATGTCTCTTTTAAAATATAAACACTCAAATTACAAGACTCAAATAAAGGATTTAATATCCAAATTGTCTAAGGCTCCAGCCTAGCTTGTCATAGCTGTGGCTCAAGCCTAAAAGCATGCTATCTTAGAGCAAAACTTCCAAGCCATCCTTGCATCATCTTCTCACTCAAAACTTTGTTATCAAATAAGCTGGGTTGGGGACCAATGAAATTGGTCCACCACACTCTTAAGAGTCTACTAGACAACAAATCTCTTACCACCAAAGCCAGAAGAACCAGGCTAAGGTAGCCAGAATAGCTACAAGAAGAGGCTAAATCAAGCTAAAGATTGTCCCTAAGCAAAAGAGTGTGATCATCTCAGCTAGATTCCAAGTGGTGGGAACTTTTGAAACCTGGAAAAGTGTGTAGTACCAGCACACCTATCCAACAAAAGGATCAGAAGGGGAAGGGAGAGATTGATGTTGAAGACAAGAAGAACAAGAAATAACATCCTTCACATTCCTAGAAGGCTAACATTGCATGCAAAATGTGTGGCCTGCAGAACCACATGGCCAAAGGTTGTTATTACAATCCTTCTAGCACAAATTATGCAAATAACATTAAGAAACCAAGGAGTCAGGGAAGTTTTCTATATTTTGACCCTATCAAATGGTCCAAGTGATGAAGAAAGAAAGCTTGTTTCCCAAGTAAGTTTGCTTTTGGAAGAAAATTCTTCTCCGAAGGGAAAATGGCTTCGGAAGCTAAAGTTGTGAAGACTCAAAAGCCCAAGAGAGTCCCCTTGAAACCACCCCAGAAAAAGACTACTATAGAAGAGAAGGTGGTGAAGGCTTCTTCCGAGAAGAAAGAAGCTTCGAAGGAATGCCATGCTACTCAAGCTTCAACTAGCTCATCCTCTATGATCAACCAAGGGATGGAATGGAAGATCAAAGAAGATGTTGAAGCCCAAGCCTCCTCTTCACAAACACTTACTAAACCCCCATGCATAATTTTTGGTTCATAAAATCCTCATTGGAAGAACCCAGACCAATAAGGCTTGGGTTTCAAATAAAAACTAACTTTCGCACCTGATATGCAGGAACATCCATATGACAAGAACAATAATGTGTGGATTGTAGATAGTGGATGCTCCAGGCACATGACTGGGAACAAATTTCTCCTTCAATAATTTCAACACTTTGATGGAGGTCCTATTCAGTTTGGAGGTGAGGCTGGAGGATACATTTCTAGCAGAGGGAGTGTATCCAACAGAAAGTTAAAGGTTGACAAAGTACACTTTGTCAAACATTTTGAACACAATATCTTAAGTGTTTCTCAATTCTGTGATCAAAAGCGCCAAATGCTTTTCACAGAACATGAGTGCATTATACTCAAACTGGGATGACCATTCATCCGGAATTGGGGCTTCTTAGATCTCCTAGTAAAGGAGATATGTATAAGATGGATATGAACTATGCTTCCCCACTAGGGAAATATCATGTTCTTTCCAAAGCTAATGGTGGTGAGTCAACACTATGGCATAAAGTATGTGTCATGTCAAATTTAAAACCATGAATAAACTGGTTAAAAAACTTGGTACATGGTTTTCCTAAAAAGGAATTTTTCAACAAAGATAATTGTGTTGCATGCCTAAAAGGGAAGCAACACAGGGCACTTCATAAATCCAAATTGTTAACTCTATCACCACCCCATTACACTTAATGCACATGGATCTATTGGTCCAACAAGTATAATGAGCATTGGAAGGAAATCATATTGCCTTGTGATAGTTGATGATTTTACAAGATTACATGGGTATTCTTTCTAAGAACTAAGGAGGAACTGTTGAAACATAAAAATATTTTATTCTTAAAATAGAATATCAAATTGATCACAAGGTAAAGATAATTGGACAGGATCAAGGAATTGAGCTTAAGAATCAAGTTCTAGACACATTCTGTAACTCAAAAGGAATTGACAGACAATACAGTGCTCCTAGAACTCAACAAAACGTTGTTACTGAGAGGAGAAACAGGACACTTATTGAGGCTGCTCATATTATGTTCGCTAATGTGACACCCTACACATATCCCAAATCGGTCGTGGACAAGAGAGATTCCTGGTTCATAAGAAATATTTGGCCTCTAATATCAACAATGCCTTTTGGGCGTATTGGTTGTGGATGAGAGGAGAACTCCATAGTTAAGAGTGCTTAGGTGGGAGTAGTCTAGGGATGGGTGACCTCCCTGGGAAGTTTTCACTCGAGAAACCAAAAACAAATGGGTAAAGCGGGCAATATTGTTGGTGCGAGGGGCCGGGTGTTACAGAATGGTATCGGAGCCACTCCTGTGTCGTTCAGGGTGTGGGACATACCTCAGCAAGGATGAAGACATCCCTGGGAAGTTTTCACCCTGGCAAGAAAAAACAAATCCGTGAGCTCGTCATGGGCAAAGTGGATAATATTGTTGGTGTGAGGGGTTGATTGTTACAGCTAATTCAAAGCTACCTCTTGCTTTTTGGGCAGAGGCACTTAGCACTACATGCTATGTGCATAAAGGAGTTTCTTCTAGCTAAGCCACATGGAAAAACCCCTTATGAGCTATGGAACAGAGGCCACCATTCATTGGCTTTCTATGGTCCTTTGGCAGTAGGTGTACCATACTTAACACAAAAGGCAATTTGGCAAAACTTGCTGGAAAGTCGGATGATGCCATCTTTGTGGGATATTCCTCTAACTCTATTGCTTATAGAATTTATAATATCAAAAATCAACAATTTGAGGAATCATCCACATTGTTGTCAATGAGCACACTCCTTGTGTTAGGGGGAATGGCCCTGATTACATTTTTGGCTTAGAATTGTTTCCCAACTATTCTAATCCATCTTGTGAGAATGTTTAAGCTAGAACAGGTACTCAAAATGATTCTAATCAAATACTTGAGTTACCTAGACATTGTTCAAGTTCTCCAAGAGTGACTAAAGATCCAGCTCCAACTATCTTAAGATCAAATAGCATAACTATTTCAAGAGATAGTGAAGCTTCAACCAGAGCTCCATCTAGTGAGCCTCAAAGCTCATCTAGTGACACTACACAACACCCATTTGATAGAATAGTATTATAAAGGAACCAAAAACTATTAATGTTGATTCTCAGCCAATCATTAATGATGATATTTCTCTTTCATTGAATTTGTGACATTCGGTAATTTTCTGTTACCAAACTCTGTTAGTTCCGTTAGGTCTTGCATACATAGCTACACACTAGTATTCATTGAACGTTGGAGACTCAATAATATTAATCTATGATAAAAAATTATAATATAATTAGTAATTTTGATTATTAGTTATGATTGTGTGATTCATTAATTTATAGAATTTTAAATAATCATTTCATGAATTTTACGCGATAACGTGACTACGTGTAATATATATATTTCGTGTGTTGGTGACTTATTGTAAATATTTAGGATTATTATTGTTGGTTAATAATACTTATATATTATAGTCTAGATTATTTAAAAATTATTAGAATGATAGTTTTTATAAAATAAATTTGAGGGGTTATTTTGTAAATACTTTTTTTACCAAATATTACAAATATTACCTAACCCTAATCCCCCAAACCGTCCCATTTGGCCGTAAACCCTCCAAGAACCCCTACCCATTGCGAATTCAAGCTTCAACACACACAAACATTTGGATTTTGAGTGATTTAAGTGGTTACAACGTGTGTTACAAGTCCAATTATTGATTTCTACGCATTTAGAGGTTAGTTTTGATTGGTTGTTCATAGTTTTTGATGAAGATGAACCCTAATTTCGAAATTGATGATGATAATATGAAATTGATGATTGTTAGATGATTATATGATGTTAGTTAGGTTGTATGAATGCTAGATTATGTTGATTATGGAAGAAATCTATGGTTTGATCATCTAGTTCATACATTGCTATAAGATGAAACTTTTTGTTCTTGGAATTCATGATTTGATGATGCTAAGATATTAAATGTAATGCTTAGATGTTAGTTTAATTGAATTGTGCATGAAAATCCATGAAATTGAGATGTTGATCATGACTTTTATGTATGATGTTTGGGAATTAGGATGTTTTGGAGGTGGTTAACATGTTAGAATGAATGCTATGAACTTGATTAGGTATATAATTGTTAAAATTATGATTGAATTGGATGCTAGATCACTTTTGGGTGTTTCTTTCCCAAAAGGGAAACTTTATTTTTGTAGAACTTTGGATGTGATGAATTGGGCATGCTTATGATGTTAAGATCATATAGAATGATTGTTGATGATGCTTGTTGTGACAGATTGTGTAATTGAGTTGTATGGATGCTTGGTGATCATGTAAGAAGTATAGGTTTTGATGATCAAACATGATGATGAATTATGGTTAGTGATTAGGAGATCATGTTTGGGATTGGAATTGATGGTAACTCTGTATGTTGGTTGGAATGAACCAAATGAATGAGTATGATTATGATTTTCATACACACATGCGAATCTAAGGCCTCTACTTAGTAGGATTGGCAGGGTTTAGGATGTGAAGTTGCGAGTGGCTTAACATAGCATGTGGTGCTTGATTAGTCTTCGTGTATCAATTATTTCTTGTGATGTGTATATATATATATATATGTATGTATGTATATATATATTAAGCATGTTGATTGTTTGAGATTTGCATAAGTGTATGATGATCTAATGTGGCATGATTACTTAGGTAGAACCTAGGTTGATAATCTGATACACATGGATAAATTGCATGATACTCTTGTACGTTAAGTTATCATATATGATTAAACTATATTTTAACTAATATGTCACCAACTAGTCAAACAGGTTAACTAGGTTAATCTAGAATTATTAAGTCTCTGTGTACACATACTTATGTACTTGTGTTTTCTAGGTAACCTTTGAAGGGTTGTCTTTGCACCTATCACGAGTCTTTTTATTCATTATCATTATACACCAGGTGAGTTCATGTCCTTTTATTTTATATACTCTCTTCTAAGGGAGGTAGCATACTTGTACTCAAACGCTATTTTATTATTATAAGTTATGTACGTTTTTAACATAGTGCTTAATACCTTGAAAGTACTAACACTTTTGGATCACTAATAATGGTACTAGCGGGAAATCTTAGGTAGTACTAAATGAGCCCCACCTATGCGACTCGAGGTCAATGGGTGCAATTTTTCCTAAACACAAACATCGTCATGACCTGGTAAGTCGTGACGGGAGGCAAAAAACGAAACACTCAGCTTCGATTGCGATATCACTATGGTTATTACTTGTGAATATAGACTAGCTATCTATATTCAATGCACTTCTTATGTTATGTAAATGTTATCATTTATGTAAGCGCAAACTTATAAACTCACCAACCATTGTGTTGACCTTTTTAGTATGCTATTCTCAGGTCTTAACTCAGCTTGCTATTACGAGCACAACACGGGTCAAGCGTGCATTCTAAGACTTTATTTCATAGATATATTTGCTTGTCTTTAATTTATGGGTTTTAAACCTTGGTATGGCGTGTGTTTTTCCATACTATGCATTTTATTACTTTGGGTTTGTCTTATTTACAAAACGCTTCCGCATGGTTTTAAAATTTTGAACTTTGATTGGTTTTGTTTTGAATATGGGATATAGTGTCGTTCTGAGTAACTAGTGACTATGATCCTGGTTTGTTCACAAGCCTCACGGTAAAACTCTGCGCATTGATTGTGAGGGTGTGACAGATGGTATCAGAGCCATTGGTTATAGGAACTAGGTTGCATACACACTAGTCTATAACCACACACAGTTAGTTAGTTACTCGTTGCTATCCTCTTACTGTATACTCATTTTCATACGCATCACATACACTACAATATGGGATCTTCATCGTCTTCAGCCTCTATTCGACCACAGAGTAAAGGAACCCGAGGTTCCTATTCTTACTTCGTCGTCTATGACTTATGGTTCTAGACCCCCATATGTGTATCTGATGTGTACTTTCCGGATGAGTTAAAAATTGAGCGAGCCATGGCTTATCCTAACAATTGGGACTGGAATCGCACTATACTGATTAGGATGCTAGAATAGAAAAAAATGTTCCATGTACAATCTCTACCCTAACTAGAGGTGCCATATTATACCCCTACCCTGCAGACCTCATATGGCTATCGTAGATTTAGTGGCCTCACATCATGATGATATAGTTCATATACATGAGTTTAAAACTAGCTCGAGCCACGGTAGGCTCCAGGGAGGGAGCCTATGGAGGAGCCAAAGGATCACTTGATAGTGTAGCGCTCTCGTGGTGGAACGCTCAAGTCTAGACACAAGGCCAAGAGATGGCTAATGCTTTGTCATAGGGTGAGTTCAAAGAAATTATAATGGAGGAATATTATCCTTGTAATGAAGTTTAGAAACTAGAAGCTGAGAACTGGTAATTAAATGGAAGGATCCAACATCGAGGCTTACACTACTAGGTCACATGAGCTAGCTATACTTTGTCCTAGCATGGTTAACCCACTGAGCCGACGAATTGAGCTATACTATTGTGGTTTATTACCATAGATTCAGGGTATGGTGAGTGCTGCAAATTTGCCTACCATTCAACGAGTTATACGACTGGCTCACAAGCTCACTGACCAAGTTATGGAGCAAGGGAAGTTACCCAAGCAGGGTGTTATGGCAAGCGTGCCCGACAACAAACGTAAGTGGGAAAATAATGCTAGCAAGGGATCTTCATCTGGTAATCAACCTCAGCAACACCAACCTCAATAGTAGCATCAACATAGATGATTTGATAACAATCGCAACTTCAACCAATGATTCTCATCTCAACGACCAGGTGGGTACGTGGGAAAAAACATCCATAGTGAAACAGATGCAACTACCACTACACTGGCAGGTGTGATAGTTTTCAATGCCAGTTTTGTGGGAAGGTTGGACTTGTAGCAAATGATTGCCATGGGGAACTGATGAAGAAGCCTCAACAACCTCACCACCTAAGCGGCCCCATGAAACACCAAAGGGTTTCTTTGAGTGTAGAAAGGAAGGGTATTTTAAGAAAAATGTCCTCAACTGAGATGAAATGGGAATGGCAAAGGTAATGGTGGAAATAGCAACAATGGTGGTAATGGTGACAACAATGGTGGAGGCAAAGAGAGAGCCTTTGTCATGGGTTTAGGCGAGGCTCTAAACGATCTTACTACAATTATTGGTAAATTGCCTATTAATGGTTATTTTGCTTCTATACTGTTTGACACTAGGCCGCTAGGAGCTTTATCTCTACTAAGTTTTGTAGCCTCTTAAGTGATATGCCTTCTGCATTGGAGTCTAAGTATGTCGTAGAATTGGCTGATGGTAAGCGAATTTTTGTTACGTATATCCTTAAGGATTGCAAGATAGAACTTGTTGGTCATACCTTCGATATTGTTCTTATGCCCGTTACTCTTGGAAGTTTCGATGTGGTTGTAGGCATGGATTGGTTGTTCGAGAAGCAGGCAGACGTGATTTATCAGGAGAAGGTCATTTGCATTCCTATGGTAGACAGAGCAACTCTTTCAGTTAAGGGCGAGAAGAGTGGTGCTGTCATAGGCATTATATTATTCATGAAGGCTTAGAAGTGGCTACGTAGGGGCCACTTAGCCATATTAGCCCTCGTCTCCGACAAGCAACAAGAGGAAAAGAAGATAAAAGACATTCCGGTGGTTCGTGAGTTTCCGGAGGTGTTTCCAGAGTATTTTTCTGGACTACCACCTCATCGTCAAGTTGAGTTTCAGATCGATTTGACACCCGTAGCTACTCCGATTGCGAGAGGACCTTACCGGTTAGCATCGAACGAACTGCAAGAATTATCTACGCAACTCCAGGAGCTGTTGGATAAAGGGCTTATTCGACCAAGCTATCACCATGGGGAGCACATGTTCTCTTTGTTAAGAAGAAAAGATGGCACATTCTGGATGTGAATCGACTACAGAGAGTTGAACAAGGTCACAGTCAAGAACCGATACCCATTACCTAATATCGACAATTTGTTTGATCTGCTTCAAGGATCATGTTATTAGTCAAAGATTGATTTGAGATCTGGTTATCATCAACTAAGAGTTAGTGAAGAAGAGGTCTCTAAAATAGCATTCCATACTCGTTATGGTCACTACAAGTTCTTGGTCATGCCTTTTGGGTTGACAAATGCACTAGTAGTGTTCATGGATCTCATGAACCATGTATGCAAACCCTACCTTGATCAGTTTGTTATCGTGTTTATCGATGACATATTGATTTATTCTAGGACCAAGGAGGAACATGAGGAACACCTACGTTTAATCTTGGAGCTACTTAGAAAGGAACAGTTGCATGCCAAATTTTCTAAGTGTGACTTTTGGATTCATGAGGTGCAGTTTTTGGGTCATATTGTTAATGAGAAAGGAATACATGTGGATCTTGCAAAGATTGAGGCAATAAGGAATTGGTCGGTACACAAGACACCTAGTGAGATAAGACAATTTCTTGGTCTGGCAGGATACTATTGGCGTTTCATTGAAGGATTCTCAAAGATCGCTCAAACTCTCACAGCTTTGACCCATAAAGGAACAACCTATAAGTGGGGTGAGAGTCAAGAAGTTTCTTTTCAGTTGTGGAAGCAGAAACTTTGTAGTGCACTGATATTAGCGTTACCTGAAGGAAGTGATGATTTTGTGGTTTACTGTGATGCTTCTATCCAAGGACTTGGTTGTGTCCTCATGCAACATGACAAAGTAATAGCTTATACCTCAAGACAACTGAAGGTGCATGAAAAGAACTACACTACCCATGACCCGGAGTTTGGAGCAGTGGTCTTTGCCTTAAAGATCTGGAGACATTACTTGTACGATACCAAGTGCACAATTTTCATTGATCACAAGAGTCTTCAACATATCTTTGAGCTGAAAGAGCTTAACATGAGGCAACAACGATGGGTGGAATTATTAAACGATTATGACTGTGTTATTAAATACTACCCGGGAAAGGCGAATGTAGTCGCGGATTCCTTGAGTAGAAAGGAAACCGCTAAACCCTGACGAGTGTGTGCCTACAATTGATGATTAGCACTCACTTGCCTCAACAAACTAAGGAAGCCCAAATGGAATCCTTGAAAGGTGAGAACGTTAGATTGAATCTTTACGCGGGATGGATAATAGTTAGAAGTTAAATCCGATGGAATATGTTATTTCATGGATAGACTTTGGGTACGTTTATATGGAAATCTAAGAGACTTGGTTATGAGTGAAGCGCACAAGTCTAAGTATTCCATACATCATGGCTATGACAAAATGTATCATATTCTAAAGGTGCACTATTGGTGGCCTAACATGAAGGCAGATGTAGCTACATACGTGAGCAAGTGCCTGACATGTTCTAAAGTTAAAGTGGAATATGAGAAATCACTGGGTTACTGCAACAATCTAAAATCCCCTTGTGAAAATAGGAACAAATCTCCATGGACTTCATTACTAAGTTGCCCAAGACTCCTAGTGGTTGTGACACGATATGGGTGATCGTGGATCGACTCACTAAGTCAGCTCATTTCTCGGTGAGCAAGGAGACTGATAAAATCGATAGGTTAACACGAATTTACTTGAAGGAAGTAGTGTCGAGGCATAATGTGCCGATCTTGATTATTTTGTATTGTGGTACTCGTTTTACATCCCATTTCAGGCAATCATTACAGAAATCCTTGGGTACGCATTTGGACATGAGCATTGTCTATCATTTGAAGACGATGGTCAAAGTGAGCATACTATTCAAACTTTGGAAGACATGTGGCGTGCTTGTGTGATCGATTTTCAGAATAATTGGAAGCTCATTTACCGTTGGTTTAGTTTTCTTACAATAATCGTTATCATACTAGCATTAAAGCAGCACCATTTCAGGCATTATATGGGCGAAAATGTAGATCACTAGTTTGTTGGGTGGACGTTGGTGATAGTTAATTGACTGGTCCTGAATTGGTACATGAGACCATAGAGAAGATAGTGTGGATACGAAACCGCATGACTGCGGATCGAGACAGATAGAAGAGTTATGCAGACAAACGGCGGATACCTTGGAGTTTCAAATCGGTGACAAAGTCTGGCTGAAAGTTTCACCGTGGAAAGGTGTAATTCGGTTTGGCAAGAGAGGCAAGCTTAATCCAAGATATGTTGGACCATTTGAGATTCTAGAAAGAATAGGTACGGTGGCGTATCGATTGGACTTGCCTGATTCACTGAGTGGCGTTCACAATGTATGTCACGTCTCAAATCTAAAGAAGTGCCTATCTCACGAGACACTATTTGTACCGCTCGAGAAAGTACAAATAGATGACCAATTACGCTTTGTGGAAGAGTCCATTGAAGTAATGGATCGTGAGGTCAAGACCCTTAAGCAAAGCAAGATACCTATAGTCAAAGTTCATTGGAACTCAAAACATGGACCATAATTCACATGGGAACGCGAGGATCAGAGGAAGCTCAAGTATCCTCATCTGTTCGAAACGACGGCAATAGCCGGGGAAGGTACTGAGTAAATTTCGGTACAAAATTTATTTCAACATGGGGATGATGTGACAAATCACTCGATTTTGTTATCCCAATACAGTAAACCAGGTATGTAGCACAACCATGTAACTTAATTTTCGGGATGAAAATTCTTTCAACATGGGATAATGTGACATCCGGTAATTTTCCGTTACCAAACTCCATTAGTTTGATTAGGTCTTGCATACACAGGCACACACTAGTTGTCGTTAAATGTTGGTGACTCAATAATAATAATCTATGATAAAAAATGATAATCTAATTAATAATGTTGATTATTAGTTGTGATTGTGTGATTCATGAATTTATAGAATTTTAAATAATTGTTCCGTGAATTTTATGCGATAACGTGACTACGTGTAATATATATATTTCGTGTGTTGTGACATATTGTAAATGTTTAGGAATATTATTGTTGGTTAATAATACTTATAGATTGTAGTCTAGATTATTTAAGAAGTATTAGGAAGATAGTTTTTATAAATTAAACTAGAGGGGTTATTTTGTAAATACCTTTTTTTACCAAATATTACCAAAATTACCAAACCCTAGACCCCCAAACCCTCCCATTTGGCCACACACCCTTCAAGAACCCCCACCCATTGCGAATTCAAGCTTCAACATACACAAACATTTGGATTTTGAGTGATTCAAGTGGTTACAAGGTGTTTTACAAGTCCAATTGTTGATTTCTACACATCTAGAGGTTAGTTTTGATTGGTTGTTCATACTTTTTGATGAGATGAACCCTAATTTTGAAATTGATGATGATAATATGAAATTGATGATTTTTAGATGATTATATGATTTTAGTTAGGTTGTATGAATGCTAGATTATGTGGATTATGCAAGAAATCTATTGTTTGATCATCTAGTTCATACATTACAATAAGAGGAAACTTTTGTTCTTGGAATTCATGATTTGATGCTGCTAAGATATTAGATGTAATTCTTAGATGTTAGTTTAATTGAGTTGTGCAAGAAAATCCATGAAATTGAGATATTGATCATGACTTACTAAAAGTAGAAACTTTTGTGTATGATGTTTGGGAATTGGGATGTTTTGGAGGTGGTCTACATGTTAGAATGAATGCTATGAACTTGATTAGGTATATAATTATTGAAATTATTATTGAATTGAATGGTAGATCACTTTTGGGTGTTTATTTTCTAAAAGGGAAACTTTATTTTTGTAGAAATTTGGATGTGATGAATTGTGCATGCTTATGATGTTAAGATCCTGTTAGAATGATTGTTGATGATGTTTGTTGTGATATAATGTGTAATTGAGTTGTATGGATACTTGGTTGATCATGTAAGAAATATAGGTTTTGATGATCACACATGATGATGAATTATGGTTAGTGATTAGGAGATCATCTTTGGGATTGGAATTGATGGTCACTGTGTATGTTGGTTGGAATGAACCAAATGAGTGAATGTGATTATGATTGTCATAAATTCATGTGAATCTTAGTCCCCTACTTAGTAGGATTGGCCGGGTTAGGATGTGAAGTTGCGAGTGGCTTCACATGGCATGTGGGCATGATTAGTCTTCGCGTATCAATTATTTGTTGTGATGTATTTATAAATATATATATATATTAATATATATATATATATATATATATTAAGCTGTTGATTGTTTGAGATTTGCATAAGTGTATGATAATCTAATGTGGCATGATGACTTAGGTAGAACCTACGTTGATAATGTGATACGCATGGATAAATTGCGTAATACTCGTGTATGTTAAGTTATCATATATGATTAAACTATATTTCAACTAATATGTCACCAATGGGTCAACTAGGTTAATCTAGAATTATTAAGTTTATCCGTGTACATGTACTTATGTAGTTGTATGTTCTACGTAACTTTTGAAGGGTTGTCTTTTCACCTATCACGAGTCTCTTTATTCATTATCAGTATACACCAGGCTAGTTCATGGCCTTCTATTTTATAAACTCTCTTCTGGGGGTGGTAGCATAATTATACTCAAACGCTATTTTATTATTATAAGTTGTCTATGTTTTAACATAGTGCTTGATACCTTGAAAGTCCTCACACTTTCGCATCGTTAATAATGGTAACTTGGGGGAAATCTTGGGTAGTACTACTAGGTCTGACGAGCAATTTTTTCCTAAAAACAAACATCGTCACAACCTGGTAAGTCATGACGGGAGGAAACAAACTAAACCCAGTCAGCTTTGATTGCGAAATCACTATGGTTATTACTTGTGAATATAGACTATCTATCTATTTTCAATGCATTTCTTATGTTATGCAAATGTTATTATTTATGTAAACGCAAACTTATGAACTCACGAACCATTGTGTTGACCTTTTTAGTATGCTATTCTCATGTCGTTAACTCAGCTTGCCATTAGGAGCACAACACGGGTCCAACATGCATTTTAAGACTTCATTTCATAGATATATTTTTTTGTCTTTCATTTATGGGTTTTAAACCTTGGGGTGGCGCGTGTTTTGCCAAACTACTCATTTTACTACTTTGGGTTTGTCTTATTTACAAAACGCTTCCGCATTGTTTTAAACGTTTGAACTTTGATTGGTTTTGTTTTGATGTGGCATATAGTGTCGTTTTGAGTAACTAGTGACTATGATCCTGGTTTGTTCAGACGCCTCATGGTAAAACTCCGATCGTGGATTTTGAGGGTGTGACACAATCAATCCTCATTGAATGACATTGAAACATTGCTGGTCCAAGTGTTCATGCTCCTGAGAAAAATACGTCCACTCAGATTTATCTCTGCAAGTGAAAGTGATTCCTAGACTAAGGATTCACAAAACTCATCCAACTGAGAACATCATAAGAGAAGTCTCTAAAGGTGTGAGAACAAGGGAACAAACTCATCATGGAAATATCTACATGTACTCATGCTTCTTGTCTCAGATGGAACCCAAGAAAGTAGAAGAAGCGTTAAAGGAAAGTAGCTGGGTTAAGTGAATGCAAGAGGAGTTACTTTAATTCAAGAGACAAAAGGTTGGAACCTTTGTCCACTACCATCTGGCCAGATACTTATAGGCACCAAATGGGTTTTAAGGAACAAGAGAGATGATAGAGGGTTAATCATCAAGAATAAAGCTAGACTGGTTGTTCAAGGATACACCCAAGAGGAAAGAATCGATTATACTGATGTCTTTGCACCTGTTGCAAGACTGATGTCTATGTGTGCCAACCTCCATGATTTGAAGACCTACAACACCCCAACTATGTGTGCAAGCTGGATAAGCTCTTTATGGGCTGCACCAGGCACCTAGGTTGTGGTATGACACATTGTCTCAATTTCTCCTAAAGAATGGTTACACTAGAGGTACTATTGATAAGACTCTTTTCATAGAGAAGTCTAGGAAAGACATATTGCTCATTCAGGTCTATGTTGATGATATCATATTTGGTTCTTCAAATGACCAAATGTGTAAAGACTTTGAAAGCATTATGAGAAGAAGTTTGAAATGAATTTCATGGGGAAAATGGACTTTTTCCGGATTTAGGTGAAGCAGCTGAAGGAATGGTTCTTTATCAATCAATCTAACTATATTTTTTGATATCCTAGAAAGATTTGATATGAAAGATTGTAAGCCAACCAAGACACCCATACCCAGAACAAGTAGACTTGATATCATGTTCGCTATATGCATTTGTGCAAGATATCAGGCTGCTCCAAAGGTGTCTCACCTAGTTGCTACAAAGAGAATCCTTAGATACCTCAAAGGAGCACCTAAATAGGTCTTTGGTATCCTAGGAATAGCAACTTCAATCTCTATGGTTACCTAGACAGAGACTATGGTGGTTGCAACATCAACAAGAAATCCACATCTAGAGGATGTTAATTTCTTGGTCGGAGGATCATCTCATGGCAATACTAGAAGCAATCATGTGTCTCTACATCTACTGCTGAAGCTGAATATATTGTTATTGGAAGTTACTGTGCTCAGTTGCTGTGGATTCGATACCAGATGCTAGATTATGGATTTAACTTCATGAGTACTCCTATCCATATTGACAACAATAGTGCTATTTCTATTACTAAAAATCCTATGAAGCACTCCAAGACAAAGTACATTGATATCAGGTACCATTTCATTAGAGATATTCTTGAGAAGAACCTTATCAAAGTAATCAAAGTTGATTCAAATGAACAAAATGTTGATTTATTCACTAAAGCTTTTGATGAACATAGATTTAAATGTCTCATTACAGCTATTGGGATGGTAAACATCGATTAGTCTATCTCCCTTGAAAAACCAGTTTGAGATGTGTAATGTCTTTTGTCATAACAATCTAAGCCCTGTTACAATAGGTTAAACTTTTTAAGTATGGTTTTTCCCAAGAGAAGTTAACCTTCGATAGATTCATTTCATATCTTCCAAAGCTAAATTCCTCCAAGGGAAATCTTTTTCTCGGAACTCACTATTTGGAAAGCACGTTTTACTCTCGAAAGTAAGAATTTACCTTCGAAGGTAAAATTGGCTTCGGAAGAAGATTACCTTCGGAAATACCTTATGCTTGAAGAGGACCTTACTATTTAAGGGAAATCTTTGGGCCCCACATAGTAAAAGGCAAAGTTTTATTAATTTTACCGACATGGTTGCATCTTACCCCAAACCATCTTTTTGTCTTATCCACCACCAAAAATGGTCAGAGCGTAATCCTATACGGAGTTAGGGTTATTAGGTCGAGCATTTCTGGCTGAGAGTTGATCATCACAGTAAACCTCATCAGTAGCATCTTGAGCTCCACGATGAAGGCCTCCTACAGAGTTCCCCAAATCAGACCTAGATGACACATATCTCCAAATGGATATGGTGGAGATGTGAGCAGGTCTACAGTTTACATGTTTAACTTCTTTTACAACTGGAAGTTCATGCTCCATGTTGTTCTCCATTCTTTGTCAAATAAGTCTAGGGGATGGGATCAAATCCTATATGAACTAGGCTACCTTGTTCATCATTGGTGAAAAGCCTCGCTTCAACAATTCGAGGTTTGTACTGACCAACCTTATGGGGAACCTCTAGAGGGACACATTCTTCATGTATCCCAGGTTCATTCAACACATTATTAACTGTGAGTTGGACTAGAGTCAGCTTGTCTATGCAACTACTTTGCATGTCCCTCAAATGAGGCAGACCATCTTCAAAATCCTGAAGAGAGTGTCCACCAATTTCATTGAAAGACATATTAAGCTTCTTCTAAGTATGATTGAGCCAATGGCTCCTGTTGACATCCCTATTACCCCATAGGTGATAAACCCACACTAGCAACTACCCTTACCTTACCTAATCTTCCTTCTCACCCTATCAAACAAACATATCAGAGACGCACCAAACGAACCCTTTTTAATCTACTCTAATTAAACAAGCCCCTCATGTTCAAATAAAAAAGACTAGAGTGGAAACATGGGCTCCCACTCAGTCAGAGGTCTCACCATCCTTCTTATTTGTCCTTATTATGGGATTTGAGTTTCCTCAGTCTCCAATTCCCTAAGGCCGAAACCCAAACTGAAAGCCTTTTGGATGAGTCCAACACTGTCTTGAGAAGCCAAAAACAGAGAGCCCCACCAAACGCTCAATGCCAACAGACATTAATCAAAGTCCCGAGTCATTAGGCGTAACATACTTATCCTTTACTAACCTTTTAATCCCAGGACTAATGAAGAGATTATGTCATTTCATGGAAATCAAGTTGATCGAAAACAGCCTCTAACGGATCAAGAAAGCCTAGAGGGACCATTTGTCTCTGGCACACATCAGTTAAAACCAACTAAGGTGAGTCCCACGGATGTGGAGGGGACTCATGTAGATTTAGCTGCCACTACTGAAGGAGCCTCATTGGATCCTCATAGATTTAGCTACCATCTATGAGACTAATCTATGACAACCATGCCTTTTGATGACTCTGAAAGAGATATCCTCAAGCAAGGGAAACCAGGGTGCCAAGAATCCACATCTGGTGGTGAGGATGAACATACTTGGTATGTTACCTCATCTCCCCATGATTCTTTAAAAAAAGACGAGGGAAGCATGCAACTCACCATTCAAGACCTACTTTTTAATGTCTTAAACATTGAATCAAAGGTTAAGACTTAGAGGATAGGTCCGCCACTCTGCAACTTGAGATTGAAAATCTCAAGGCTCAAGTAGCTAAGAAACAGATTAAGAGATCTATTAGGCATGTACCTATTCAAGTCTTATTGACCTCTTCCTCTAGCTCATCTAGCTCTCATGATGATGCTACCAAAAAAGGGGAGAGTGTTCAAAGACAAACAATTGTGGAACCACAGAGCCAGCTTTAACTTCCTTAGCTACTAGATACCCAGCTCCCAAAACAATAGTTTTTCCTGAGCCTCCTCAAATTGACCTACAAATGGATCCTAAGATGCTTAGGGATCACAATAGGATTTTCTCCAAGTTCCTAATAAGATCTTCTTTAGATCAGCCTAGCCCTGATATGGCTATGATATTCTAAGAGCTTCAGAGGCTAAGTGCACCACGTTCTACCACTGTGGAAGAAGTTGGTCAACCTAAGGCCCACATGGAACCTGAGATTGATTTCGAAGAGGAAATTATGAATAATGGCCATGAAGCAAAAACAGTTAGGACGGATAGTGCATTCCCTTAGACTTCTGAAGCTGAAGTCAAAGCCTTAGAAGACCACTTCCGAAGCTAAGATGGAAGTTGCGGATAGTCTGTTCTCCTTGTCTGAGGATCTAATTATCACAGATACAATTCTAGAGCTGGCATCTAAGATGAATAGTGAGGACTTTCTCAACCGACTCCTAGCTTAGATAACTTCATTATCTCCATCTATCATCTCTCAACTTGAACCCTCCATCCAAGAACCACCAAAGTCTAGCACTTTCGAAGATGTCAAAGGCAAGAAGAAGATGACTGCGGAATAGATTCAGGAGGAGGATAGGATTGAGAAACTTAAAAGGAATGGTAGACTTCTAACTAGAAAGTGGCTAGCTACTAGTAGCAAAGCAGTAGCAGTCAACTAAGAGGCGGTCAACAACAAGAGAAGGGTGGAGAGCATTGACAAGCTCATCAAGCTTAGAGTTGTCAGTGAATATGTGCTGTTGCTACCACTAGAGGAATTAATTGAGTTAAAAAAGGCACTACGCTGCTAATTAAACAAAAGGAAGGTGCAGCAATGCTCGCCATAGAGGAGGAAAAAGAAAGGAAGAAAAGGGAAGCTGATCTGCAGCTTAGGAGGGAAAGGATAAGTTTCCTAACCTCTAGGGGTTTCTCTTTTGAAGAACTATCTCCATATGACAATGAAATGATCCTATGGCTCTTCAACAAAGAGCAAGATCAATTAGAGAAAGAGAGGAAAAAGCTACAAGAGAAAAGCTAAGGGGAAAGAAGAGAAAAGAAGAAGAAGCAGGGTCATTGTTGCCAAGAAGATAGGTGAGAATGCCTGGATGAAGGATTATCTCCAGGCTCATGACTTCTCTAGTAGGCAAGTGGTTTCCATGTCTGAAAAGACACTACAACAACATGGCAATGACATCAAGGATGGCATTCGCTGGGAAGAAGGAAGAGATGTACAGAAGGGGACAGGGGATGACCATCAAACCAATACCTCAACCCTAACTTACCACCCAACCTCAACCTCAACCTCAACCTGAGCCTTTCCTATTTGCTTTCCCTATCAAAACAAAACCCACTTCCAAACTTACACCAAAGAACCAACACCAACCATTATACCTACCTCATCACCACAACCACCTCAACTAATCATCCTCCAACCTAAAACACTACCCCGAATCCAAACACCACTACCTACCAAACAACCATCCAAACCATCCCCTTAACCTTCTAAACATCTCTCCTAAGAGGAGTTTAAGGAGAATAAGAAGAAGTTCAACAAAAGCACAACCTTGAGCGATATCTCTTGTATGAGGATTCTGTCAAACTGACTTATGTGATGGATCCTCATGTTCCCTCACAAGAGATCAATTCCTTCATCTGTCATAAGGAACACTAGACCAGGATATAAAACTCCTTGGCCTCGACTCAGATTCACTAAATAATGAAGAGAAGAAGCTAAGAAGGAAGCTGGTGACTCTGCTGGATACTAAGAAAGGGGACAAAGTACCAAGTAAACCCCTTGTGCCAAGAAAGAAGATCATCTAGTCGAGGTTTGAAGACTCTTCTCATAACTTTGTTGTTGAGAGAGAGAATGGCGAGCTAAACAAGCTTAATGCCTCATCTCTTCTACACTTAAGTAGATTTGACAATGCTGAGTTAGCAGATAAGCCATTTTCCAACCCCTCAAACTTCAAGATTGCTGCTCATATCAGAAATAATCTGAGCAGCCTTCATCTTGCTGAGCTGACTGGTCGGACAAAGATTAAAGAGGAGTTAAAACTGAAAGAGGAAGAGGAGAGAAAAGGATAAACAACCAAAGGCAAAGCCTTTCTCTAAATGGTTGTAGATCCTAAACTTGAACCTATTATTAGATAGGAGTATAACTATAACTCCCGTCAAGTAACTCTATTCAGAGAGCACTGCAAAGGGTGCATGTCACTAGGAGTGATAGACTGGATCTCCTATCCACTGATGACTTGCACAACTTCTCAACACAACTTCAAGACAAAACAAAGAAATAGACAAACATCTTTTGCCTTGGTGCAAAAAGTTTTAAGAGGCAGAAGTAAGTGAGGTTGTGGTAGCATCAGCCTAGGGGGAGTTTGTTAGATCTAGAAAGGCTAGTGCAACCAAAACCAAACACTTAGATTATTTTTGGTGTGACATATAAAGGACTTCCAAAGTTGAGTATGGAACTTCTGAAGGAAATGGAGTTCTTGGGAAGATAAAATGCAAGATCAATTTCCGAAGGAAATATCCAACTTCCAAAGACAAAATTTTCTCTTCCAAAGTTCAATACTTAAAAGAGTTCAAAGACAAAGACTTCCGAAGTAGAAGTCCACAAGCCAAAGAAGAAAACACCGTTTTTGAAGTATAAAAAGCTTCAAAAGAACTTGTTCTTCCAAAGCCAATCAACCTTTGGAATATGCTACTATGGACCAATGGACATACATATGGTTCATCTGACACTCTGCTATAGACCTCTCTAATACTGCATGACGTTTTCCTCAAAGGCAAGGTAGTTGACCATATCTTAGATACTTTATTCCACTGTCCTCTAAACACACTACATACCACCATGATCATTCAAGGTAATAGCTCAGTTGTGTCAAGTATAGTAAGTTCCTAATTACTATGGCCAGTTATGATTAGTCACTTACTTTACTCTTCATACCCCAAGCATTTTTTATCGATGATATGGTAGTCATGGCATGTCCATGACTTAGTTTTTTTCACCAACCAAAGTTAGCAACTGTACTAACAAATAAAGGTGGACAGTGGAATAAAGTATGGTCAACTACCTTGCCTTTAGAGAAAAGGCCATGTAGTATCAGAGAGGTCTATAGCGGAGTGTCAGATGAACCATACATATGTCCACTGGTCCATAGTAGCATATTCCGAAGGATAATTGGCTTTGGAAGAACAAGTTGTTCCAAAGCTTTTTATACTTCAGAAAAGGATGCTTCATCTATGGCTTGAGGACTTCTACTTCAAAAGTCTTTGTCTTTGATCTCTTCTAACTATTGAACTTTAGAAGAGAAGATATTGCCTTTGGAAGTTGGATATTTCCTTTGGAAGTTGATCTTGCACTTTATCATCGCAAGAACTCCCTTTCCTTCGGAAGTTCCATACTCAACTTCAGAAGTCCTTTATATGTTGTACCAAAATAATCTAAGTGTTTGGTTTTGGTTGCATCATCCTTTCTAGATCCAACAATCTTCCCCTAGGTTGATGCTACCACAACCTCACTTACTTCTGCTTCTTACAAATTTTTGCACCAAGGACAGAAGATATTTGTCTGTTTCTTTTTTTTGTCTTGAAGTTGTGTTGTGAAGTTTGTGCAAGTCATGAGTAGATAGGAAATCCAGTCTATCACTCCTAATGACATGCACCCTTTGCTATGCCCTCTGAATATAGTTAGTTGATAGGAGTTATAGTTATACTCCCATCTAACAATAGGTTCAAGTTAGTATCTACAACCATTTGGAGAAAGGCTTTGCCTTTGGTTGTTAATCCTTTTCTCTCCTCTTCCTCTTTCAGTTTTAAATCCTCTTTAATCTTTGTCCTAGCAGTCAGCTCAGCAAGATGAAGGCCGCTCAGATTGTTTCTGATATGAGCAGCAATCTTGGAGTATGAGGGGTTCAAAAATGGGTTCTCTTCAAACTCAGCAATGTGAAATCTGCTTAAGTGTAGTAGAGATAAGGCATTAAGCTTGTTCAGCCCGCCATTCTCTCTCTCTCAACAACAAAGTTGTGAGAAGAGTCTTCAAACCTCCACCAAACGATCTTCTTTCTTGGCACAAGGGGTTTACTTGGTACTTTTTCCCCTTTCTTAGTATCCAACAGAGCCACCAACTCCCTTCTTAGCTTCTTCTTTTCATTATTTAGTGAATCTGAGTTGAGGCCAATGAGTTTTATAGCCTGGTCTAGGTTCCTCTTAACAGATGAAGGATTTGATCTCTTGTGAGGGAACATGAGGATCCATCAACATAAGTCAGTTTGATAAAATCATGATCACAAAAGATATCACTCAAGGTTATGCATCTGATGAGCTTTATCTTAATCTCCTTAACTCCTCTAAGGAGAGATGTTTAGAAGGCTGAGGGGATGGTTTGGATGGTTGTTAGGTAGGTAGTGGTGTTTGGGTTCTGGCTAATGTTTTAGGTTGGAGGATGAGTAGTTGAGGTGGTTGTGGTGATGAGGTAGGTATAATGGTTGGTGTTGGTTCTTGGGTGTAAGGTTCGGAAGTGGGTTTAGTTTTGATAGGGAAAGCAAATGGGAAAAGCTTTTGTTGAAGTTAAGGTTGAGTTTGGGTTGTAAGTTAGGGTTGAGGTGTTGGTTTGATGGTCATCCCCTATTCAGTTAATTTTGACCAAAGTTAATCGAGCAATGGAACAATACTCGCAGAAATACAATTCACTGTTTTTAGGTTCACACAAAGATGATTTGCTTAAAAAATAGATCTAATTAGTAAAATTGACAAATCTAGTTATAAACAAGCAAACAAATAAACACTTTTAACACTAATAGATCAATCGATCTAAATCAATGAGCACTTGGCTCTGATACCACCTATGAATCCAAGGATTGCAATCAAGAATTATCAATGTTAAAGGAAATCAAGTTAATGTTTGCGGAATCAACATTAACCTTTTTTAATTGTTTGATTAATGAATAATGATTATAAGGAACACAATAATACAAACACAATTAACAATCAAATAGGATTTGATTAAAATGTATTAAAATTGTTCAATTATTACAAATGAATAATCAATGAATGACATAAACAGTAAATGCTTTGGTTGTGTTGATGTTGATGTGATGGCTGCTAGGGTTTACGTTTGTGTGAATCAATGTTTTTGTGTTGATCGTCTAATGTTCGTCGCCGTCTCTTGTGTGTATATCGTATTATGTGAAACCTAGGATCCATATTTATAGGCACGCGTGTTTTAGTTAAGGAAACACCAAATCTGTTGGGATTTGCACAACTATATTCTTAGCGTGTTGACTTGTTGACTTTTAACACTTGTATTAGAGTTAATTGCCATTTTCATCCTCGAGTTTTGGTATGTTTTGCCATTTACATCCATAATCAATTCTTTTCCCCTCTGACTCGCTAACTTTTTTAAAACTGGTCATTGTCATCCAATCTCATTAACCAAGTTAATATGGGTGTTATCTATAGGGGTAATAATATCTTTTTTGCTAAATCCATGTCAAAACCAAAACCTAAAACACATGCATCGTTCATGGAATTTCTTGATCGAAAATTCCTAACCATCGTCACTTTCCCATTGGCGATTGGCAACTAGGGTTCGCAATCAATCGTCCAATATCATGGATTTGTCTAGGGCGGTCAACTAGCAAGGAGGGGAGCAAATTATCAATGGATTTTCAAGATAGTTGTTTGTGGTCTTTACGAAAAACTGGTGAAAATTGTGATATAGCTTAAGTTTATGGTATGTTTATGTTCCTACTTGTGAAATCTGTGTTGAAATCATAAAACTTTGTTGAAATTGATTAGCTTACCTTATGATATGTTGTGTTTTAGGTAAAAACCCTAGCTATTTCACAGTGGAGTTTCATCATGGGGGAGAGTTTATTGAATTTCCTGATACAATATATCATAATGGTATTATTAATTTTAATGACATGGTTGATTCATGTAGTTTCTCTATTAGTATCATTCATGATATGTTAGAGAAGCTTGCTTATGCAAAAAAAGATGTAAAAAGAACACATTTTAGAATTCCAGGTGATGAGCTGGATTTCGGTTTAAGACTATAGCTAATGACACTGATGTTTTTATGTTGATGAAATATGTTAAGAAGCATAAAGTTATTGAGGTGTATGTCGAGCATGTCAGAGATGATGATGAAGATTCTGGCTTCATAGTAGATAAAGATAATGTGGTTGAAGATGTTAATGTAGATATGGTTGAATTTAGAGCTATTGTTAATTCTGACTTCATAATAAATGATGAATTTGACCTTGATGACTTTGACAGTCCAAGTGGTTCTGATAATGAAGCCTCGTTAGAAACTGCACTAAGTATCATCAGGAAGAAGTAGAAAAAAGCAAGATAATTTGTTGATTGTCCCTTCTATCTTGGTCAAGTTTTTGGTAGTAGAGATGATATAAGGGTCATGGTAAAAAAATATGCAATCGATTCAAGAAGACAATTGTACATAATAAAGAATGATAAATATAGATTTCATGTGGTGTGTTTGGGAATAAATCCAATTTGGGTAGGTGTGAAAGTAACAAGGAAGGAACAAAACAAGGATCACTTCTAGTGGGTACTTCTAAGTCAAAAAATTCCATACCTAAAAAAATCCCTACACCCACTTGCTCTTGGACATTACACATAACAAACCAAAAAAGAGAAGGGTCTTGGGTTGTTAAAACTTTATTCAATGAACATGAATGTCTACAAACAAGAGATGTCAAGTTATGCACCATAAGTTGGTTGGCTAAAGAGATTGAACCAACCATAAGAGTGAACCCTAGCATACTACTAAAAGCTTTACAAGAGTTGATGCAAGAGAAATTCCAAGTTCATGTCACATCTCAAAAGATTTTTAGGGCTAAAATGCTTGCAACAAAGACGGTTAAAGGAGATTATAAGGCTTAATATGAAATCCTTAGGGACTATTCCAAAGAGCTTATTAGATCTAATCCTGGTAATATCATATATATTATAATTGTAAGGATTAATATGTTTTCAATTTATTTTTGTACCACTATATCTAATTTATATTTATGATTAGGCACAACTGTGAAGATTGATGTTGAAAGAGAATGTAACCCGTGCAGTCAAACAAGGCAGTTTAGGAGGATTTACATATGCTTAGTTGGTTTGAAGGTGGGTTTTAAGACATGTGGAAGAGAGATACTTAGATTGGATAGTTTTTTCATGAAAGGGCCTTATCCAGGTCAGATTTTAACTGCGGTTGGAGTGGATGCAAACAATGGGATTTATCATGTTGCTTATTCAGTTGTTGAATCTGAAAGTGCAAGTTCATGGACTTGGTTTTAGAGTGTTTAGGAGACAATTTGGATCTCTCATCAAACTCTAATTTTACATTTATCAGCGATAAACAAAAGGTATGCATTTGTTTTTGTGTAACATATTCATGTATGGTATAATTACTTCTATTTTTGTTCTCATTATAGGGCATAATTCCCGCAATAAGTAAAGTTTTTCCAAGTGCCGAGCATAGATTTTGTCTACGCCATATCCATTAGAACATGAAACAAAAGTGGAGGGGTCAATTGTACAAAGAGCTTGTTTGGAAGTGTGTGAGTGCAACCACAACACAGGGGTTTGATGGGGTTATGAATACAATTTTAAAAGAAGACAAGACAACATATGATTGGTTAAAAGCGATTCCACCAAGACACTAGTCAAGAGCTCATTTTAGTGGTAAGTAAAATTTAATATTATGGTGTTAATTTCTATCTAATGTATTGAATTTTTAATTCTATGCAGGTAAAACAAAGTGTGATGTATTACTGAATAATTTATGTAAGGTCTTCAATAAGCAACTAGTAGGGGGAAGGGACAAGCGTATCATCACTTGTCTAGAGTTCATCAGAGAATACATAATGAAAAGAATTGTGGTGGTACACAAGATGATTTCAAAGTCTCAATGACCTGTAACACCTGTTGTTACCAAGATATTTGAAAAAATCAAGACAGATGCCACACATTATGCCGTCATTTGGAATGGGGTGTCTAAGTATCAGGTTAGTGGTTCTGAACATGACCAATGTGTCGTTCTTATGGACCAAAGGAGTTGTTCATGTAGAAAATGGGAGTTGACTGGGATACCATGCAAGCATGCAGTGGCATGTATTGGAATATGGCAATGAATGGTATTGGTGATGGTATAGCAGAGAAATGGGTTGATCAAGCTTATTGGTTAGAAACTTGAAAAAAGGTTTATGAAAATACAATAGACCCACTCAATGGCAAGAACTTGTGGATGAAATCTCAATGCCCTACTAACCTAATTGCTCCAAAGCATCACATACAAGTTGGAAGGCCAACCAAAAAAAGGAAGAAGTCTGTTGAATAGGTAATTCAGTTAACCCAAACAATTGCTAAAGGTGGGAAGATGCCAAAAAAAGGTTACTCAATTACTTGTGACAAATGCAAGGGAAAAGGACACAACAAGAGAACTTGCAAAGCGGAGGGACCTGGGACACAAGTTAGTTCACAACCGACAACTCAATCATCAGCTATGTAATAAGGGTTTTGGTATTTTAGTCTTGGTATATTGGTCAAGTCTACAATTTTCTATTTTGGTATTTGGTCTTTGTATTTTGGTATTTTGATCTTGTGATTTTGGTATTTTGTCAACCATGATATTCTTATTTCATATGCAAAATGGTATTTTAATTTGATATGGAAATTGATATTTTATTTGATATGCAATTTCTATAGAATATATGGAGTTTGACTTTTGATGTCAACTGCACAGAAACATTATGCAATTGAGCACTGGTTACGAATGTGGTTGAGAAACATAATAAAGTGAACTTTTGAGGTGAACTTTATAGAATATGCAGCTAGTGTCCTGCTTGAGTGGAACATGGATTGTCATGCTTTTAGGGTGTAGTGCATTTTTTAGTTATGAAATGGTTTACATGAAAAGAAGCAGGAGTGGGGAATACCTATCTGCAGATGGTTGAGCTTTAATTTTAATGTGCATTTTTAAGCTGACATAATCAATGTTGAATGCCGAGTAGTTGTAAGTTGAGCTTTGCTTACAAACGCAGTTAAGAAACACAAAATAGTTGACTTTTAAAGTCAACTGTTTAAAGCTCGATGGTGAAAATAAAGTTGTCTTTTGAGGTCAACTGTATAGAAAAACTTGAGGTTGTATAAAAAAGGAGGTTGCACAATAATCAAACTCATGAATGAAAACTAAATGTGTAAATTTTCATTTTGGTTCACATATCTATTCTATGAAAAAACAATTGAGTCTGCACAAAAGGAGGGTTGCAATCAAGTGACTTTTTATGGGTAATAATATGCATGCTAGCAGTCATGATTATCCAAACACATTCAAATATGACAAATCAGTTCTCATTTTCTCCTCACTGGAGTTCTACCATAATAATTGTATTATGACACTAATCCATATAGTGCAAGTTTTATAACTATTGAATTCTTTTCATGACATTTGAGAATGCAGAATCAATACAAAATTGACACTCTCAATTACTAAACAATCTTGATTTTTTTCATGACCAATTCACATGACATTCTCAAATGCCATTCTCTTACAGCATGCACAATTAACCATACAAAATGATCAAATCATGCCCATATGACCATACAAGATGCAGAATCAATATATTGCTAATTCATGACCCAAAAAGTCAACAATTTCAAATTGAGAAACAACAACGGTTACAAGCTTCCAATTTAAAAACAACATGACGTAATGAATTCCATCTCAATGCTCAAATACAAAGAAACAAAATGAAAAACAACCAACTAAGCCCTACTACTACTTTCAATAGCTTGTTCTTTTTTGTCATTCTTCTTCCAATTTCTTCCTGTCATTTAATTGAATTCAAGAGTCTTGGTATGTTTTGAGCCGATATTTGATAAATTAGAGGGCCGACCCAACCACAAAACCTACAGCTCTTTCCATGTTACATCAGTTTACAATAATTAGGTAAAATAACCAATCAAATGATGGTCCAACAATAGGGGCGATTGAGTCTTACCGTGTATCGCAACAATAAAATCGACAACCATTGTTCGTAAGAGTCCACGAGATGCAAATGTTGGTTCTCGACTCACAAGAGCTGGGCAATTGTTCGGGATTCATGGCAACAACATAGTGGACTCACCCACAGGTAATGGATCAGAGCAATCCCATATGAACTTCTTATGTTTTAGGGTTTTATAAGAGAAAATTTTTTTAATTTGTTGTTATTCAATTAAAATCATATATAATGACATTATTACCCTTGATTAAAATCAAACTTAACTCTCAAGTTAACCTGACTAACGACAATGAATGAACATGACAATTTTCTAAAAAGTTAGGGAGCCAGAACGGAAAAAAATTATATTTTGATGAAAATGGCAAAACGGTTAAAAACTTAAGATGAAAATGACAACTTACTCCTTGTATTATTTAGTTACAAGTGTTTGGACTTTACAGCTATATAGTCTTCCGTAGGTGATTTTTAATCCGCAGGAGTCTGTTCTTTCGAAAGTACTTTATACTTCCGAAGCTATATTATTCTTCCGAATGTACTTTGTTGTTCCAAAGCTATCTTGTTCTTCTGAAGATACTTTGTTCTCCTGAAGCTATCTTGGATGTATTTTACTTGTAAGAAATATATCTACGGAAGAACAAAATGGTCATCCGTAGATTTTTCTTACACTCGGTCAATTTTAGTAATTTTCCAATTATAATGGTTGTACTTGCACTCATACATAAATCAACACACATATGGGTTAACCTATATACATAATGCATACATCAAAATGATGAATTATAATCATTCATTACAAGTATTGATTAAACTTCTAAGCCTATACAAAAAAGATCTAGACCTATTGTTCCTAGACCTAACATAGTCATTTTGTAAAAGGCATCTTGTCAGCCTATAAATAGAATAGAAAACCTCATATGTGAGGTGACTGTTGATACACATTCTAGACAATTAGAATCTTTTGTTTAGTCTTATGTTTACAAGGTGTCTTGTTACTATTTAATGCAAAAACCCTTGCATTCATTGTAACTGATTACCCTCATTAATACAAACAACTGTAGAGATTATATGAAGAGGCTGATACAACCCAAACACCCAAAGTCTCTCCTTTATGCATGGACATGGGTACTGAAGAAGAATGCTTCGAAAGTTTCACACAAGCAACAAAAATATTCTAAATGTGAAATTTTCTAAAGCCAAGACCAATATCTTCTGAAGCCAAAGATTAAGTCTTCCTAAGCTTTAGAGACAATATCTTTCGAAGCCAACACTTGAAGACAGATTTTTTCCAAAGACTTTTATCACACATGCTTATTCTGATGCACTTTACATAAAGTTGGATACCTTTCCGCTGAAACTCTATAAAGTCACCAACTTTCACAAGTTGGTGAAAAGGTCCATACTTTTAGTAATTGTATATTAAAGTCTTGAGTCTGGAAACTTTCTACTTCATGTACTTTATCCTTTTTGTAATAGATTAGGATGTGAGCTATGGCATGTCATAGTCAATAGTCAAAAGGAAATTTGCCTTTTGACTCTACAATTGATTTTGTTTGTGTCTAGTCAATTCTATCCAGCTGCTTTCTGTCTCCCAAATCTGTGATAAGGGATTCAAGGTTGTGTTTGACAACAAGAAGTGCTACCTGTTGAAGAAGGAGTATGTTGCGAGGAGGATAAAATTCAAATGTTAGCTTCAAGATATGATGATCTGTATGTCTTAGATCTATCAAAAGCCTCCACAACTGAGTCTACTGCCTAGTGCTTCTTGTCAAAGGAAACAGAGAGGGATTTAGTCTCCTGGCATAGGAGAATGGGACTTATTAATCCCAGGAAGATGAATCATTTGGTTCAGAATGATCTGGTGAATAGAGTTACAGTTAAGAATTTCCAACTCCTAGACTTCCGTGTAGCATTTAAGAAAGGAAAACAGACCAAGAAGTCTCACAAAAAAAAGAAAATTAATTCTATCGACATTCCACTCGAGTTTCTACAATGAAATCACTCTACTAGTTGAAAGTAAGAATGATTCAATCAGACAACAGAACAGAGTTCAAGAATCAGTGGATGAAGGCATTATGTTGAGAGAAAGAAATTGTTCATCAATTTACTTCTGCCTACACTCCACAGATGAATGGGGTTGCTGAAAGAAAGAATCAGAGCTTGATAGAGACAGCACGGATGATGTTAGCCGACTCTAAGCTGCCTATTCAATTCTGGAACGAGGCAGTAGCTAATGCATGATACACTCTCAATCGAGTCTTAGTTGTCAAACGCCATAGAAAAACGTGTTATGAATTGCTCCAGCAACGTAAACCCAACTTTGACTATCTAGAACCATTTGGAGCACTGTGCATGCTATTAAAAAAAATCAGACGGGGAAGTTTAGTGAGAAGGTAGAAGAAGGTATCTTTCTAGGATATAGTATAACAGACAAAAGAGTTTATAACAAGTCAATGGGTCTAGTAGAAGTATGGTCCAATGTTGATGTTCAAAGATACACCACACCCCTTGCTGGAAAAGGACCAGCTTTCTTCTTTGACTATGATGGATTTTTCACTTCCTTCAATCTACCTCCTTCTCATCCTTTCCACCAGGATTTCTTGTTAGATGAAGAAGAAGGGTCTGATGATGAGCCTCTCATCAGGCACGTCATTATCCAGGTTGTGGCTACCGAGAAGGGGAAAGAGGCGGTTCTTGGACGCCAAGCTGGGTCTAAGGGTGATGATACTGATGTCACTGATCCAACATACACACCCAACCAGTCGGTCAGCTCAGGGGTAGCCCCTATAGCCAATGGGTCCAAGAAGAAGAGCATGGCACACCTTTATGGAAAAAAGGGTAAGAGACTAAAGATTACCTTGATCACTTCTTCCACTACCAGAACCACAGCCACCACCACTACCACAACCACTAACACTCCCACCACCACTCATACATTCACATCCACCTCGCCCTCAATACCCAACACAACTCCAACACAATCCACTTCCATTCCTATCCGAATCTTCACTACATCCATGACTACACCAACTACTCACCAAGCCGGCACATCCACCCACTTCCCACCTACACCGGGCTCTATTCTACCCACTGTCGGGTTAGAGGAATAACTGGCAAACCTCAACAGAATGGTTCTAAAGCTACTAGCCACAACTAAGCTAAGAGCCGATCAGATGAACCAGCTGGTAGTGATCAATACCGCCCAAGGCAAGTAGATTTTTCAGCTGACCGAGAAGAACGCTACTCACAAGAGAGCGTCAGTTCGAGCTCACCATGCACTAGCGGCTCAAAATGAGCTATGATGGCCTCTGTCAAGAGGATTGAGGGGTTGGAGAAGAAGAACAAAAAGCTGATGCTAAGGTTGAAGGGATATAAGGGTGAGCCCTTAAAGATTAAAGATGATGGTGGAGATGATGATGAGCATACAGATGATGAATCAGAAGAAGATGATCATGATAAGGAAGCGGGACCAAGTGGAAAGGGTAAGGGAGATGATAATGGATGATGATGATGATGATCCAGACGGTGATGTTTTGAGTGATGAGAAGCTACAAGGAGTGGATGTGATTGAGATTGAAGATGTCACATCTGATTACTATCCACAGTACACTAACCCTGAGGGCAACGTTATCCCTAACTTGGTGAAACTTTTAGCAGTGATACTTTTGAGAAGTTGGAGGAGATGGAGAAAGAAAAAGAAAAGGATGAAAGTAAAGCCTAAGCTTCAGATGCTAATGTTGATATTAACAAGGCTGATTGGGCAACTTGTTTTGCAGAAATGAAAGCCCAACGCGCACCCCCAAAGCAAAATGCCTACACCAGACTTTACCGAGTCAAAAGACATCAGAAAGTATCAGGCAAGATCATTGTGTGGGCCTATTTTGAAGACTTGGATGTCTATGTTGTGAAGAGAGAGAATGGGATTGAGTACTTCAGATATCCACATGATCCCAAGACTCTTCCTGGTTTCGAGCTAAACAGATTGGCATGTTTAGACCTTTTGTATGCCAACCCGAGGAAGATGTCGGGATGGTTCGAGACAGCGCTGAAGAAAGAATACCACACCAGATGGGTCAACTTCAGGCCTCAACACCTAAGCGGTTCATTCATAAGACTGAAGTTGATCCTATATCTGGAAGGCCTAGAGTAGTGTTAAAGTGGAGTCCACCATGCACAATGTCTAAGATTCCCTTACGGGAGATGCCTCAGGACTTCAATCCACACTTCAAATGGTGGTATTATGGTTGGAGGATGGGGGAAGCGGTCATAGTTTTGAATAGAGAAGGAATGATTGAGAGTATCAGGGTATTTGACCCAATGTGGCTTACTAACTTGTCTACTAAAGATGTCTACACTTTATACAAGGGGCCACGGTTCTATGACACACACGATATTATACAAGCTCTACAATTCCAACGTCTTATACGACTCTGCTTTGCATTTGAGATACATGCAGGAGTCACTAGAGAAGAGAAGTATAAGAAATTTCAAGAGCATGTGAAGAATGTTCAAAAATAGGCTAAACTTATTGGCTTCAGAGGAATATCTCCCAAGCTTATGAACAACAAATTGATCCACAACAGAGCCAAAAGCTTGTTGAAGAAGTACTAAAGATCCTAGAACAAGGTGATGATTGTGAAGTTGATACTAAGCTCCTGGTGCATATGCAGCTTGATAAATTCAGCCTGATTTGGTTTCAATATTGGAGCAATTGCATGCCACGAGAGCAACAACAAAAGAAAGATAGAAGAACTTGGAGAAAACCAAGGGGGAGTTTGTTAATACATTATGTTCCTAGTTTATTTTCTTTATGTAAAAGTCTTTTATTTCTTACACATGTGTAATGTAATTATTCAGTGAAATATGATATGCTTTTGATGTTTTTTATTTATCTAAATATTTCATATTATTATTGTATTTGGTATATTGGGGTACAACAATCAGAGAGATTACAAAGCAAACGTCTACCTTAATAGAGCTATTTGATCATATCACAAGTCCTAACTCTATGGAAGACAACAGGATCTTGGCCTGGAAGTATGATCAAGAATGGGATTGTGTAATCATCAAGAGGTCATCTCGAAGAATTGAATACTTCCATGATGTAGAAGAACTACTAAGTCTTCCTGAGAGAGATATTAAAGACTGGCAAAGCCTAATCATTTCTAACTATCCAATTCATCCAAGGTGAAGATATTTATCTGTGTTTGTAGGTAGGCTGAAAACAAGGTTTAAAGATGATGTACTGAAGGAGGCTAAAAGAGAAGATGCTGAACATAAGAAAAGACCTCAAAAGGAAAGAAGATCAAACACCAACTCCTCTACATTAGTTGATGATGAATTCTTAAGGAGGGTTGGTTACACTAACAGGAAAACTACAACCATCAAAGTCATAGTGGGAAATCAATACACAATTCCCATAACTGAGTGGGGATATATTGAGAAAACAAAAGAAATGGTGCTACTGAGGAATGCTGAAGGGAAGAAAGGTAACAAGATAAGAACTTTTGACCCAATAGAGATCAAACTGCACCACCCTATGTAGGCCCCGTTCCTGGGACGCTCACAGTTGGTAAATAATTGCATATAAGCATATATTTACATAACTTTAATAAAACATTGCAGTAGAAACATTAGAACAAACATTTCTGTTCATGATAATTGCTTTTGCAAAATAATACCACATTCATTACAAAACATCGTTTGTTCGCATTACAACACAAAAACATTATATAAGGGAATGTCATCCAAAACGAGCCAAGTAGCCAAAATAATTTCTTTACTATCGTACGTGATCACACATCATACAAACATCAAGGTAGTAGTTATTATCTTCATCCTCATTTGTTTCGTACATTTCACACATTTCGCACATTTCGTACTTATTGCACACTTCGTACATTTATTATCTTTCACTTCTATCTAGGTCCTATGATGTACTTAACCCCCCTCTAGAGCACCAAGAAATTCATCTAGGGTTCAGCGACAAGGACCCCATAACGCACGTATGGAGTGGTCACTAGGGCAGACTCCCCTATGTTTGTGAACTCTTATGGGTTCGCCAAAATTGCACGCTGTATAACACACGGTAATTAGGAAATGCACGTATTAAAGCAGTCACCAAGACTAAACTCTTACTGTGTGTATTAAACCTTATGAGCAAATACTCAAGGCTTAAACACCTCTTGGGTATGACTTCTTCAAACCCGTTCAAAAATTGAGTTCAAACACCAAAAACCCACCAAACACACACACAAACAACATATAACACGTATGAGCAAATAACCGAGGCTTAAACCAGTTATGAACACCTTAGAACCAAGAATTCTTACCTGAATTCAACCTTCTTCTTCATCTTTCTTCTAAAACTCGAAAGCTTCTATGCTTTCTCTATCTAAAAACCAGTTGAAAAGTGTAGTGTGACAACATAGGTGACCATACCGCCTTTTTACACCAACTTTTAAACATTTTGTCCTTTCGGACACTTTTAACCCCTTAGCTTGGGTTAAATTGCTTTTATTTCTTTTTCTTCAGTTTTATTATTTCTTTTTTTTCTTATCTTTAAAACAAATAACTGGGTGTTACAAGTCCACCCCCCATATATAGGTTTTGTCCCCAAAACCTATTATTCCTGAAACAATTGTGGGTAATACTATCTCATCTCCTCTTCAGTCTCCCACGTAGACTTAGGTCCCTTCCTATGCTTCCAGTGTACTCGCACAAGAGGAACCATGTTATTCATTAACCTATTCTCCTTACGATCAATGATCGCCACTGGTTGCTCCACATAATTGAACCGCTCATCTACCTCGATATCCTCTAGTGGTACAACCAAATCTTCATCTGCTAAACACTTTGTCAGATGAGATACATGGAATGTCTAGTGAATTCCACTTAACTCATTTGGTAACTCCAATCTATAGGCCACCTCTCCTACTTGATCAATAATTCGAAAAGGACCTATGTACCTTGGCTCAAAGTGCCCCGCTTTTTGAACCGAATGATAAATTTCCAAGGTGAGACCTTCAATATGACTCTATCACCCACCTGGAACTCAATCGGTCTACGTCTTCTATCGGCATACGACTTTTGCCTATCTTTAGCTGCCTTCATAAAGGCTTTGATCCTTTCTAGTTTCTCAGTCGTATCTTTGACCACCTCGACGCTCCCTAACTCTTTATGGCCAATACCACCCCAACACACGGGCGTTCAGGTATCTCCTACTATATAGCATCTCATAAGGGGGCATACCAATGATGGCGTGATAATTGTTCTTATACAAGAAATCATCTAACGGTAAGTGGTCATCCCAACTTCCTCCAAAACAATGACACATGCCCAAAGCGTATCTTCCAGCGTTTGAATCGTCCTTTCTGACTGACCATCTGTCTTGGGATGATAAGACATGCTAATATTTTACCTCGTCCCCATCACATCATGGAATTTCTTCCAAAATTTAGATGTAAACCAGGTGTCATGATCAGACACAATGGACACCGGCACACCATGACGAGTTACAATCTCCTTAATGAACAGATCTGACAACCTCTCGGATGAATATGTCTCGCGGATCGTTAGGTAGTGAGCAATCTTCGTCAAACGATCCATTATCACCTATATAGCGTCATACCCTCGCGCGGTATGTTATAGCTTCGTAATAAAGTCCGTGGTGATATGATCCCACTTCCACTCCGGTATATCCAAAGTTTGGATCTTTCCATACGGCTTTTGATGCTCGGCCTTCACTTGTAAACAAGTAAGGCATTTACTTACATATTCCGCCGCATCGCGTTTCATACCCGGCCACCAATAATCATTCTTCATATCTTGATACATCTTTGTAGCACCAGGATGAATAGAGTATCGAGTTTTATGAGCTTCATCCATAATACCCGTAGATCCCCAAATCGTGTAATCCACATCCGTCCAAATCGGGTCCTAACACGGAGTGTGTTTTCACCCAACTCTGCGACCAGACCTCTGGTTCTTTTAGAGTTAAGATGATCTTTTTTCAATGCCTCATCTTGAAACTCATTGACTTGCTTCATAACCTCAGAGGTCATGACCAACTTATAAGCCTTCACCCGAATCGGTTTAGGTCTCTCCTTTCGGCTAAGGGCGTCCGTCACCACGTGGCTTTGCCCGGATGGTAATGGATCTCGCAATCATAATCCTTTATGAGCTCCAACCATCTTCTCTGTCACATGTTCAAGTCTTTCTGCTCAATAAAGTACTTCAAGCTCTTATGGTCAGTGAATATGGGGCACTTCATCCCATATAGATAGTGCCTCCAAATCTTTAATGCAAAGACCATGGCTGCTAGCTCCAAGTCATGAGTAGGATAGTTAACCTCATGAACTTTCAACTGTGGGGATGCATAGTCTATAACCTTTCCTCTTGGCATCAACACGCATCCCAACCCTGAGTAAGAAGCATTTGAATAAACCACCAAATCTTTGCTCCATCAGGTAACGACAACACAGGAGCTTGAGTCAACCTTGCCTTTAACTCTCAAACGCCTTCTCTTGAGCTTGATGTCATACAAACTTTACATCGTTATGGATCAACTTAGTCAACGGAGAAGCTATCTTAGAGAAGTCTTGAATGAATCTTCTTTAATAGCCCGCCAAACCCAAGAAACTACGAATCTCGGATGGCGTCTTTGGAGACCTCCATTGCATCACCGCCTCCACTTTTGTCGGATCTACCATAATCCCTTCAAGATTCACCATGTGACCCAAAAACTGAACCTCGCGCAACCAGAACGCACACTTGGAGAATTTAGCATACAACTTCTCCCTTCTAAAGGTCTCCAACATCTCTCGAATGTGATCAGCATGCTCCTCCTCTCTCTTTGACTAAATTAGGATATCATCAATAAACACAATCACTGATTTATCTAACATCACCCGTCATACTCGATTCATCAAGTCCATAAAAGTAGCTGGCGCGTTGGTCAAACTAAAATACATAACGAGAAACTCGTAGTGTCCATAACGCGTGCGAAAAGCTATTTTAGGGATATCCTATTCCTTAACTTTCAACTGATGATAGCCAGATCAAAGATCTATCCTTGAGAACCAACTGGGACCTTGGAGCAAATCAAACAGATCATCAATTTTGGGTAAGGGATTCTTCACGGTCAACTTATTCAGCTCGCGGTAGTCTATACACATCCTCATACAACCGTCTTTCTTCTTCACGAATAAGACCAAAGCACCCCCAAGGAGAGATACTCGGTCTAATGAACCCCTTATCAAGCAACTCCTGCAGTTGCTCCAGCAGTTCCTTCATTTCGGTCGGAGCCAACAAATTCGGTGCCATAACAACAAGTTGGGCACCCGGTATCACATCAATCTAGAACTCGATCTCATGGTCTGGTGGCACCCCTAGTTAATTTTCAGGAAACACGACTAGAAAGTCACACACCACCGGTACATCGGACAGTTGTGGTGTTGGCATATCCGCATCTTTCACGTAGGCCATGTAGGCACTACATCCATGCCTCATGTACCTTCCCACCACCCATCAAAATCACCTTTGGGATTGTAGTGACTCGATCACCATAAACCGTCACCAAACTCCCGTCAGGGGCTGATAGTCAAATCTTCTTCTTGCGACACACAATGTTCGCCTCGTAGTCCACCAACCAATCCATTCCTAGGACTACATCAAAACCGCCTAAGGTCATCATGAACGATCTAACAGGAAACTATGACCTTCTAATTCTACATCACAGCCTTCTATCCGCTCAGAAATCCTCGTAGACTTACCAGACATGGCCACACACAGGTCATACGTCTTGGCCCCCTTATTGTTTGGAGTGAAACATCCACGTTCAACTCGCTTTCTGTTCCAATTCTTGTTGCCGTAGCTCTTCATGTTCACTTCAATTGCGATCATCTCCTTCACCACTGTAATTACCTCAGTCACCATAGACGGCAGAATCGTCTGCATAACCTGTTGAACTCCCTCAACCACAACCTCTTTCAATTCGGTTCTCAGGTTAGCACTATCATCACCGCCTTCCGGGTGATGGATCCCGGGCACTTCGAGTGCTATTTTAGTGGCCCTAGCCATACTTCTCGTGACATGCTATCTAGCACCACGTCCACCACAACCTTCACCTCATGAAACCTTCGAAGATCTACCACCGACCATCCTCTAACACGCTATAAGATTCTAACACTAATGATTTTTTATCACATTACAAGTCCCTACTCTATGGAAGACAACAAGATAATGGCCTGGAAGTATGATCAAGAGTGGAATTGTGTAATCATCAAGAGGTCATTCGGAAGAATTGAATACTTCCATGATGTAGAAGCACTACTAAGTCTTCCTCAGAGAGACATTAAAGACTTGTATTTGCTTCAGGAACTATATATTGGGTTCCATATGACCCTGATGTTTTAGTTCCTAAGGTACTGGTTTGAGGAGCAGAAGAACTAGACACGAAAGCTGTTTGTAACGGTGCTCCTGAAACAGCTGGAGTTGGAACTGAGTTGTAAAGTGAAGGATTCTGAACATAGGATCCTTTCTTCGACTTGTATTTCATTCTCAGTTCTTCCTCCTTAACTTCAAGATGAAATCATTTATGTCTAATGTCACAAGAGTCTCGTTTTGTCTTAGATTAGACACAAATAAATCCCAGTTAACAGGTAAACCGCTGCAAAGCTTGAAACTTTATCTTCTATAGACGTTGTTACACCATGAGTGTGCAGCTCACTTATCACATTGTAGAATCTATCAATAATGTCATCCAAGCTCTCATTCCCTATTGAGGAGAAATTATCAAATTCCTTTTTGAGATCTTTAGCCTTCAGTGCTTTGAGTGTTGCGTTTCCATCATATCTCTTCTCCAATGCTTCCTATAAGTTTTTTACCTACTTGTTTTTAGAGAACTGATGAAAGATGTATTTTAGTATTGACTGAGTCAACAGAGCATACACTTTCTTTTCAACATTGAATAGAAGCTTCTGTGCTTCACTCATTCCTCCCAAGATTAGCTTGACTCCATTAGCACTTAATGGTACCGTGTAACCAGTCTCAATGAATGTCCAAAGATTGGGATCAACTCCATTTAAATATATTTCAAACGCTTTTTCCACTGTGGATAATCATCTAACGTTATCAGCGTCGGTGGTTTATTATGATTACCAATCTCATTCTCCAGAAGCAAAAGGTTCTGGATGCGAGAGTCCTTTCCAGTAGTACAGACAAAAAATTGATCTTTCATTGCTTTAAACTTTGTACTTTTAGAACAGGACAGTTTCACTCGTGCGATGAACAATGAGATTGGGTCACTCGTGCGACTGAGGGGTGTGAATGAATTCACTTGTGTTAAAGTGTCAAAATATTCGATTTTACAAAAAACAACAGCCTTCAGTCACACGATTGGTCAGGTCGTACAATTGAACTAAATCGTATACTCCATCCGCATGACTGAACTCAATCGCATCCCTCATTCGCACGACTAAACAACTCTAGTCGTTTGGTTCCAATCGCCTTGCTCAATCGCATTATTGAATCCAATCGCACGATTGAATTCATTCGCATTAGTGACTCATTCGTATAGTCATTTGCTGAGTGATCCATACTCATAGCCCATTTGCACGAGTGAACCTATCCTGTTGTAAAAGTACCATGTTTAAAGCAATGGAAGACCAGTTTGCTGCCTTTATTGCAGGAAAGGACTCACACATCTAGAATCTTCTACTTCTGGAGAATGAGATTGAAATCATAATAAACCGCCAAATATTATAATGTTAGATGACTATCCACAGTGGAAATAGTGGTTTGAAATTTATTTAAATGGAGTTGATCCCAATCTTTGGACATACATTGAGACTGGTTACACTGTACCAGTCAGTGCTAATGGAGTCAAGCTAACCTTGGGAGAAATGAGTGAAGCATAGAAGACTCCATTCAATGCTGAAAAGAAAGTATATGCTCTGTTGGCTCAGTCGATACGGAAAGACATTTTTATCAGTTCTCTGAGAACAAGCAGGCGAAAAAATTATGGGAAGCATTGGAGAAGAGATATGATGGAAACGCAACAACTCAAAGCACTAAAGGCTAAAGCTCTCAAAAAGGAATTTGATAATTTCTCCTTGATAGGGAATGAGAGCTTGGATAACATTATTGACAGATTCTACCATCTGATGAGTGAGCTGCACACTCATGGTGTGACAACGTCTATGGAAGATAAAGTTTCAAGCTTTGCAGATGGTTTGCCTGATAATTGGGATTCATTTGTGTCTAATCTGAGACAAAACTACTTTCTTGTGATGTTAGACATAAATGATTTCATCTTAAAGTTAAGGGAGGAAGAATTGAGAATGAAATACAAGTCTAAGAAAGGATCTTATGTTCAGAATCCTTCACTTTACAACTCAGTTCCAACTCCAGCTATTTAAAGAGCACTATTACAAACAACTTTCATGTCTAGTTCTTCTACTCCTTCTCAAACCAGTATCTCAGGAACTGAAACGTAAGGGTCGTCAGGAACCCAATATATAGTTCATGAAGGAATAACCACAAGTTGAAGACCAAGAATCTCGGTAATGTCACAATGGAAGTTGCCAAAGAACATATGGATCTTCTAGCGGCATTTGTACAATCTTATGATGGTTTAGTTGCAGGTAAGATTGGAAATTGCCATCTTGCAGATGAGGATTATGAGCAAGTTGATGAAAACGAGCTAGAAAGGATGGACATAATGTGCGCCTTGGCTAGTGCTGTCAGAAGGGCAAAGAAGTTTTTCAAAAATACGGGGCAGAATCTAGTAGCCACTAAGGATACGACTTTTGATTTTGACAAAACAAAAACCAAAGTCAATTGCTTCAACTATGGTGAAAAGAGACATCTTAAACGTGAATATGTAAAGCCCAAGAAAACTGGTAATGGAAACCCATTTCCAACATTCAACTGTCAAGATAATGACATGATTTGAACTAAACCTTCAAGCAAAGAGACAAAAGCTTTGACAGCTCAAGGTGATGAAGGGCAGGACTAGTCCTTCCACTTTGTCTCTTTGGGTGAATCAAATATTGCCTGTGTTGAGGCATTGGATGATGGATCTGCTAGTGAAGGTGAGATCATAGCTGAGCAAGTGATGTCAGATACCGAAGAAGCTGTGAATATGGTAAAACACTTGGTTGAGGAAGAGCTGAGAGCAACAAACTCAGAATCTCTAGTCACTAAAAAGTCTGATACGGTGATGGCTGACTCGTTTGATTCCTCACAGGTAAGTTCTAACGACCAATTACTTGATAAACATGGTTGTTCTAAATGTGACAAATTTAGGGATAGCATTGATCTAAAATTTGCAAGGCTATTAGAACACAAAGTAAATTTAGTAAATGACTTACAACTCTACACTGAAGCCAATTGTATTTTAAAACAGAATGAGTGCAGTTACAAAGAAAAAAATAGAACTTTTGGGAGAACAACTAAGGGAAACTGAGGTTTTTGCTTTAAATCAAGCAAATGACATAATGTTTTATTTAAATTCTTTGGAAGAAATGAAAAAAGAAAAAGTAGTTTTAGAAGTCAAAGTTGATTCTTTAAAAAAACTGCATAGTTTGGCTAGTTCTTCACACATAGTTCAAAACTTAGTGAAAGAACGAAATAATGGGGAAGGTTTGGGTTACAAAGTAGTTCCACTGCCACATGCAATCCTTCTGAATACTAAAAGTTGACCAATAAATAACAAACTAGTTAAGGATCATGTGGTGTTCACTTCTCTGATTAGTGATCCCGATTCTATGGGAAACCTATGAAAGATCGCACTAAACAGAAGGAGTCTACATTGAAATCAAAAGGAAAGATGCCTATTGAGAATTTTGATGATAAATTTGAAAAGGTTAATTTAAGGTCTGGTTCACACACGTCTACATCTAAACCAGAAATGACTAATCCAGTTAACCAAACTCGTGTTACTCATCAAAGTCCAAATAAACTAAAGGTTAAAGATGTTAAAAATGTTAAAACAATTAATTTTGTTAAAAAGAAGAAACATCTAAAAGAGAAGTGACAAAACCAAACCAGCCTCATCTCAAACCCTTACCAAACACAACCCCACATAAACATTTTCCTCAATCTATAGAAGGGAGAACATGCTACAGTTATGGAAAATAAGGACATATTTCTCGTAATTGTCCTTATTATCAGACTCCCAAAAAGAAAATTGAACTTTATGATGCAAAACCAAGTTTTTCTAAAATGACATCTAATACTCCACCTAAGAGTATTAGTGAACCTAAAGTTCAAACTATAAGCTAATCGTCTGTTTATCACAAACAGACCTTACACAAAACTGGGTCATGGAAAGAAAAATCAAGTAAGTTGTCTAATAATGAGAACAAGAAGAAGAACGATGTGCCCTCATCCTCTGATGGACAGTGGGTTGAGTTCATGATGTGTGATTCCTCTGGGTTACCTAAGCCAATTAAGGCTTGGGTCCCAAATCTGAACTATAAGTTTCTTTGAATATGCAAGGTGTCCGCTACAACGCTATCACTAATACTTGAATTATTGATAGTGGGGCATCCAGGAACATGACCGGGAACTCGTCCCTCCTATTTAACGTCAAACAAATTAAAGGGGGACATATTTCATTTGCTGGGAATAAAGGAGGTTACATCACCGCTCAAGGCGAAGTGGGAAACAAGAAAGTGAAGTTTAACAAGGTCAACTATGTTCAATAACTACAAAATAACTTGCTTTCAGTCACCTGATCTGTGATAAAGGATTCAAAGTTGTGTTTGATAACAAGAAGTGCTACATGTTGAAGAAGGGTTATGTTATTGAGGAGGACAAGTTTTATGTCAGCTTCAAGATATAACGACTTGTATGTCTTGGATCTATCAAAAGCCTCCACAACTGATCACACTGTTCAATGCTTCTTGTCAAAGGCAACTGAGAGAGATTAAGTCTCATGGAATAGGAGAATGGGACACATTAATCCAAGAAAGATGAATCATCTCATACATAATGATTTAATGAATGGAGTAACTGTCAAGAACTTCCAACTTCTGGATTTTTGTGTAGCATGTAAGAAAGGGAAACAGACCAAGAAGTCTCACAAGGCAAAGAAAGTTCATTCAATTGATCTTCCTCTTGAGATTCTGCACATGGATCTGTATGGCCCTGTCAGCACAAAGAGTATTGCTGGAGACCTATATTGCTTAGTAGTAATGGATGATTACTCAAGATTCTCATGGGTGATGTTTCTGAAAGCTAAATCAAAGACTTTTGAATCATTCAAACATCTAGTAACTACTTTGGAGTCACTCTATAAACTGAAAGTAAGGCAGGTTCGATCAGACAACGGCACAAAGTTCAAGAATCAGTGGACGGAGGCATACTGTAGAGAGAAAGGAATTATACATCAATTTACATCTGCCTACACTCCACAGATGAATGGGGTTGCTGAACAAAAGAATCATAGCTTGATAGAGACAGCGAGGACAATGCTAGCCGACTTTAAACTGCCTATTCAATTCTGGAATGAGGTAGTGCCTAATGCATGTTACATGCTCAATCACGTCTTAGTGATCAAACGACAAAGGGAAACATGTTATGAACTGCTCCAGCGACATAAACATAACCTTGAGTATCTAGAACCGGTTGGTGCACCGTGCATGTTGTTAAAGAAAACTCAGTGTGGGAAGTTTAGTGAGAAGGCAGAAGAAGGCATCTTCTCAGTATAGTATACCAGACAAGAGAGTTTATAATAACTCAATGGGGCAGGTAGAAGTTTGGTGCAATGTTGATGTTCAAAGATACACAACCCCTACTCGAAAAGGACCTTCGTTCTTCTTTGACAATGATGGATTCTTTAAATCTTTCAACCCACCTCTCTCTAATCCTGATGATGAGTTACCTGCTACAATGATGTACGATGTTCTGAACACTCCTCCGCAAGACTCGACACTATCGGTTCCACTAGACGACTCTTCTAGTCCGTCAGGGGGAGATCTTGAAGTAAGTGATTCTTCCTCTAATGACGAAACAGTAGAGACTGAAAATGTGGACCAGGAGGAACAGGTTCCCACCAATGAGAGTACACAAGCATCAAATCTTGATGCCTCAAAGTCTTCTAAACCTCATACTCTAACAGCTACAGATATGAACCTGGGTTTCACAATCTGGATACTGAAGTAGTTGTTCCCATCACTCCTGCATCTTAAATTAACATTAATCATCCCTTGGAAAACATCATTAGGGATGTTCTTTTGGGAGTACTGACACGGAATCAGCTATACTCAGTTGAGTATGCCTCAGTCATGGAAAAAGGATATCTTCACGATGGAGCTTATGGATGTTGTGTCTCAATTTGAGCCAAAATATGTGAGTGAAGCCTTAAACAATGAGGCATGGGTTAGTGCTATACAAGAAGAACTCCTACAGTTCAAGAAGCTAAGAGTATGGACCCTTGTGGACAGACCAAAAGGTGCTAAGGTTATTGGCACTAAATGGGTACTTAAGTGTAAGAAAGATGAGCAAGGGGTTATAATCAGATATAAGGTCTGGCTTGTAGTTCAAGGGTTTAGACAACTCGAAGGCATATACTACAATGAAGTGTTTGCACCTGTGGCACGGATGAAAGCCATTCGTATCTTTCTGGCCTATGCATCCTACATGAAGATTGAAGTTTATCAACTAGATGTAAAAAGTGCATTTCTTCATGGTGAAATCCGTGAAACAGTTAGTGTCAGTCAACCCAAAGGATTTGAGGATCCATATCATCGGGATAGAGTTTACAAACTGGACATGCTGTTTACGGGCTCCATCAAGCCCCTAGAGCATGGTATGAGAAACTCTGAACTCATCTAGTGAAACCTGCTTTTCGCCAAGGAGTTATTGACTGCACATTATTCATCAAAGAAAAGGATGGTGGTTTACTTCTGGTACAAATATATGTGGATTGCATAATCTTCAGTTCCAAAAACGAAGAATTATGTAAAGAGTTCCAATCAGTAATGAAAGCAGAGTTTGAGATGAGTGCCATGCGGGAGATGAAGTTCTTCCTTGGATTATAGATGGATTGGACACAAAAGGAATCTTCCTGCATTAGACAAAATATGTAAGAAATATCCTTAGCCGATTCGACATGGAGAATGCTTCGCCTGCTGGAACTCCACTTGCCACGAACCATGACATGGCAACCGACGAAAATGGTGATTTGGTTGATGCAATCATGTACAGAGGAATGATCGGATCTCTAATGTACCTCACAGCCTTTCGTCCTTAATCATGTATGCCACGTGTCTCAGTTCTAGATATCAGGCAAAACCAAAAGTAAATCATCTCATCGGAGTTAAACGGATCACGTAATCTGAAGAGTACTCCAACACTCGGGTTGTGGTATCCTCATGATAATGACTTTGATCTTACAACGTATAATGACTCGGACTATGGTGGTTGCAAGATGAATTTAAGTCAACAACAGCAGGATGTCAGTTTTTTGGTAGACGGTTAGTCACCTGGCAGTGTAAGAAGCAGACATCAGTTGCTCTGTCAACATGTGAAGCTGAATATGTTGCTGCTCAGATTCAACAGCAAATGCGTGACTATGGTTTGCAATTTTCTAACACCCCTATTTTTGTTGATAATTCTGCTGCAATTGCTATCACCAAAAATCCGGTCTAACACTCGAAAACAACACACATCGGTATTAAATACACTTATGCGTGACTATTTTGAAAAGCAATTAATCAATGTTGTTAAAATTGATACGGATTTTCATTGCGCCGACCTCTACACAAAGCATTTGACAAACCTAGGTTTATATCTTTTAGAGGTTAATGGCGTGAAAAAGAAAAGTAATGTGAATCAAGAAGAAAGTAGTTCTTAGTCCGACTCGTTTTTCTTAGTATCTTATTTATTTTTGTTTATTTTCTTTTATTTTCCTGTCTATTAAAATCCAAAAACACAAAAAGATTTTTGGTTTTAGAATTTTAGGGGGAGATAGTTTAGTTTAGTATTTAATTAGTGGAGTATTTATTTACATAAAAAAACAAGGGATGAGGGTAGATTAGCTGAAAGAAATCAAATCTGTGAGTTTTATTCAAATTCATTGAAAATGATAGTACATAGGAACAAAGTGTTTGGGACTTCGAAGGACTTAATCATCAAGATGCAAAATTCAAAGTATAAGTCTGAGAAGTCTAAGCAAAATAAAAGGAAATATGATAGTAAAACTAGTATGCTACTAAGGTAACATAGAGAAAGTAGACCTAGAGGTTGCCAGTTCATTATATGATGTGTTGGTAGATTCAACACAATAGAAGAGTAGAGCTCATTGGTGATTTAAATTCAAACTAAGTTGTTCAACTTGCTGTGGGTTCTCATCTTATCCCTGGTTAACACAATCAACGGATTTCCAATAAGGGGTGACGAGCAAAATAAATGCTACAAATGTGTGCGGATGACCATAAAAATGAGCAAAGCACATGAAAAAATTGCTAAATGCAATCAAGCTAATGACTAATGTTGTTGGTGCGTTATGTGCAAAACAAAAATAAATGCTCTAACAAGAAGACAGATTGTGTGCCTCTCTGTTGTGCGGTGGCACTGACCTGAGGATAAGCATAACTTAAATATTCTAGAATCATGGTTGTTTGCGCCTCTCTGCTATGCGATGGCACTAACCTAAGGCTTGGCATCTCTTTGAAAGCTTTTAAAATAGTTTCTTCTTGTCAAATACGCGTAGATCGCTCAAAAATCCCCTAAGAAATGTTGATTACCATATAAGTGTGGGATCCATAAATACTTGTTGAAATAGTCAAACCTAACTCATCAACAATGTGAGTCAAAAATCTTTGTATGGATTTAAGTGGACAAATGTACTGACAATCATCGTGGCTGCAACTCTTGACAGTCAAAATCATTGTGTGCATCTTATAGCTCTACTATGATTTCCTAAAACTGCTATTGACTCTCGGTCAAGCAAGAATCTATCATCAAAATGTTTTGTTAAAATGTCCCAAATGATTCTCATATACCTGTATGACTCCATAATGAATCTTTCCAGAAATGATCAAATTAACTTGAAGCTAGTCTGTCTAGGAAGAAAAATCTGCTAGACATTTTCTAAAAGGTTTCAATCCATCTCGAACCTAAAAACACAAAAATATGTCTTGTTTTGTTTTAAATTTCAGGTTGTATTTCTATTTTTCTTATTTAAAGTAAAATTCGGACTATACAACTATATGAAATCTATGAATCACTTACCAAAAATGGTCACGTCTAAGGTAACCAAACGTGTTTAAAAAAAAGAATCACTATTGAGGTGATAAAACGGATTTCAAATAAAAAGATCACGTCTGAGGTGATCAAATGATCTTAGACTAAAAGGATCACGTCTGAGTTGATCAAATGATGTTCAATTAAAGGATCACGTCTGACGTGATCAAATGATGTTCAATTAAATGGGTCATGTCTGAGATGATCAGTGTTCATAATGTTAGATATCAAAAGGTAAAAGTTTAAGTGTTTGAAAGCGTATGAGGTCAAAATCATAAGTATGAGCCAATCGCACGATTAGACCATGAGTATGAGCCAGTCACACGATTGGACCATGAGTTTGGGGCAACCATGCTATTGGATCACAAGAATGAACCAATCGTACGACAGGAAGATCAAGTCTAAGCCAGTCGCATGACTGAACCCCAGTCGCATGAATGAAGCATGCATATGGATCCAGTCACACAACTGAACTTTAAAACAGCATAAATAGAGGGGTTAGTCGGTCGTATTCTTTACCACCTTTCAAAGCTCTCAAAACCTCTCATACGCCAAACACTCTGCCCAAATTTTAATTATTGTGATTACTCTTTGATTGTGATTCTAACTGTCATTCTACTCATCTACAGGTACTGTGAGACTGAAATCAATCCAAATGAATGATCTTAACAAACCCTAGATGACCTAATCGATTACAATCAAGAAATGAGAATAACTCTTCACAATAGACCACTTAAATGGACATAATCATTGATTTAAAGGACATTAGGTGCTATTTAGAGTCCTTGCGAATCTAGTGAGTCTAAACACAAAGTCTAATATAAAGTTTTGACATGGATTCAAAGTTTGAGTGTCGAACAAAGCTAGATGCGAATGGACACTCTGGATGAACCTCAGTCACATGATTGAGCCAGGCGCATGATATCAATCGGTGATTCAGTAGCACGACTGGCTCAACTGCATGGCTTAACATATGACAAAGTACAGTCGCAAGCTCAAACGCACAACTGAACTCCGCCGCAGGCTCAATCGCACCACTGAACTCAGTCATATGGTTCAACCGCACGATTGGACCGGTTTGATCAAAAACAGTTTAAGTTCCAAATGTCATCTCTTATACACAACTCTAATGTATATGTTTCTTGTGTTGCAGCAACATGGCTCATAGATGGATGATGAGCACCAAGCACCATATATGTGCTCATCTTGATGCTACCTTTAGGAACGCCGTTGAGTTCGATGGGATTATAGCCTTTCTACATAGATCGAGGATCTACAAGGCTATCTTTGCTCCTTGCACACCCTACTGGTCTCTACAGCAAGCCTTCTAGGAAGGTGCTTCAGTTGACAGATCTGCTGAGCCTCACTGCATTAGGAGCTCTATCCTTGGGCAGGAGATAGAGATCACTAAGGAAGATCTGAGGAGGGTCTTGGACTTGGGTGAGGATGGTGCCTACTAAACCAAGCTGCATCCCCTAACTGTTCGGGGATGCTTTCTACGGATCAAGTACGCTGGGGACATCAATGCAGGAGTGCTCAACAAGAGCAACATGTGCCCCTAGTTCAAGTACTTGGCTCATTTCATTCTTAAGTGCATAGCCTCAAGGAGAGGAGGATTTGATGAGTTATCAGACCAAATCCAAAACGCATTCATTGCTCTGGTACTAAACCACCTGTTCAGTTTTTCCTGCATGCTCTTCACTTACATGATTGAGAACCTGGAAGCTAAAGGCAAGGAAGGCTTCTGTATGTACACACGTTTTCTACAGATGATCATTGATCAGAAGCTTCCTTCGCTACCAAAAGAGAGAGACAATGCTATTACACTCGAGGTGATGGATGACACACATTGGGTAGGATGAAGATCTACTGGGGAAGCAGGTGAAGCCCCCGGTAAGGAGAATGTTTGGGCACCTTGCCAGAGAAGATTATCTGGCCCCCTCTCGTAAGAAGTGGTGTCACGATGACAGTGACTCCGATGTTGAGCCTATCGTGGCACCCACCGATGAAGAAGACGACGATGATGACGACCATGATGAGGGTCAAGGTGGTGATGCACCTGGTGGAATAGAGAAGGTTGGCTTCCACTAAGACTTCCAGCTTGACGAAGAGGAAGAGTCTGATTATGAGCCTCTGGTCAAGATAGTTGGTAGCCGGGTTCTCGCCAGACAAAGGGAAAGAGGCGGTTCGCGGATGCCAGGCTGGGTCGAAGGGTGTTGCTACAGATGTCATTGATCCCACTTACACCCCAGACCAGCCACTTAGCTCAGGGGAAGCCTCTGTCTCAAAGGGCTCAAGGAAGAAAAGGTTGGCCCATCCCCATGAGAAGAAGAGCAAGAGGTTGAGGATCACCCTACTCACTATAGCCACCACCACTACTATAGCTCCTACCACCACTACCACACCTCCTACCACCACTATCACACCTCCTACCACCACTATCACACCTCCTACCGCCACTACCATATCCACCACTCACCACAATCCACTCCCATTCCACCTCCTATCTTCACCACATCCGCCACCACAACCACCACTCACCAAACTGGTCTCTCCACCTAATGAACTTTACACCGAGCTCTACTCTACCCACAGTTGGGTTAGAGGAACAGCTAGCTAGCCTCAACAGACTAGTTCTAAAGCTGCTTGCTACAGATGATATGAGATCTAATCAAATAAATTAGTTGATGGCAGTCAATACCACCCAATCAAAGTAGATAGCTCAGCTCACAGAGAAGAATGTGATATATGAGAGAGCTTTAGGCCGAGCCCACCATGTACTTAGAGTCAAAACGAGCTCGTGATGGCTTCGATAAAGAGGATTGAGGATCTGGACAAGAAGAACAAGAAGATCTTGCTAAAGCTAAAGGTATCCAAGAGTGAGACGTTAAAGATTAAGGATGGTGATGATGTTGATGATGATGATGAGCTCACAGAAGATGAATCTGAAGAAGAAGAAGATGAGAATGAGGGAGCTGGACCGAGTGGAAAGGACAAGGAGGATGATCAGATGACGATCAAGAAGGTGATGTTGCTGCATCAACCCCCACTCAAGCTTAGGAGAGGCCCACAAAGAGAAATCAAGATCAAGGAGCCTCATCCTCAAGCTAAAGAGATGACAGATCAAGGCAAAAGTAATGATTAGATTTCTTTGTATTTAGAACTTTTGTATTTGATTTATGTATTAAATTAATGTAATTAATGATTATCTATGTTTGTTTATGTTGCAATGTTTTCATTAATGACTTATGTGTGATGTGTTAAATGTTAATCAAACAGATGAATATGATGTCGTCCCCCTTTAGCAAATCAAGACTCAGCTCATGATGATTCTTAATTTTCAAGGGATTGTCAAAAGGTCAGTGAGCTACACTCCCGAAAAAGGAGAAATCATTCATGACCCGACTGATGACCAACTAGCTGAGATGTTCCGACTCAATCCTAATGAAATTGTCAAAGATGCTCCAGAAGTTGATGTCCTAAGTGACGAAGAGCTACAGGATGTAGATGAGATTGAGATCGGGGATGTTACAACTGAGCATTATCCAAGTACACTGACCCTGAAGGAAACGCTATCCCTAACTTGGGTGTACTTTTGACAGTGCTACTTTTGATAAGCTGGAGTAGATGGAAAAAGAGAAAGGAAAAGATGAAAGCCAAGCCCAAGCTTCAGATGCTAATGTTGATTCAAAGAAAGCCAAATGGCCGCTTGCTTTGCTAAAAGAAAGACCATCGCGCACCTCCAAAGTAGAATGCCTACACCAAACTCTACAGAGTTAAGAGACATCAGAAAGTGTCAAGCAAGATTATAGCGTGGGCATATTTTGAAGACTTGGAAGTCTATGCAGTTATAAGAGAGAAGGGGATTGAGTAATTCAGATATCCGCATGATGTGAAGACTCTTCTTGGTTTTGAGCTCAACCGCATGGCATGCTTAGATCTTTTGTATTCCAACTCGAGGAAGATGTCGGGATGGTTTGAGGCTGCGTTGAAGAAGGAATACCCACCAGGTGGGTAAACTTCAGACCTCAACAACCTAAGAGGTTCATTCGTAAGTCTGAAGTTAATCCAATATCTGGAAGACCGAAGGTGTGCTGAAGTGGAGTCCCCCGCGCACAATGTCAAAGATTCCCTTACGGGAAATGCCTCAGGACTTCACTCCACACATCAAATGGTGGTATTATGATTGGCAGATGGGAGAATTCATCATATTTTTGAACGGAGAAGGAAAGATATATACTATCAGGGTATTCGACCCAATATGGCTTACTAACTTGTCTGCTGAAGATGTTTATACTTTATACAAGTGGCCACTGTTCTATGACACGCAAGACATTGTACAAGCTCTACAGTTCCAACACATTATAACGCTCTGCTTTGCATTTGAAATACACGCAGGAGTCACAAGAGAGGAGAAGTAAAAGAAGTTCCAAGAACATGTGAAGAGTGTTAGACAATATGGTAAACTAGGTCCAAGGGGGAGTTTGTAGATACATGATGTTCCTACTTTATGTGCTAAAATGTAAAAGTCTTTCACGTCTTACACATGCGTAATGTAATGGTTTAATGAAATATAATATGTGGTTGAATGTTTATTAATGTTTAATTATTTCATATTATTATTGTGTGAAGTATAGTTCATATGTATGAAATTATTATATAGGTTTGAGATTGTTGTGCATAGTTCTTAGTCAATAATTATTGAGAAATGTGTTCAACCTAGTCGGGTGAGTATTCATGCTAATCGAAACTACAAACCTATAAATAACACTAATTCGTGGAAAAACATAACACTTGATAACTCTTCAGAATACTTGAAAAACCCTAACCGTCCAGAACGTCCAAGACAGCCAATCGAAATTCAAAGTTCGTTCTTGATAGACTCCTACTCATTCTTAACATTTAGTTCATTCTTATATCGACCGGGTTAACGTTCTCACTGATTTAATCGCCAATCAAATAGGATTCCACACTATTTGATCTGGTCTCACGCGAAATCTATTAGTATTATGTACGTACATGGTCCTGACAATTTCAACACACCAAATGCCTAATTCATCCTCTTTGTAACAACATGATCTTAACAAACTTTTCAAAACTTGATTAATTAATCTGAAACTTTTCAATCAAGTGTAAAATGCACCAATTATCATATTCTAACATCATTTTCCTTCAATTAATAACAAATAATCAATATTTTGCTGAATTTGAGTTCGACATTGAAGAACTGTTCGTACTCAAATTTGATGGACATTCAGATGTGAAGATGTAAATTCACTCAATTTTGATTCAATTCACGTTTCTAGTGATGAAACAAAACTAAAATCAACAATTAATTGGACAATTGCTATCAAAACACAGATTCAAGTGATTCATAGGGCTCAAAAGTTGTTTCAAGCTCCAAATCACTTAACCGAAGGCTCTGATACCATTTTATAGGTTCAATGGATCGATCTATGTGTATGATATGATGCAATTGACATTATACGTACAAAGTAATCAACAGATGCAATTATAAAAAAAATTCATAGAAATTTTATTGATATTAGCAAAGGATTAGAATGTACATAGAGAGAGAGATGAATTCAAAGTCTGTGTACGTACCCGTTCCTGGGACCTCACAGTTGGACAATCATCGCACTTAAAGCATAAATATACATTTTAATTTCTAAAACATCGCAACAGAATTAATTTAAAACATTTCATATCATATAAGTAATCACTTTTGCAAAATAATACAACACTCATAGAAATTACAAAACTTTGTTTGTTCGCATTACAACGCAAAAACATTATCGTTTAACAAAATGGATTCCTTCACAAAAATCAGCCAAGCAGCCGCCCGTGCCATCTTCAACAATCATTACCTACCAACTGGAAAATACATAAAAGTCAGCGTTGCTGAGTGAGTTCTAGTTTTATAAAATAAAATACTTTTATTTCTGTTTAAAACCTTCCTTTACATTCTTACGTGATCAAGCATCATACCTACACATAGATAATAGCATTATTATCTTTCATCATAGTTTGTTAACTTTCGTTCATGCATCATCATACATCATTGTTATCATTCGTTACCTTCCTTATTGTTCATTACGTACGTTCATAGTTACTTCTTTACATTCCATACCAATACCATGAACTTTACCCTACCGTCATGCATAAAGCAGGTATTGGGCTGAGGTCAATAATAGACCCCCATACTTTGCGCCCGATGGCCTGACCATAGTACCGAGGTAAATCTGGTGTACCAATGTCATGTGCTATACCCCATCATCAAGCATAAAGCAGGTACTGGGCCAAAGTCTCTAATAAACTCCCATACATTGCGCCCGATGGCCTCACACAGTACTGGGGTAAGCGACAAAGGTTCCATACAAATGGTCAATCACAAATACAAACCCTAGTATGCATACTTCTGGGGTAGCTAACCCCGCACTCATTTGAGCTAACACCCTTCATTGGGTGTGAACCTCCATACATTGCTTGCAAGACTTTCTTACATTCTTTCGTTCATTATGCATGCATACATTATTTTGTTAGGTTCATCTTATCATTATCCTTAACTTCTGCTTTACGTTACATATACTTTTCATTCATTTCATAATCATAACACACAATTCATGGAATAATACATAATAGGAACGTAAGGGAACACAACATGAACATACATAGCATCACATCCCCATCACACAACATTATGTATCATCAATTCGTATACACATACACATGCACAGCAAGTACAAGTCATTGTAAAACCTTTTTAAATCTTAGTTGTTTAAAACATATATTTAGTATGCATTTCTAGCCCCAAATAGTTTAAAACCATTAAAATATGGGATCTAGAACTCACCTGGACTCAGTGAGTAGCTCATCAATCAAGATTTCAAAACACGGGTCTCACTAAACATCCTGTAGATAAGTTAACACTCAAAGAAGTTAATTTCTACCTAATTTCGCTGCTAATGTCCCTGCAAGATTAACAGTTTTGCTGCTAGTTTCGCTAGCTGTTTCGCTGCCACCTTTACTAGCAGTTTCGCTGGCATCTTTGTTACCAGTTTCGCTACCAGTTTCGCCAAACATTCGTTGGATAACTATGTTTGCGAAACATCATGCGAAACTATAGTTTCGCATGAAGTCTTAATAGTTTCGCTGGACGACTACATAATTTCGTTGGATGAACCCTTAATTTTGGAGAACGGGCTGAAAATTACGAACCAACCCATTTTGACCCCAAACTTCAATCTTTTACATCCAAAACCTTCGTTTATCACCTAATAATCTATATCTAAGCTTCTTGCATGCTTTCTTACACAAAAACGTGAGTTTTGAGTGATTCTTTGCCACTTTCAAAAACCCCAAGCCCTAGAATTTGGGTTTACATCAACAAGAATGATTAAGTGATGTCTCTTACCTAGATTCTTAGTGTTTTGTTGTTATTTGGATGCCCAAGAACACCGATCTTCAATCCCATGATCAACCGAGCCTTGAATCTTCAATTCTCTCCATTTGCCCTCTCTACACACTCTCTCTCTAGAATTGGGGTGTGGAGTTGCAAATAAGAGTTGCTCAAGCTGATACCGTTTATATATTCTGGGTGCTCTCGGGACCTTTTAACCTCGCCGGACACATAACCCGAAAAGTTAAGTTAGTCTATAACCCATATCCATCTTATTTATATTAAATAATCTAGTCTAAGCCCATTATTATTATTTGGCTCGCTTAGACTTTATTCGGGGCGTTAGAAGTCCGCCCCTTTATTTAGGCTTCGTCCTGGAAACATGTTATTCCTCAAATAGATGTGGGTAATGCTGTCTCATCTCTTTTTTGGTTTCGCATGTAGACTCAGATTCATTATGTGCTTCCACTGTACTAGCAGAAGTGGAACCACTTTATGCCTTATCCTCTTATCCTTCCGATCGATGATCACCACTGGTTACTCCATATAATTGAGTCATTCCTCCACTTCAATATCCTCCAGTGGCACCACTATATCCTTGTCAGCTACGTATTTTCAAAAGTGAGATACATGGAATGTCGGATGAATTCACATAACTCACCGGACATCTCTAACCTATACGCCACCTCTCCTACTCGAGTAATAATTTGGAAAGGCCCTATGTATCTTGGGCTCAACTTGCCCCGCTTCCTAAACCGAATGATGCCCTTTCAAGGTGAGACTTTTAACTTAACCCTATCACCCACATGGAACTCAATCGGTCTACATCATTTATCAGCATATGACTTTTGCCTATCTTTAGCTGCCTTAATAAAGACCTTGATCCTTTCCAGCTTCTCGATCGTAGCCTCGACCAGCTCGACGCTCCTTAACTCTTTATAGCCAAAATCACCCCAACAAGTAGGTGTTCTACATCTCCTACCATATATCACCTCATAAGGGGGCATGCCAACGCTAGCATGGTAGCTATTGCTATATAAGAACTCGGCTAACGGTAAGTGGTCATCCCAACTTCCTCCAAAATCAATAACGCATGCTCGAAGCATATCTTCTAGCTTCTGAATTGTTATTTCTGACTGTCCATCTGTATGGGGAAGACAAGCCGTGCTGATATGTAACCTCGTCCCCATAGCACAGTGAAATCTCTTCCAAAACTTGGATGTTAACCGGGTGTCACAATCTGACACGATAGACACCGGTACACCATGGCAACTTTCAATTGTTAGGATCATTTTCGTATGGAGTACTAACTGATTCTGCACGTATACCAACTCAAATAGTGCGGAATCCTATTTGATTGGCGATCCAACCAGGGAGAACACAGTTCAGATCAATCTAATGATTAATGAAACATTACGAATGACTAAAACACGATCAACTGTGATCTATGAACTTGGAACAGGTTTTCTTGAGTCTCTGGACGGCTAGGGTACGATTATGTGCGTAGGTATTCGAATTGTTATGTTTTTCCACGAATTAAGTGGTATTTATAGGTTAGGGTCTTCCAATCATACAACTGAACCATTAGCACGGTTCAGTCGTGCGACTGAATCATGTAGTTGATCCATCCACATGAGTGAGGGTTCAGTCGTGCGATTAAGCCAATCTTATGTCTCAATCATGCGATTGGTCCCGTCTCCTGGCTCAGTCGTGCGATTGGTCCATTAGCATGAAATATTCATGCGTATGGTCCATTAGCATGGTCCATTCGCATAAGAAATTCACACGATTAAGTTTAAACACATTTCTCAACCATTATAGACAAAGAACTGTGTAAACAACCACAAACCTATATAGTTAGTTCAACATGCATAATTACACAATAATCAATGAAATATTAAACATTATCAGTATCAACCACACTTTGTATTTCATTCATACCCATTAGATTACATATACGTAAGACATGATAGACATATTACATTAAGCTCCTAAACTAGGTTCACATATATCAACATCAATCTCCTTGGTGAATAGATCCACGATTCTCTCAGAGGAATACGTCTCATGGATTGGTAGGAAGTGGGCACTCTTCGTCAAATGATCAACTATCACCCATGGGACATCATACCCTTTCACGGTATGCGGTAACTTTGTAATAAAGTCCATGGTGATATGCTCCCATTTCCACTCGGGTATATCCAAAGGTTGGATCTTCTCATATGGCTTCTGATGCTCTGCCTTCACTTGCAAGCAAGTAAGGCACTTACTCACGTACTCCACTACATCACACTTCATACCCGGCCACCAATAATCTTTCTTCATATCTTGATACATCTTTGTGCACTAGGAGGAATGGAGTATTGAGTCTTATGAGCTTCGTCCATAATCCTCCCATGTAAATCCCCGTAACGAGGAATTCACATTCGTTCGAATCGGGTACGAACACCGAGAATGTTTTCACCCACCTCCGTGACTAGACCTCTCATCTTTTTAGAGTTAAGATGATCTTCCTTCAATGCCTCATCTTGAAACTCCTTGACCTGCTTCATCACATTAGAGGTCATAACCAACTGATAAGCTTTCACCCAAATCGGGTCGGGTCTCTCATTTCGACTAAGGGCATCCGCCACCACGTTGGCCTTGCCTGGATGGTAATGGATCTCGCAATCATAATCGTTTATGAGCTCCACCTATCGCCTCTACCTCATATTCAAATTTTTTCTGCTCGAAGAAGTACTTTAAGCTCTTGTGGTCCGTAAAGATTATGCACTTCATTACGTACTGGTAGTGCCTCCAAATCTTTAACGCGAAGACCACAACTGCAAGCTCCAAGTCATGAGTAGGATAATTAACCTCATGAACCTTCAATTGTCAAGATGCGTAGGCTATAACTTTTCCTCGTTGCATTAACACACAACCAACCCTGAGTAAGAAGCATCAGAATAGACCACCAAATCCTTGCTTCCATCAGGTAATGACAAGATGATAGCTTGAGTCAACCTCGCCATTAACTCCTCAAAAGCACTCTATTAAGCTTGACCCCATACAAACTTCACATCCTCGCAAGTCAACTTAGTTAGTGGAGAAGCTATCTTAGAGAAGTCTTGGATGAATCTTCTATAATAGCCCGCCAACCCCAAGAAACTACAGATTTCGAATGGCATCTTTGGAGACTTCCATTGCATCACTACCTCCACCTTTGTCGGGTCTACCATAATCCTCTCGGGATTCACCACCTGACCAAAGAACTAAACCTCGCGTAGCCAGAATACGCACTTGGAGAACTTGGCATACAAGTTCTCCCTTCTCAACATCTCCAACACCTCTCAAATGTGACTGGCATGCTCCTCCTCACTCTTCGAATAAATCAAGACATCATCAATAAACACAATCACTAATTTATCAATCATCGGCCGACACCCTTGATTCATCAAGTTAATAAAAGCAGCTGGCGCGTTGGTCAAACCAAAAGACATAATGAGAAACTCGTAGTGTCCATAACGCCTGCGAAAAGCTGTTTTAGGAATATCTTGCTCTTTAACATACAGCTAATGGTAGCCAGATCGAAGATCTATCCTCAAGAACCAACTGGCACCATGGAGCTGATCAAACAGGTCATCGATCCTCGGCAATGGATACCGATTCTTCACCGTCATCTTGTTCAGCCCCTGTAGTCAATACACATCCTCATACTACCGTCCTTCTTCTTCACAAATAAGACCAGAGCACCCCAAGGAGATATACTTGGTCTAATGAACCCCTATTGAACAAATCCAATAATTTCTCCATTAGTTCCTTCATCTCGGTCGAAGCAAAAACCGATATGGTGCCTTAGGCATAGGTTGGGCACCGGGTATCAAGTCAATCTGAAACTTGATCTCACGGTCTGGTGGCACACCTAGAAAATCTTCTAGGAACACATCTGGCAAATCACACTCAACTGGTACATCAGACAGTTTTGGTGTTGGCGTATCCACATCCTTCACGTAGTCCAAGTAGTCACTACACCCACGCCTCATGCACTTTCCGGCCACCGCCATCAAAATCACCTTCGGAATAGTCGCAACTCGATCACCGTAAAGCGTCACCAAATTCCCGTCAGGCGCTATTAGTCTAATCATATTCTTGTGAGACACAATGTTCGCCTCCTAGTCTGCCAACCAATCCATTCCTAGGACTACATCAAAACCGCCCAAGGTCATCACGAACGGTCTGACAGGAAACTTATGACCTTCTAATTCTATGTCATAGCCTTCTATCATCTCAGAAATCCTGGTAGACTTACCTAAGGTAGTTTCTACATCGAAAGGCTCATCAATACTTTTACTCCTAATGAGAAACTTAGCACAAAAGGCAACAGAAATGAAACTCCTACTAGCACCATATCTAAATATCGCAGATGCAAGAGATTGGTTTACTAGAAATGTACCTAACAATACATCAGGGTCCGTCCTAGCCTTCTCTCGAGTCATCAAGAAAGCTCGGGTGCTCGCCTTCTACCCTTCTGTCCCAACAATCTTCTTCACACCGGAACGCTCAGCCCTCGGCTTCATCTAGTCCATACTCATATGACCCTCTCCACCACAGTTAAAACATCTGGCCACACACGACAATCCTTTGCTATATGCCCCGTCCTCCCACACTTGAAGCATAAATTTGATCCCAACCAACATTCTCTAATATGCTCCTTTCCATATTTGCCACATCTCTTTGACCCTACACCAGATGTGACCACACGTCGGTCATCCACCCATGCACTCTTGTTGCCCGTCTGGACACCACCCCGACCAAACCTCTTCCCATTCTAATCTGATCACGACCACCTTTTTACTCATCTCAACCACCACCACTTCCCACTCATCATAGACCTCCCCGCCAGGTTAACCGCCGACCTGAACGTGCTTGGTTGGCGACGATCATGTGCCTACGAATTTCCGCCAGCAAGCCCTGCGTATACCTTTTAATCTTTTTTGATAGAAGTGTCACCTAATCCGGCACCAACCGTGCCATCTTATTAAACATGGGGGTGTATTGCAGATACGTCATCGTTCCCGCCTCCAGCTACAAGAACTCCCTCTCAACCTTGGCCATCTCCCTATGACGATAAACTCCCTAATCACTAACTTCTTTAACTCTGGCCACCTCATTCTCCTGATAGCCCTGCTACCCTTAGCTTGGACAATTTGTCCCCCAACACAATGCCAAGTCCATGAATGAGTGGGTAAAACTTCACTTTCTGATCTTCCCCGCACTCACTAATGTCAAGAACAACTTCCATTTCTCTCACCCACTGGTGAGCAGCAGTAGCAGTGCCATTACCATCAAAAGTAGGGGCTTACATATTTGGAATGCCCAATAGTTACGGCCTCTTGTTGCCTCAGGCACAGGCTCTTCTCTTCCTCGTCATTAGTAGAGACAATCGTCTCAGTCTCCGGTTGCTCTCTTTCCCCATGGACCTTCTCCTTTCCTTCCTTTCGTCTTCTCGTACCGCCTTTATCACTTCGGTCACCACATACGGTAGGATCGTTTGCATGACCTGATGAACTTCTTCCTTCACTAATGCCTCAAATTAGCACTCTCATCACCACCCTCCGGATGAGGGGTCTCGGGCTCTTCATGAGCCACCTCTTCGGCCATAGTCCTTCCTCTTGTGACTTGTGGTCCAACACCATGTCCACCACGAACTCCACCTCTAGAAGCCTAGAAGATCTACCGCCAGCCATCGTCTAAGCATGCTATAAGATGCAAACACTAACAAGGTATTCAAGGTAACAACTCAATTTATGTCAAGTATAGTAAGTCCCTAATTAGTGGCTAGTTGTGATTAGGCACTTACTTTAATCTTCATACCCCGAGCATTTTCTATCCTGACTACATTAGTGTCTAAATCTACTAAAGGCACATGATCCACATAACATGTGCACATAATACCAATTAAAATTAATAAAATACCTGAAGGCACGCAGTTACTCAGACTGGCATCCCTTCCTTTTTTTCCCATTTTCAATTTAAGTTTAGGTTTCTATTGAAAATTTTACCCATTTCACTTAAACTTTGGCTCTGATACCAACTTGTAAGGCCTGTTCCCAGAACGCTCAAAGTTGGACAATCATCGCACTAAAGCATAAAATATACATTTCAATTTCTAAAACATCACAACGGAATTAATTTAAACCATTTCATATCATATAAGTAATCGCTTTTGCACAACATTCATAGTAATTATAAAACATTATTGTTCGCATTACAATTCAAAAACATCGTCGTTTAACAAAATAGATGCCTTCCAAAATGAGCCAAGCAGCCTCACATGCCATCCTCAACCATCATTACCTGCCAACTGGAAAATATATATAAGTAAGCGTTGCTGAGTGAGTTCTAGTTTTATAAAATAAAATACTTTTACTTCCGTTTAAAACCTTCCTTTACATTCTTACGCGATCAAGCATCATATGTATATATAGATAATAGCATTATTATCTTTCATCATCGTTCGTTAACTTTCATTCATGCATCATCATATGTCATTGTTATCATTCGTTACCTTCCTTATTGTTCATTACGTACGTTCATCGTTACTTCTTTACATTCCATTCCAATACCGTGAACTTTACCACACCGTCATGCATAAAGAAGGTGTTGGCTGAGGTCTATATAGACCCCCATACTTTGCGCCTGGTGGCCTGACCACGGTACTGTGGTAAATTCCGGTGTACCAATGCCATGTGCTATACCACACCGTCACGCATAAAGCAGGTACTGGGCCGAAGTCTATAAATAAACTCCCATGCATTATGCCCGGTGGCCTGATCACAGTACCAGGGTAAGCGACAAACGTTCCATAGAAATGGTCAATCACAAAGACAGACCCCAGTGTGCATCCTTTCGTGGTAGCTAACCCACACACGATGGATCTAACACCCTTCATTGGGTGGAACCTCCATACATTGCTTGCAAGACTTTCTTACATTCGTTTGTTCATTAGTGCATGCATTCATTGTTTTGTTACGTTCTTCTTATCATTATCATTTACTTCTACTTTAAGTTACATAATACTTTTCGTTCATTTCATAATCATAACACGCAAGTAACGGAATAATAATAATATAAACATAAGCGAACACAACATGAACATACATAGCATCAAATAAAAATCACATACCCTATCACATAACACTATGTATCATCAATTCACATACATATACACACGCATAAGAAGTACATGTCATCATAAAACCTCTTAAAATCTTGGTCATTTAAAACATATATTTAGTATGCATTTATAGCCCTAAATAGTTTAAAACTTTTAAAATAGGGGATCTAGAACTCACCTGGACTCAGTGAGTAGCTCCTCAATAATGCTTTCAAAACACGGGGCACACTACACAGCCTGCAGATAACATAAACCTCAAAGGAGTTTATTTCTGCCTAATTATGTTGCTAATTTCGCTACAAGATCAGCAATTTTGCTGCTAGTTTCGCTAGCAGTTTCACTACACCTTCGCTGGTAGTTTCGCTGCACCTTTCCTGGCAGTTTCGCTAGCATATTTGTTACCAGTTTCGCTGCTAGTTTCGGCCAACTTTCATTGGATAACTATGTCTGTGAAACTAACTGCGAAACTACCTGCGAAACTATAGTTTCGTAAGAAGTCTTCATAGTTTTGTTGGATGACAAAATAATTTCACAAGATGAACCTTGAATTTTGCAGAATGGACTGAAAATTATGAACCAACCCGTTTGGACCCAAAAATTCAATCTTTTACATCCAAAACCATAGTTCATCAAACAATAAGCTATATCTAAGCTTGTTACATGCTTTCTTACACAAAAATGTGTGGTTTGGGCGATTCTTTGCCACTTCAAAAAACCCCAAGCCCTACAATCTAGGTTTACATTAAAAGGAAAGATTAAATGATATTTCTTACCTAGATTCTTGGTGTTTTCTTGTTTTTTGGATGCCCACGAACACTGATCTTCAATCCCATGATCAACCGAGCATTGAATCTTTAATTCTATCCACTTTCTCGCTGTACACTCTCTCTCTTGAATTAGGGTGTTGAGTTGTAAATGAGAGTTGCTAAAGCTGATCCGTTTATTTATATAGGCGTTCTTGGGACCTTTAACTCGTGGGACACATAACCTGAAATGTTAACTCAGTCTATAACCCATATCCATCTTATTTACATTAAATAATCTCGTTTAAGCCCGTTATTATTATTTGGCTCGCTTAGACTTCATTTGGGGAGTTACACTATGTGTCTAAGTTTCTGGGTACCTACACAAATAGATATAATCCTATTTATACTAATAAAAAATTAAAGGAATATATATTACAAAATAAGTCCTTATATTATGACAAAACTAAACTAAAGACTAAATGCTAATCTTCAAGAGCTTCAACATTTTATAAAAATCTTAATTTATTTTTAAACCACAATGCATAACACAATAGTCAATATTCATCAAAATAGGTAGCACAATGAACATAGTATACTCAATCATGATTATATAATGACAGGGAAAAACCTAAAAAATTACATTTTCAACATTGTATTATTTGAAAATCACCATTTAAAAGAACGTAATGGTTAACATTAGACCCAATAGATAACACAGTGACTAGCACTTGTAACACCTGGTTATTCCTTTAAAAGAAAGACAAGAAATGAAGAATAAAAGAAAGAAAAAAAACAATAAATCCCAAGTGGAGGGACTAAAAGTGTCCAAAAGGACAAAATCTTGGAAAGTTGGTGATAAAGGTGGCATGGCCGCCCATCACCTTTTCTACACCCGAATCTTCGGTCATTTTAGAGAGAGAAAGGAAGGGAGCAAAAGCACTCTCGGTTTTGAAGAAGAAGAAAAGAGGAGGCTGAATTCAAGGTAAGAATTCGGAGTTTTTAAGTGTTTATGATGGGTTTTTGCCTCGGTTATATGCTTATGTGCTTATGTATTTGTGTGTGTGTTCGTGTATGTGTATTTGGTGTGTTTTTAGGTGTTTGAACTCAGTTGCATACGGGTTAGAAGGAAGATACACCCAAAGTTGTACCAGGTGAGTTTCTAGACCCCGTTTTTACTTGTTTTAAACTCTTCATGGGGCTAAAAATGTATTAAACGATTTTACAATGTTTATGTATGTTTACCCGTATGTATTATGCATGTTTGATGATGTTTCTTAGATGCTTATAAGTTGTGCATGCTTAGAAGAGCCTTGGTAAGCTTAGAACAATTAGGCTTCATATTTGGGTTTGGAAATATCCTAGAAATATGTTGAACAAAAGGTTCATGCGCCTAAGTAAGGCTCATGCGCCTAAGTAAGGCTCATGCGCCTAGACTTGCCTTAGAAATGTTTAAGTGTAACTCATGCGCCTGAACAGTGCCCTCATAAGCCTAGAATGTTAGTCGGACGACTAAGTGTAGGGCCATGCGCCCAAATAGTACCCATACGTCAGAATGGCCCATACGCCTAAGTTTCCATACGCCCGAATAGCCCATGAGTCTAAGTGTCCATGCGTCCGAATGGACCATACGCCCGAATAGTATCCATGCGCCCGAAATAGCTCATGCGCCTAAGTGTTGAAAGGGTTAAGTGTTGGCTCATGCGTCTGCATAGTGATAAAACGCCCGAATAGGGCCCATGCGCCTAAATAGTGTCAAAGCGCCTAAACACTTAGAATTTATTACAGAATTTTTGGGAGTCTGTGCTTTTAGGGTTTTGACCGAGATTGACTAGGGCTTATAAATGCCCGGTTTCATGCATTATTATGATTGCCTTATGATTGTTCCTTATTATTATTATTATTATTATTATATTATTATTATTATTATATTATTATTATTATTATTAATATTATTGCTATTAGTGCATGATTTTAAGTGGTGTGTTTATTATTGTAACATAAAGTGTTATTATTAATAATAATAAAGTGAAAGAGTAATAAAGAAGAGAAGTGGAACTTAATTTAAAATGTTAACAAGTCTTGCAAGCTTATAGGAGGTGCACGACCATGAGGTCGTTAGCTCAACTGTGATGCGGGTTAGCTACCCTAAGATGCACACGGGGCCAGTCAATTGAGATTGGCGAACCTTTGCCGCGTATCCTAGGTGTCTAGGCCAGCCTTGTATATAGTATGTAGAGCCCCTTGTGGGAACAGAGGGCCCAACACCATTTCCCCCGTACATATAGTTTAGGGAATTGCTCATTGGTCCACATAGACAGTGAAAGATAAAGATAAAAGAATACAGAGTAAACAAGGCATTCTGTAAAGAGAAAAGCATTATCTGATTGTATAGTTAATGCGTGCTCACCTATAAAGAGATGAAATTTTCATAAAAAGAGTATTTTCATATGTACCCCTACAGAAAGTATTTTATTACTTTTAAAACTAGAACTCACTCAGCAATGCTGACTTTTATACATTTTCAGTTGGCAGGTAAATATTGCTGAGGATGGCACGAGGGTGAAGCTACTCGGTAGGGAAAGACTGACATCCATTCACACCTATTATTGTTGTTGTTTTGTAATGCAATTAAACAATTCTTTTGTATTCGATTAAACAATAGTGTATTGCTCAACAACAGTGTTTTAATGGAATGAATGACTTTTGTTAAAATAATTCTGCTGCTTAAGCCTGTAAATTTATAATGTTAAATGTATGAAAATGCTGTGAATGACCAACTGTGAGGTCTCCAGGAACGGGGCCTTACAGCACTAGATTCAATAATTAGTAATACATATAATGAGCTGCTTGATGAGTACAAAATAACTTGATCTGGATTAGGCAATAAACTGAAAAAACATAATTTTTTGGTATTGTGTTATTTGAAATCATTATTTTTTAAAAACACAATGCATAACAAAATGGTTAAGCCACAAAGATCTTGTTAATATTATACAATAACATGATATTACACAATGAGCTAACGAATATTACACAATGAGCTGAAATAACGTTAAAAAACTAATTTTTTGTATAAAAATTGTAGATATTAAAAAGATTAAAATATGCTTCCCTTATAGTATAATTGAAAAAAATAATATTGTAAATAAAAGTTTCGAGCGTTTAAAAAATAGTGGAACTTGAAAAAGTGATTAAGACAAATACCCTTTTTCCATCATTTAACGTTTCAATTATCTATGATCATGCCACATAATTTTCTTATCCCTTAGATCTTAGATCCAAAAGATAATAATCATTCTCACTATTTTTATATTTTCATCCCTTTTACAATAATCCTACCCTTTTATTTGTAGCCTTTTATCATTTGTAAAGTTAATATTTTGAACAAAAGTATAATAGTTTCATAAACAAAAGTTAACATAGTTTTTAGGTCAATTTCATTCGGATATGACTCGACTCGAATTCGATATTTGGTTTTTAATTCAAATTCAAATACGAAATGAATCATTCAAATCAAATATGAATTTAAATACGAAAAATTCATATTAAAAAACATATCATTATGAACTTCTGA